>CM064525.1:32677041-33133936 GCA_032716605.1 Paralithodes platypus
TATAGTGTAGGGACATACGGTCTTATCTGGCATAGGTGTAATTATAAAACAGTCGGAGTCTAAACTCTAACAACAAAAAGATGTGCTTTATCCCACCAAGCACAACCTGCTCTGGTTGGGTCTCTCAGCAACAATCACAACTTACTATAAATATAAGGAGCAATAATGCTGCATACATATACACAATGAGATTATAAATCCTAAGTGGGGGTCTGCCAGGTGGACGAAGTCTAGCAGGGGAGTCGTAGGCTAAGCTACCTGGGCCGAGCCACCTGCTCGGTAGCCTAGTGTCGTTCTCAAGTCTGTGCGCCTAGTTACATTAAATGACGGGGTGCTCTCTTGAGAGATCCAGGTCTCGTGTAACTGGTTCTCTCCTGGCGACCCTCCTAAGTCAAAAGCTAACGAGCTAGCACAGTGCTGGGTGGACTAGGCCAACGCCCTCACGCCAACACAGTGCTAGGCTCTAAGGTACACAGACAAGAAAATAACCTAGGCCTCCGCAGGTATCCGGTACAGTTTCATAGCCTCAACGAAGTCTATGCTCATAGGAAACTGCAACCTGATAGCCTCTCCCCAGTCTAGCATCGACTGACCTGGCAGACACCCAAGAAAATAAGGTTGGGGCAACACGATAAGTATGTCAAACCTCCCCAAGCCAAAATGGATAACCCTCGGATCCAAAATGCCTAACTAAGTACATATAATATCTCTGAGAGCTCGCTGTATAATACAGTGACGTATACATGAAATCAACGTCAAGGGAAGGGCAGTTAATTAATAGTAGGATATACAGAGAGAAGAAGGTAAGCAGTTGTAGAGAAAGTTCGCAATAGGGGGGTGAGGGGGGTTGATAGATTGCAAGGGAATGTTAGCGTTACAGCACTACGAGGAGCTCTGAGGGAGACACAAGGACAGGAGCCCGCACCACCGTCCCAGGACCGCGGCCGCCAATCACAGACGACTACGCCACCAGGCAGCAGGGCTGCAAAAGGCACCAGGAGCCACCAGCCAATCAAGGGCGCGGGAAAACTCCTCGAGTGAGGGAGGCAACACATACCTATGCACACACACATTACCACCGCGCTCTCGCTATTCTCTCTCTCCCTCCACAATGCATCTTATATTCTACTAATGATATAAAATACTTCCCGTTGTCACAGACGAAAGTAAAGACCACCACGGGACTGTCTGTAACAACACGAACACTATGAAAGAAAGAACAACATTCTCTGATAACTGTAGCCCATTTCACTGCCTGGGGAGAGGGGAGAAGAGGATAGGGAGCCAACCGCTGCCCCCTCGTGGTCGTTGGGGAGCTGACGTGCATCCCCCCCCCCCCCCCCCAAGATATTAGACACTTAACATTAGGCAAGTTCTGATATCTGAAATCGGCACACGTCACCTAACCTCCCCACCCCAGCACAATAATACAGCAAATAGGTTTCACAAAATAAACATACTTATAAATTGAAACAAACTTATATATTTACCCCCTCAACACAATAGCAAAACTTAAAATTGTTATGCTCCGAAAGCGAGTTCTACGAAACTCAGCCCACTAATAGCTAGTGCTTCAGCTGTAAAAAACATACTTAAATTTACTATAACAGAAAGAGTTGTTTTATGTTGATTTTAAATTTTATTGTTGTTTTTTGTTCGGCTTTAAATATATGTAGCTTATTTTCCTCCACGCAACCCACACAACCTCTGGCCATCTACCCCTTGTCCTCCACCCTCGAAAGACAGTCAGCTATAATGTTATCACAACTGGCAATATGCCTGATATCAAGATTGTATTCTTGGAGCATAAGTGACCACCGTGTCAGCCGCATATTCCGGTTGTGGAACTGGTTGAGGAACTTTAAAGGGTGGTGGTCTGTGTAAATGACCACGACCGGGCCGAAGGCTGGAACATACACCTCAAAGTGCTTCAAAGCAAGCACAAACACCAACAACTCTTTCTCGATGGTAGAATAGTTCCTCTGAGCGGAGTTGAACTTTTTAGAGTAAAAGCTGACGGGGTGCTCCAGACCCTCGTCGTCCGTTTGCAAGAGAACTGCACCAGCCCCAACACTACTGGCGTCTGTCGCCAGCTGAAAACTCCTTATAAAGTCCGGCGCCCTGAGAATAGGATGGGTGCATAGTAAGTGCTTCACTAACCCAAACGCCTTTTCACACTCAGGCGACCACCGAAACTTCACTGTCTTTGCCAAAAGGTCAGTCAGGGGAGCAAGAACAGTCGAATACTCTTGTATAAAGCGTCTGTAGTAGCCTATCATGCCTAGAAAGCTCATGATCTGACGCTTGGTGGTTGGCCTGGGAAACCGATCGATGGCCAGTATCTTGCTCTGGGGGGGGGGGACACCCGTCCCCAACCTACAACAAAGCCAAGATACTGCACAAAGTCACATTTCCCCAGGTTCACGACCAACCCAGCTTCACACAGCTTCCGAAACAAGATATTAAGATGCTCGCAGTGACTACCAAAATCAGTATCATAGACAATGACATCATCGAGATATACAGTACAATTGGGAATGTCACTAACAATATCATTCATCAGACTTTGGAAGGTAGCAGGTGCGTTTTTCAACCCATAAGGCATGACATTGCACATATATGTCTTGCCGTCCACACAAAAGCCGCATACCTCCTTCGCTCGCGCAGACAGTGGCACCTGCCAATAACCCTTCACCAGGTCGATATTGGTGAGGTATGTGGCATTCCAGATTTTGTCAACACTGTCATCGACGCGAGGAAGAGGGTAAGGATTGGTGGCGGTCAAGCCATTAAGTCTGCGAAAGTCTATACAGAAACGCACCTTGCCGTCTGGCTTAGGCTGCAGAGTTACCGGGGAGGTCCAACGCACCGGCCCTTCCTTAATCAGCCCTCTCTCTATCATATACCTCAGCTCCTCCCGGAGGGCTGGCAATTTGATAGGAGGCACACGATAAGGCACTGACTTGAAGGGCGGGTTGTCTCCCACGTCAACATCATGCACCGTCTGAGTTGTGAGGCCTGGGTGCTCCGCGAAAACAGCGGGGTATGACTGGAACAGGTGGCGCACAGATGCACGCTGTTGCTCAGGCAGGTGCTCGATAGCCTGCTCTGCCACCTGAACACAATTCCCCGCCCACTGTTCCGCAGAAACATGGCAATCCCAGCTATCTTCCCCCAGAGCATGACTATCCCCCCTCCTTCTCCACCTTGGCCGCTGCAGACCAACACGGGGACAGTGAGAGGCTCTGAGGGGCGCCTCACAAACTCCTTCATCAAGTTCACATGGCATAATTGATGTTTCTTACGCCGGTCAGGGGTTGCAACAAGATAATCTAGGTCCGACAGCTTCTTAGTGACAAAATAAGGACCCGTATACTTTGCTGACAGTGGATGGCCTGGCAGAGGCAGCAACAACATAACCTCCTGCCCCACCCCAAACTCCCGGAGCTTCGTCTTCACATCGTAATGGTCCTTCATTTTCGCCTGAGAGTCTACCAAATTCCTCCCTGCCGACTCCATACAATTTACCATCCTTTTACAACTCTCGAGAACGTACTTCAACACTGAGCATGGTTTCTGCAGACCTTCCCATATCTCTTTCACCATGGACAGTGGACCCCTGACGTTATGGCCAAAAACAAGCTGGTTGGGGCTGAAACCCAAACTCTCACCAGGTACCTCTCTCGCCGCGAACAACACATAAGGCAGCCCCAGATCCCACTCCTTGCCATTCTCCAAGCAGTAACATTTAAGCATACTCTTGAGGGTCGAGTGCCACCTCTCCAGTGCCCCCTGACTCTCGGGGTGATAGGCAGATGAAACGACAGAGCATATGCCATGCTGCTGGAGAGTTTGTTGGAATAGGTTCGAAATGAAATTTGACCCCTGGTCTGACTGCACTTCTCGCGGGTACCCGTATCTTGAACAGTAAAGCAGCAAGTTCTTGACCACAGTCTTAGCGGAGCCATTACGCATGGGGTATGCATCCAGGTATCTCGTAGCAACATCCATTATAGTCAATAAGAATTTATTCCCAGCACTAGTAGGTGGTAGAGGGCCAACCATGTCCACAACTATCTTACTAAAAGGCGGCCCAATGACAGGAATGGGGTACAACGGAGCCTTGGGTATCACCTGGTTGGGCTTTCCTACAGTCTGGCATGTTACACACCCTGCAACCCATGCACCAACATCTGCCCTCATCCCTGGCCACCAGAACAATCTACCCAACGCCGCTACCGTCTTACTGACCCCCAGGTGCCCTGCCACTGGCACATCATGAGCCAACCGCAGTAGGTTTTCACGACACCCACTCGGCACAACCAGCTGGTCTACTACCCTCACACCACCCTCCCACTTCGATTTGGGGTCTAGATACCGTCTGTACAAAATTCTCTCGTAACGGAAGAAATCCTCCGGCTTAGCATCCCCATCTTCTTCGAGGTCCATTGTGCCATTACTGTAACTTTGGAGCTCAGGGTCATCAATCTGAAGTCTACTGATATCTGCAGGCAGTGCAGGTGTCAACGCATCAAGCTGCTCCCGGAGCACCTTGTTACCCTCACAGATACTAGACTTAGAGACCCGATCTTGCCTGGCTACAAAACGGCTCTGCCGTGGAGTCTTCACTGGTCCTGCCTGTTCACCCAGTGATACAGGCTCAGGGTCCACTCCAGACAATAATAATGGTGCCAATACTGAGTCCCCCAGAAGATCCGCGGAATCAACACCCTGAAATCCACCTTTAGCTACTTTCCTCGGACCTTTCCTCCGCTGATCTGAAGACTGAGACAATGGTTGTGACTGAACTGACGCGCGAGAAAGGGTGACTGCACAGGCCATCTGTTTGAGCTGACACCTCTCGACCCACTCCCGATTCTGCCTATTAACATCGGCCGCCCTCTCGGCAACAACTAAGGGTGGAACCTCCGAAGTGAGCACTGCAAAGTTGTTGCCCGGAAGGAGGTCGACGCCCTCAACTGGCAAGCTCTCTACGATCCCAACATTAAGTTCACGACACACACCATCCACCTCCACCTCCAACCTAATCAACAGGTATGACCTGCTAGCATTGATCCCCTGTACCACAACAACCCGAGCCGCGTTTATAGGTTTGCCTGTGAAATTTTTAAGAAGTGTCTGTGATGCCCCAGTGTCACGCAACAATTTGACCTGATGTTTAGTATTCCCCCAGCTCACAAGCCCGCGCCCTCGATGGCTGCAAAAAGTGTCTTGGACAGGTGTCGAGCCCTCCAAACCCTTCTTCACAGGCTGTGTCCCCGCAACTGACGACCTACCCCGGGCAGACGCAGAAGAACTCAGAGACACCCCCATGTTGCGAACCAAAGACACAGGCTTAGCAGGAATATTACTCGGACATGTACGTGCAAAGTGACCCACCTTCTGACATTTAAAACATTTCACTTCACCACTAGACTTCCCCCCTTGAGGTGGTGGGGAAGGGCCCTGCCCCTTTGAAAATGGGACAGTTTTGTGTTTGTAGTTATAATGGGAATCATTGCTCTTACTTTTTACAGTGTTATTTTGTGCTTCATTGACTTTGGGGGGTTGAGTGTTATGCCCCTTGTTACCTGTCTCACTTCGATGAGCAGACCCGCACCCACGAATCAAAGAAAGCCGGAGGTCAGCAAGCTTAGCTGCCTCCTCTACGGTCTTAGGGCATTTTTCCTTCAGGTTTAATGTCAGGTCGCTGCCTGTGCACCGGAAGAACTGCTCCAACAAAAATAACTGCTTAACCTGATCAACTGTTGTCGCATTCTCAGACCGGAGCCAGTTCCCCATAGTGTCAGTCAGTTCCCGGGCATGTTCAAGGAAGAGCTCTCCTTTCTCTTTACAACGCCCCGAAATTTTAACCTGTAGGTTTCTGGTTGCAACTCATAGGCCCGGAGCACAGCCTCCTTCAACACCACATAGTTAGTACAGTCCTCCAATGACAGCGAGTCATATGCCTTGAGACCTTTCCCAACAAGCTTTGATGATACAAGGGCTGCCCACTTAATCTCCGGCCACTCATGCTCCCGACACTTCTTCTCAAACCGTGCAAAAAACTCAGTCACACCAGACTCATCGAACACAGGGACTAATTTAAGCAAGTGCGATAAAGACTCAGACCCACGATTCCCAGAACCGAGATGCCGCCCTGTTGTCTCCACCCTAGATTTCTCAACATCCATCTCAGCACAGTACCTAGTTGCTTCAACCTGCAACTCTGCCTCACGGCATGCTGTCCTCTCCTCAGCCTGAACCTTAGCCATCTCGGCCTGAATCTTAGCCATCTCAACTTCACGCTGGATCTGGATCTTAGCCACCTCCAGTTGCAACAACATATCAGCAGTCAAACCCTGAGGGGGAGGAGCAATTATAGGAGACCCACCCAGTGGCTCACCCAGGGGCAAACCACGCTGCCAGCGACTATCAGATTGCGGAAGCGTGCCAAGGTCTTGTAACCTAGGGGGTGCGATAGGAGTAGAGTGGAAGGGAGGCTTGGATAAAGGCTCCCAAGCCCCCGCTCCACCCTGCAACCCACTGCCACCACCCAACACACAAGCCACCAGGTCACTCTTAGACATGCTGCCAAACCCGACACGCCCCAGGACCGTGGCCAAACAACGCAGACCATAGCAATCAATCCCCTCCAACCGACTCGCTGTTACTGGTATCTCCACAAACTTCCTCGCATCAGCCTCACAATTAATAACTCGGATGCCATCATTAAATTCCTGCTGCTGCTCAACACCCGTAGGCTGTACTGTCTGATTATCCCCGTTAACTGAGCTGTTGCTAGACATGGTGTATACTGAGAAGTGTGCAAGTTTATAAAAAAAAAAGTATCTATAATCTCTTATGCAAGCACCTATTCACCTAAAGTTATCTGAAGCCTCTTTATGTGTTATACTGCTTGCCAAAAAAAAATCTGTGTCCACTGTATTCCTCAATAACAAAAATTACCACTATACTCCCACAGTATTTCTTAAGTTCACAAAATCCTAAGCAAGGTCGCCATTTGTTACGATCCAGGTTCTGCAAGACACGGGGCTCTTCTTCTTTGGACTAGATAAGGCTAAATGCAACAACGGTAACACTAGTTCCAACCCCTGCCTGAACCACTGGAGAACAAAACACCTATACCGCCCTGAGTCGTGCCTGGACAACGAGGTATCCTATGACTCGGTAAAAGGTGCACAGTATAGGCTGATGATCACTGTAGTAGCCTATACTCATACAACATAAGATTACTTTATTAAGGTATACAAGGAAAAAGATAGATAGCGTAATTAAATCGCAGCAACGATTTAATAGCAAACTAGAAGAAGGATAATTAACGTTACATTAAATAATCAGTAAACTGTCACTCCTGTCTGAAAGAAAGTGAAACAAAGAAAGTCCTAAAGCATCATGCCGGAATATTCTGCAAAAGTCAGATGCAACTAAGAAGTACGTATCGGATTCTGAACTGTGTATTATTACTGTGAGAACATATATAGTGTAGGGACATACGGTGTTATCTGGCACAGGTGTTATTATAAAACAGTCGGCAGTCTAAACTCTAACCACAAAAAGATGTGCTTTTTCCCACCAAGCACAAGCCTGCTCTGGTTGGGTCTCTCAGCAACAATCACGACTTACTATAACCATAAGGAACAATAATGCTGCACACATATACACAATGAGATTATAAACCCTAATCGGGGGTCTGCCAGGTGGACGAAGTCTAGCAGGGGAGTCGTAGGCTAAGCTACCTGGGCCGAGCCACCTGCTCGGTAGCCTAGTGTCGTTCTCAAGTCTGTGCGCTTAGTTACATTAAATGACGTGGTGCTCTCTTGAGAGATCCAGGTCTCGTGTACCTGGTTCTCTCCTGGCGACCCTCCTAAGTCAAAAGCTAACGAGCTAGCACAGTGCTGGGTGGATTAGGACAACGCCCTCACGCCAACACAGTGCTAGGCTCTAAGGTACACAGACAAGAAAATAACCTAGGCCTCCGCAGGTATCCGGTACAGTTGCATAGGCTCAACGAAGTCTATGCTCATAGGAAACTGCAGCCTGATAGCCTCCCCCCAGTCTAGCATCGACTGACCTGGCAGACACCCAAGAAAATAAGGTTGGGGCAACACGATGAGTATGTCAAACCTCCCCAAGCCAAAATGGATAACCCTCGGATCCAAAATGCCTAACTAAGTACATATAATATCTCTGAGAGCTCGCTGTATAATACAGTGACGGATATATGAAATCAACGTCAAGGGGAAGGGGAGTTAATTAATAGTAGGATATACAGAGAAGAAGGTAAGCAGTGGTAGAGAAAGTTCGCAATAGGGGGGTGAGGTGGGCTGATAGATTGCAAGGGGATGTTAGCGTTACAGCACTACGAGGAGCTCTGAGGGAGACACAAGGACAGGAGCCCGCACCACCGTCCCAGGACCGCGGCCGCCAATCACAGACGACTACGTCACCAGGCAGCAGGGCTGCAGAAGGCGCCAGGAGCCACCAGCCAATCAAGGGCGCGGGAAAGCGTGCGAGCGGGAAAACTCCTCGAGTGAGGGAGGCAACACATACCTACGCACGCACACACTACCACCGCGCTCTCGCTATTCTCTCTCTCCCTCCACAATGCATCTTATATTCTACTAATGATATAAAATACTTCCCGTTGTCACAGACGAAAGTAAAGACCACCACGGGACTGTCTGTAACAACACGAACACTATGAAAGAAAGAACAACATTCTCTGATAACTGTAGCCCATTTCACTGCCTGGGGAGAGGGGAGAAGAGGATAGGGAGCCAACCGCTGCCCCCTCGTGGTCGCTGGGGAGCTGACGTGCGTCACAACCATTACCACACTTCTGAACTTCCGGATCCTCCAACTGCAGTTTACAAATATCTGAGGGAACCAACCTGTCTAAATGCTTCCGAAGCAACCCAAGTCCTCCCCTAATATCAAACTGAGCAACCCTTTTTTCTCTCTGTGTGTAACGTTGCTGCCTCGGAGTCTCTTCCTGCCCTACCTCCTCACTAGCTGTGACAGGTCCTGGGGCTTCTCGAGACTCCAACAATGGTGCCAATACTGAGTCGCCAAGAAGCGTTGCCGGTACTAAACTCTCCAAACTTTTACCAACATTAGCCATCTTCTTCCGACCGTTCCTCCGTTGATCAGGGGACTGAGGAATAGGCTGTGACACTTAGGATGCAAGAGATCTTGTAACAACGCAAGCCATAGGTTGTACATGACACTTCTCTACCCCCTTCTGTTCCTCCCTACTCACGTCGGCCGGCTTCTCGGCAACGACTAAGGGTGAAACCTCAGAAGTAGGCACCGCAAAGTCGTTGCCGAGAAGGAGGTCGACGCCCCCAACAGGCAAGTTCTCCACAATTCCCACATCCAACTCTCGTGTCACACCATCTACCTCGAGTTCCATCCTGACCAACGGGTATGACCTGATAGCATTGATACCTTGCACCACAACCACCCGTGCCGCGTTTATTGGTCTACCAGTAAAGTTCTTCATCGAAGTCTGAGAGGCACCCATGTCTCGCAACAGCTCAACTCCATGCTTCTTACCAGCCCACTTCACGCAGCCACGCCCTCGTTGGTCGCAAAAGACATCACGGACAGGGTTCTAGCCTTCCGGATTCTTCTCCACTGGCTGTGTCCCAGCCTCTGACGTTATACCCCGGTCAAACTCAGACGACTTCGGGGACACCCCAATGTTGCGAGCCAAAGACACAACTGCATTAGGTAGCTTGCTTGGACAGGCTCTTGCAAAATGCCCCTTATCATGACAATGAAAACACTCTAACTCCCTCTTGGGCTTCCCTTGAGGTGGGGAAGGGCCCTGACCCTTCTTAAATGGGACGGTATTAGGTTTATGGTCATACTGAATATCATTGCTCTTGTAGTTATTGTTATATGGTGTATCACTGACTCGGAGGGGTGGAGTGTTGCGCCCCTTGTTACCTGCATCGTTCCGTTGTGCAGACCCACACCCACAAATCAGCGATAGCCTACGGTCAGCCATCTCAGCTGCCTCCTGAAGAGTTTTCGGGTTCTTTTCTTTAAGATTCAACGTCAGATCGTCGCCCGTACACTTGAAAAAAATAATCTAGAAGCATCAGCTGTTCCAACTCCTCAAACATCGATGCCTTCTCAGAACGCAACCAGTTTCTAAATGCATCGGACAGATCCCGGGCATGCTCAAGAAAGGTGCACTCACGACCCTTCGTTACACCCCGGAACTTCAATCTGTACGTCTCTGGTTGTAACTCATATGCCCGCAGGACAGCTTCCTACAATACCTCATAATCAATGCACGACTCCAAAGGCAACGCATCATGTGCCTTGAGTCCTTTGCCAACCAACCTAGAGGAAACAAGGGCTGCCCACTTAACCTCGGGCCATTGGTGCTCCCGGCACTTCTTCTCAAAACGCATACAAAATTCAGTGACACCCGACTCATCAAATACAGGGACCAACTTGAGCAGGTGCGATAAAGACTGATCAAGACCTCGATTCCCAGAACCGAGACGCTGCCCTGTCGACTCCACCCTAGACTTCTCAAGATCTATGTCTGCACAGTACTTCGTAGTCTCAACCCGAAGCTCAGCCTGACGTATGGCCTTTCTCTCCTGAACCTCAGTCTCATATCTGGCCCTTCTCTCCTCAGCCTGAATCTTAGCCATCTCAAACTCCCGCTGCTGCTGCATCTTAGCCATCTCAAGCTGGAAGAGCATATCTGGAGTCAAACCTTGAGGAGGAGATGCAACAATTGGAGACTCACCCAAGTGCAAACCACGCTGCCAGTGACTATCGGCCTGCGGGAACGTACCCGGCTAACTCGTTTTGCTTTGACTTGAAGAGGGTCGCCAGGAGAGAACCAGATACTAGTGATCTGGATCTCCCAAGAGAGCACCCCGTCATTTAACGTAATTTGGCCGTACAGTCTTAAGGACCTCGCTATGTTACGAGCCGCTTGCTCAGCGATTGTTTCCTAGCCTACGACATCCCAGCAAGACTTTATTCGCCTAGCAGACACCAGATTAGGATTATAAACTCTTATGCTATGTATTCAGCATTTATATTCACGTTGAGTGTAAGCCTTGGTTGTTGTTGAGTTGCACAACCCGAGCAGGCTTTTGTGTTGCCTGAGGAAGTACTTCTTTTGTTGTTGGAGATAATACTATTGCACATTTATCGTTATTCCCGTGCCAGTTAACACTGTATGTCCCTACACTTGTCATATCTTGTTCCTGCTTTATATAACAGTTCAAAATCCAATTCGATCATCTTAAGCAGCATCAGACTTTCTTCAGAAGATTCCTGTTCGATGCTTTAGGACTTTCATTCACTTTCTTTAATATAGGAGTGACAGTTTATTATTGTTTAGAGTAACTTTAATTATACCTTCTTCTTGTTTGCATTAAATAATTCCAGTGATTTAATTAAGCTCTCTATCTTTTTCCTTGTATACATTATTAACGTAATTGTATGTTGTTGTGATCAGGCTGTATCAGAGATCATCAGCCTGTAGTAGTAGTGCATTTATACAGAGTTAGAGGATACCCCGCTATCGCAGATTTAACTCTGGAGGGTATAGGTGTTTTTGTGCGCCGGCATTATAAGTTCGAGGGTTGGATCTAGTGTTACCATTGTGGCTCTGTGCCTTTCTAGTCCAATGATTAAGAGCCCTTGTTTTATACGAGTCCCGGTCGTAACAAATGGCGACCTTGCTCAGGATTTTGTGAACTTAGAGAAATATTGCAGGAGTGTTGTAGTCATTTGTTTTTGTTTGAAGGAATATAGTCGACACGGATTTGTTTTGGCAAGTAGTATAACACTTAAGAGTCTTCAAGCATTTTTGAGTGAATAGTGCTACATGAGAGTTTAGGTACTCCTTTTTTTCTAAAACGTTGAGAATTTTCGGTGGACACTATGTCGGACGACGGATCAGTGTACAGTGAGGACACAGTACGGGAAGCAGGCTCTGAGGTGCAGAGGCTGGGTTTGTTAGATGACATGAGAGTAATAACTAGTGAGGAGGATGCAAGGAAATTTCTGGAAATGCCTATTATTGTTAACCGGATGGCGGGGATTGATCGGTATGGTCTACAGTGTTTGGCCACGATCATGGGGCATGTTGGCACTAGCAGCATGACGAGAAGTGACCTGGTGGAATGTGTGCTGGGCGGGGTGCGTGGTGCACAGGGTGGAGCGGGTGCTTTGGCACCTTCGGCCAAGACCCCCCTCCACTCTACTCCCATCATGCTCTCTAGAACACCGGATCCGACGTTCCCGCAGGCCGATAGTCACTGGCAGCGTGGTTTGCCCCCGGGTGGATCACAGGGGGGGTCTCCAATTGTTGCATCTCCTCCTCCTCAAGATTTAACTGCAGATATGATCTTCCAGCTTGAGATGGCTAAGATGAAGCAGCAGTGGGAATCTGAGCTTGAAATAGCTAAGCTTAGGATTCAGGCTGAGGAGAGAAAGGCCAGCCATGAAGCTGAGCTTCAGATTGAGGCTATGAAGTACTGTGCAGACATAGATCTTGTGAAGTCTCGGGTGGCGTCAACAGGGCAGCGTCTCGGTTCTGGGAATCGAGGTCTTGATCAGCCTTTATCGCACCTTCTTAAGTTAGTCCCTGTATTTGGTGAGTCGGGTGTCACCGAATTTTTCATGCGTTTTGAGAAGAAGTGCCGGGAGCACTAATGGCCCGAAGTTAAGTGGGCAGCCTTTGTTTCCTCTAGGTTGGTTGGCAAAGGACTCAAGGCATATGATGCGTTGCCCTTGGAGTCTTGCGTCGATTATGAGGTATTGAAGGAAGCTGTTCTGCGGGCGTACGAGTTACAACCAGAGACGTACGGATTGAAGTTCCGGGGTGTAACGAAGGGTCGTGAGTGCACCTTTCTTGAGCATGCCCGGGATCTGTCCGATGCATTTAGAAATTGGCTGCGTTCTGAGAAGGCATCGACGTTTGAGGATTTGAAACAGCTGATGCTTCTAGAACAATTTTTCAAGTGTACGGGCGGCGATCTGACGTTGAATCATAAAGAAAAAAACCCGAAAACTGTTCAGGAGGCAGCTGAGATGGCTGACCTTCGGTTATCTTTGATTCGTGGGTGCGGTTCTGCACAGAGAAGTGATGCAGGCAATAAGGAGCATAACCCTCCCCCTCCCCAAAACACTGATACACATAATTACACTAAGAACAAGAGCAACGACACCAAAACTTACCATAAACCTAGTACCGTCTCGTTTAGAAAGGGTCCGGGTCCATCCTCACCTCAAGGGAAGCCCAAGGGAAAGCTAGAGTGCTTCCATTGTCATAAGGAGGGGCATTTTGCAAGAGCCTGTCCAAGCAAGCTACCTAATGCAGTTGTGTCTTTGGCTTGCAACATTGGGGTGTCCCCGAAGTCGTCTGAGTTTGCCCGGGGTATAACATCAGAGGCTGGGACACAGCCAGTGGAGAAGAATCCGGAAGGCTCGAACCCTGTCTGCGATGTCTTTTGCGACCATCGAGGGCATGGCTGCGTGAAGTGGGCTGGTAAGAAGCATGGAGTTGAGCTGTTGCGAGACACGGATGCCTCTCAGACTTTGATGAAGAACTTTACTGGTAGACCAATAAACGCGGCACGGGTGGTTGTGGTGCAAGGTATCAATGCTATCAGGTCATACCCGTTGGTCAGGATGGAACTGGAGGTAAATGGTGTGACACGAGAGTTGGATGTTGGAATTGTGGAGACCTTGCCTGTTGGGGGCGTCGGCCTCCCTCTCGGCAACGGCCTTGCGGGGGCTACTTCTGGGGGTTCACCCCTTGTCGTTGGCGGGGAGCCGGCCGACGTGAGTAGGGAGGAACAGGAGTGGGTAGAGAAGTGTCAAGTACAACCTATGGCGTGCGTTGTTACAAGATCTCTTGCATCCAAAGTGTCACAGCCTATTCCTCAGTCTTCTGATCAACGGAGGAACGGTTGGAAGAAGACGGCTAATGTTGGTAAAAGTTTGGAGAGTTTTAGTACCAGCAGCTTCTTGGCGACTCAGTATTGGCACCATTCTTGGAGTCTGGAGAAGCCCCAGGACCTGTCACAGCTAGTGAGGAGGTAGGGCAGGAAGAGACTCCGAGGCAGCCACGTTACACACAGAGAGAAAAAAGGGTTGCTCAGTTTGATATTGGGGGAGGACATGGGTTGCTTCAGAAGCATTTAGACAGGTTGGCTCCCTCGGATATTAGTAAACTGCAGTTGGAGGATCCGGAAGTTCAGAAGTGTGGTAATGGTGCTGTTGAGCGCGAAGAGGACGGGGATGCAAAGCCAGGAGATTTTTTTTATATTGAGGGAATATTGTATCGGCAATTTCAAGACCCGAAGAGAAGTTGGGAGGGTGGGTCAGGAGTGGTAGACCAGCTGGTTGTGCGAGTGCAGGGATAGCCTACTAAGGTTGGCCCACGATGTGCCGTTGGCAGGACACTTGGGAGTACGCAAGACGGTAGCGGCTTTGGTTAAGTTGTTTTGGTGGCCAGGTTTAAAAGCACAGGTTGTGTCATGGGTGGCATGTGCAGTACCTGTCAGAAAGTGGGGAAACCGAACCAATGCATCCCAGCTCCGTTACAACCTATTCCTGTCATGGGGCCCCCCTTCAGTAAGGTAGTTATAGACATGGTTGGTCCCCTCCCTCCTACTAGTGCCGGTAATAAATTTCTCCTGACGATAATGGATGTAGCGACCCGTTATCCTGAGCACATGAGAATGGCATGGCAAGACGTGGTTAGGAACTTGCTTTTGTACTTTTCCCGGTATGGTTATCCGCAGGAAATACAATCTGACCAGGGGTCTAACTTTACCTCGAACATATTTACACAGACAATGCAGCAACACGGGATTAATACTGTAGTGTCGTCGGCTTATCACCCTGAGAGCCAAGGGGTGTTAGAGAGGTGGCATTCGACCTTAACCCTTATTAGCGCAGTCGTTAGTGGATATGTGGCGGCGCTCGACATAACTCGAGTGGCAATTTCAGCACGTAATGTGGCTGAGAGAGAGAGACAAGTGGTGGCAGGAGACTAGCGAGCGTATGACTGCTCCAGACCACCGCGGCGAACCTACTGACACAAATCTCAGCTCCCTCCTCCCTCTCTCACTCGCTACATACTCAATTATGTACCGAAAGTACCGAATTACCTGCTTTTTGCACTCGCGTTGCACGGTTATTGCAAGAAAACTATCCATCATACAAGGATCGTTATGGTGTCATCGAAAGCTCTGTTTATGCCCTTTCAGGGATAGGTACTTGTTTTACGTTCTGGGTCTTATTTAGGCATGAAAATGATCCCCGTAGCTGTGCGGCTTTTACATAGGCCGCTCGTAAGGTGTTAAAGAGTATGCTCCGTTGTTATTGTCTGGAGAATGGTAAAGACTGGGACCTTGGTTTGCCCTACGTATTGTTCGCTGCGAGAGAGGTACCTGGTGAAAGCCTCGGGTTTAGTCCAAATGAGCTTGTATTTGGTCATCGCATCAGAAGCCCTCTCAACATGGTTAAGGAGATCTGGGAGGGTACTAGTAAGCCGTGTTCGCTATTGAAATATGTCCTCGAGAGCAGAAAACGGATGTTGAAGAGCTTGGAGTTGGCTGGTCAGAACCTGGTGGGATCCCAGGCCCTGATGAAGGACAGGTACGATGAGAAGGTGAAACTCCGGGAGTTTCAGGTGGGTCAGGTGTTGATCTTGCTACCTTTGGTGGGTCATCCCTTATCCGCTAAGTATGCTGGTCCTTATAGGGTGGTGAAGATCTCAGATCTTGACTACCTGGTGGCCACTCCAGACAGGAGGAAGATAAATCAGTTGTGCCACGTAAATCTGATTAAGGAGTATGTGAGGCACCCCCCTGAGCCTCTCACTGTCCCGGTGATGACTTGCAGCGGTCAAGGTGGAGAAGGAGGCAGGGACAGTCATGCTCAGGTGGAGGATAATTGGGATTGTCATGTCTCCGCAGACCAGTGGCCTGGGAACTCGAGACAGGTGGCTCACAAGGCTCTAGAGCACCTGCCTGAGCAACCTCGTGTAGCCGTGCAGCACCTATTCGGTTCATACCCTGCTGTGTTTGCGGAGCACCCAGGCCTCACAAATCATGCGGTGCATGATGTGGATGTAGGAGATCACCCACCCTTTAAATCAGTGCCATACCGAGTCCCTCCTATCAAACTCCCAGCACTCGGGGACGAGTTAGCGTATATGTTGGATCGGGGCCTGATAGAAAAGGGTGCAGTTAGGTGGACATCTCCCTTCACTCTGCAGCTCAAGCCTGATGGGAAAGTTCGTTTTTGTATTGATTTCCGGCAGTTAAACGGTTTAACCCCCACCAATGCTTACCCCCTTCCTCGTGTGGATGACAGTGTCGACAAGATCGGAAAGGCACAGTATTTGACCAAGGTAGACCTAGTGAAAGGTTACTAGCAAGTGCCGCTGTCGGAGCGAGCGAAGGAGGTTTGCGGGTTTGTGGTGGATGGTAACACCTACTGTTGTAATGTCATGCCCTATGGACTCAAGAATGCACCAGCGACTTTCCAGAATCTGATGAATGACTTAGTAGCAGAAATCCCTAACTGTACTGTGTATTTAGACGACGTGATAATTTATGACGATGACTTTGAAAGTCACTGTGCACACATTGAAGCCTTGTTTAACAAGCTTGGTGGTGAATCTGGGAAAGTGTGACTTTGTAAGGGCAACTGTGCAGTATCTAGGATTTGTGGTCGGGAGAGGCCAGGTTTGCCCTCCTCAGAATAAGATACAGGCTATCAATCAGTTCCCTAGACCGACCACCAAGCGGCAGATTATGAGGTTTTTGGGCATGATCGGGTACTATCGCCGCTTCATTTAAGGATATTCAACTGTGTTGGCACCTCTGACTGACTTATTAGCGAAGGATAAGAAGTTTCTGTGGGCGCCGGGGTGTGAAAAGGCATTTTCCCTTGTTAAACACCTTTTATGCACTCATCCGATACTCAGGGCCCCAGACTTCGACAGGCCGTTTCAGTTGGCAACTGATGCCAGCGGGGTTGTGGCTGGTGCCGTCTTGATGCAGACAGACGAAGAGGGCCTGGAACACCCAGTAAGTTTTTTCTCCAAAAAGTTTAATTCGGCCCAGAATATTTACTCAGTGGTGGAGAAAGAATTACTGGCGATAGTGCTGGGGCTCAGGCACTTCGAGGTGTATGTTCCGGCCAATGGACCAGTCGTGGTAGTGTATACTGATCACCACCCTCTTAAATTTCTCAATCAGTTTCTCGGAATATGAGACTGACACGGTGGTCGTTGATGTTACAGGAGTACAATTTAGACATTCGCCATATTGCCGGTAGTGATAACGTGATTGCTGACTGTTTATCGAGGGTGGAGGATCCGAGTTAGGCTACCACAGGTGTGCGGGTTAGTGTGGAGTAAAATTGGCTTACCCCTGTAGTGCAGCCGCCATAAACATATTAAAATGAAAAAATTCTATAAAAACTCTTTCTTTAATAGTTAAATTTTTAAGTATGTTATAGCTGAAGTTCTGAGTCGAACCTGTACTTCTCTCAGAAGGCTGGGCTAGTAGAAGCTCGCTCTAGGAGCATAGCAGTATGAATTAAGCTATTGTGTTGGGAGGGGTTGTAATTTTTTGATGAGAACTGAGCTTTGCCTTTCTTTGTTGCGAAGTGATTAGGGGTGGCGAGTCTTATCGGGGTTCTGCTTGTTAGATATGGAGCTCATGGTTGAGCATCTAATATCTTGGGTGGGGTGTGACGCCTGCAGCTTAGCAGAATGCCACGTGGGCTTGGCCACTCGCTAACACTCGCCAGGGCAATGAATTTGGCTACACTCTATCTACAATGTTATACTTTCTTTCTTGTGAATCGTCATGTCACGGGCAGTATAGAAGTGGTCTATATTTTCGTCTGTGACAATGCATTATATTTTATATCATCAGTTATAAGTTTAATGTATAAGACTGAATGATACAGCTAGAGAGTGTGAGTGAGTAAGTGCAGGAGACAGAGTGTTGTCCGCGTAGTGTTACGCGTTGTCTCGGTGACGTCATGCCACGGCCGGGCCCTCTGAGTGGCTGGCCGCATTGCCGCCCTCCTGCCCCAGCAGGAGGTAGTCCCCCCGCATTCCTTGCTGCCTTTGTGCCTTCCTCGCTCAGAGCTTGCTTGACCAGCATAACCTTCACATCTCCCTTGCCATCTGTCCCCGACTTCCACCTATAGAACACTTTCTCTCTCTCTCAACTTCTTACCTCTTATTCTTCTAATCTATATAACATCATAACTCCCCTTTGGTTCTGCACGATTTCATATATCGGCCATCGTATTATATGCTGAAGCTCTCAGATATTTCATGTTTAGTTAGACATTTTGGAGGGGTTAAAAAAAAATCTGTAGAGGTTCGACACACTCGCGGTGTCTCCCTACCTATTTCTTGGTTGTCTGCTGGGCTATTTAATGCTAGACTGGGGTGAGGCTATTGATGTTGTTATTTCCGATGTGTACCGGGTTTTGTTGAACTTGTACAATCGCAACGGATACGTGGGAAGTCTGGGTGGTCTTTCAGACTGTGTACCTTGTGAGTTTAGCACTGTGTTGCGAGTGAGGGCTTTTGCCTCTGCCACCCAACACTGTGCTAACTCGTTTTGCTTTGACTTGAAGAGGGTCGCCAGGAGAGAACCAGATACTAGTGATCTGGATCTCTCAAGAGAGCACCCCTTCATTTAACGTAATTTGGCCGTACAGTCTTAAGGACCTCGCTAGGCTACGAGCCGCTTGCTCAGCCATTGTTTCCTAGCCTACGACATCCCAGCTAGACTTTATTCGCCTAGCAGATACCCGATTAGGATTATAAACTCTTATGTTATGTATGCAGCATTTTTATTCACGTTGAGCGTACGCCTTGGTTGTTGTTGAGTTGCACAACCCGAGCAGGCTTTTGCATTGCCTGAGGAAGTACTTCTTTTGTTGTTGGAGATAATACTATTGCACATTTATCGTTAATCCCGTGCCAGTTAACACTGTATGTCCCTACACTTGTGTTACGACTGGGTTTTAAATATATCAGGGCTCTTATTCATTGGACTAGTAATGGCATAAATGTTACAACGGAAAGCGCTAGCTCCAACCTCTGATGTATATTCCCAGTGAACAAAGAACACAAATACTCTACAGAGTTCTATATGCAATAATAGGCTATCAAACTCTCAATAAATGTGCGTCTACTCTAGGCTTAATGTTATGTGAAAACAGCCTATTACTACCTATAACCGAAGGTGCTTGGTTATGGTATGCAAAGTAAGGTGGTAAGAGAAGTTACAGCTTACGTTACTTTAATCAATAAATGTCAGGCAATCCTGCATGAAAGAAAGTGCACTAAAGTCCTTCAACACTAACAAGGAATCTTCTTTAAATGTTAGATGCTATAAAGATGCTCGTATCGGAAATGGAACCCAAAAAGGCAGGCAGCGGAACAATGCTCGTGCAGGCTATGCACACAAAAAGGCAGAATATATAATGCCGTCGGAGCCAAGAATATCCTAAACACTACAACAATAATAATAATCGCCATGACAATGCAGTATTCCTATCAACAAAAAGAGCCTAAGTCGTTTGTGTCTCCATACATCAAACTAGGCTGCGAAATGCTTGTGTAATCATAAATGGGTATGCATAAAAAGAGTACTTGGTTTAATTTACTTAATGTCTACTATGATTGAGAAAGTCTAGCTAGAGTCAATGATACGAGATACTGGTGCGCATGGCATGCCGCATAGCCTAGTGCAAATCTCAAGTCTGTGCGTCAAATATTACGTTATAGGGAAGGGTAGCTCTCTTGAGAAACCTTAATACCGAAGTATTAAGCGTTCTCCTGGCGTACCTCAAGACAAACAACGAGCTTAGAACAGTGCAGAATGGTATAGGCAAAAAGCCCTCATTCGTGCATGCTCTACTCTCAATGGCACACAGACTAGAATTTACTCAATCAACTCCAGTTCTCAGGTATGTCGTGCAGCTTTTACCTACAGCCAGCACTCATAGGAAACAATACCTTATAATATCAGACCCCTAGTCTAGCATTATCTAATCCAGCAGAACACTAATTATTATAGGAAGCGGTACTAAACAATATGGATGCTAACCAATGCTTCGTGATCAACTTATCTTAACAACTAAACATACATAGGTTATATCAGACCTTAACGCACAATACAACTGGCCAGCATGAAGCTGATTTTGCAGAGTTAACCAGAGGGGTATAATATTAATAAAAGGTGGTGAAAGATATGGAAAATGAGAGAGATAGGCAGAGGAAAAGATTCTCAGGTGCAGAGCAGGGGACAGGTAGCAAGGGATGAGATAAATGCGTTCTAGAAACCAGATCTGAGGGAGAGAGTGGCGAGGAACTGTATATATACTCGCACTAGCTCGAGCCGCGTGGGAAAAAAGCGGTTACAAGTCCTCTAGCCACTAGCAAGGGAGCTAACAGCATGGGAAGGACCTCTCTCAACCAACCCCCACGAGGCAGCCAGCCGTGACGTCATCGAGCGGGACAAAAACACTGCGCGCTCCCTCTCACTCTGTTCTACCCTCTCTCTCTCTCCCAGATCCCATCATTACTAGTTAATGATGAAACATATACTTTACAATTAAATATATAAAGCCTTGACATGGGTGAAAACAAAGAGCCTTTCTGGACTGCCCATGACACGAGCTTTCATATGAAATAAAGCACACTCTAATACATAAACTGTAGCCCCATCCACTGCCCTGGCGATCCTAGCGAGTCACTGTAGGACAAGCCATGCGGTTCTAACGGAGTGGTTAACGTCCCACCCCCCCCCCAAGATTTTTCTCAGAGGCCCCAAGGTTCACAAAAATCTGATGGTTAGAACCCATGCTATATCTCCACTTCCCATCACCCAGCGGCAGTAAAATATCTGGCACAGTTCTTCAACAAAACATTTTTCAAAATTATAACCCTCCCCAACACCATAGGTTAAATTATATGTAGTTATGCTCCTCAAGAGCGAGCTTCTCTAGCCCAGCATTCTGAGAGGAGTGCAACTCAGAATTACTGCTATAACATACTAAAAAATATCAACTATCAAAGAAAGTTTTTATGATTTTTATGTTTATAATTTGTTTATTTCGGCTGCACTATAGGGGCAAGCCTAGTTTTTTCTTCTATACCAAACGCTCAACTCCTGCTTTACGACCCAATACGCTGGGCTACAACCGCGAGCCAACAAGCACCAAGCGCAAAATACTATCCAAACTAAAGCAGGCTACCCGTGTGTCAATCTACCCAGGATCATATACCCTTGAACGACCATCTGCAACCACGTTGTCACAACCGGCAATATGGCGTATGTCCAGGTTATATACCAATAACCTTAGTGACCACCTGGTCAGCCTCATATTCCGATTGTGAAACTGGTCCAAGAACTTGAGAGGGTGATAATCTGGGTAAACTACAACGACCGGACCATAGGCTGGAACATAGACCTCGAAATGCCCCAGCGCAAGCACAACCGCCAGCAGCTCCTCCTCGACAACAGAGCAGCTCCCTGGGCCGAATTGTACTTCTCCGAGCAGAAACTAACAGGATGCTCCAGCCCATCATCGTCCTTTTCCACAAGGACGGCACCAGCCCCCACACCACTAGCCTCTGTTGCTAGTTGGAAAGGTAGGCTAAAGTCAGGGGCCCTGAGGATCGGGTGAGTGCACAACAGGTGTTTTACTTCTCTAAACACCTTCTCACACTCAGGCGCCCATTTGAACTTCTTATCCTTCCAGTTATCCTCCACCTGAGCTTGACTGTCCCGTTCTCCTTCTCCACCTTGACTGCTAAACGTCATCACAGGCACAGTGAGAGGCTCAGGGGGGTGCCTCCCATACTCCTTCATGGGATTAACATGACATAACTGATTGCGCTTCCGTCTGTCTGGAGTGGCTACCAAGTAATCCAGGTCTGATAGCTCCTCAACCACCCTATAAGGACCAGCGTACTTCTCGGATAAGGGGTGACCTACAAGGGGCAGTAGAATCAACACCTCCTGACCCACGTGAAACTCCCTGAGTTCAACCTTGAGGTCGTACCTGTCCTTCCTGAGGGCCTGAGAGCTAGTCAAATTACGGCCAGCCAACTCCAGACTGCGCAACATCCATTCTCGACTGTTGAGGACACACTTGAGCATAGAACAAGGTTTTTCTGCACCCTCCCATACTTCTTCAACCATACGGAGAGGCCCTCTGCCACGGTGTCCAAAGACGAGCTCATTAGGGCTGAATCACAAACTCTCCCCAGGTACCTCCTGCACAGCAAACAAAACACATGGCAGGCCAAGATCCCAATCCTTCCCACTCTCAAAGCAACAACAACGAAGCACAGATTTCAAGGCTGAGTGCCATCACTCTAACACACCCTGGCTCTCCGGATGATACGCAGATGACACAACCCCAACAATCCCATGCTGCGGCATTGGTTGAACAAAGAGGCTAGAAGTGAAGTTGGGTCCCTGGACTGACTGAATCCCCTGCGGGTAACCATACCGGGAAAAATACACTAGCAAGCTTCGGACCACCGTCTTCGCCGACCCATTTCTCATAGGGTACGCGTCAGGGTACCTTGTTGCTACATCTCCCGACTGTGCATCACTGTCCTCCTTCAACTCTTTCGTCTTTTTAAGCCCATCCTCTGCCTTTTCAGGAACAGTTACTGGGTCTTCTCCAGACTCGAAATGTGGTCCTAATAATGAGTCCCCGAGAAGGTCCGTTGACACTAAACTCTCAACCGCATCAACTTTCAACCCCTTCTCGGTACCCTTCCTCCGCTGATCTAAAGATTGCTGACCAGAATATGACTCCCTGGATGCAGGATCTCCGGTGACAACACACGCCATAGGCTGCACCGGACACTTCTCAACCCACTCCTGCTCCTCCCTACTCACGTCGGCCGGCTTCTCGGCAACGACCAAGGGTGGAGCCTCAGAAGTAGGTCCCGCAAAGTCGTTGCCGAGAAGGAGGTCGACGTCCCCAACAGGTAACTTCTCCACAATTCCTACATCCAGGTCCCGAGTCACACCATCAACTTCCACCTTCATTCTTACAAGCGGGTATGACCTTGTCGCATTAACTCCCTGAACCACAACCACCCGCGCCGTATTGACAGGTTTACCAGTGAAATTTCTCAACAGTGTTTGCGATGCCCCAGTGTCACGCAAAATTCTCACCTCATGTCTTCTACCCCCCCACTCCACACAACCGAGTCCCCTGTGGTCACTAAAGTCATCACGGACAGGGAATAAGCCTTCCGGATCCTTCTGCACTGGCAGTGTATTTACCTCGGAAGAAATGCCTCTAACAAACTCCGATGTCCTCTTGAACACTCCAATGCCGTGAGCAAAAGACACGGCTGCCGGAGGAGGTCGACTAGGGCACTCATTTGCCTTATGACCCTCCTGGTGGCAACTAAAACACATAAATTTCGGTTTCGGCTTATACTGTGATGTAAAAGGCCCCTGACTTTTCACATACGGTGTGGTGTAAGGTTTGGATTCAGTTTTAGTTTCATGGCTGTTCTGTTTAAATGTGTCATTGTTACGGGGAGGGGGAGGATAACGGTCCTTAGCACTTACATCGTACTTCTGTGAGGACCCGCAACCCCGAATCAACGACAGCCGTCGATCAGCCATTTCTGCTGCTTCGACTAGAGTTCTTGGGTTTTTCTCCTTTAAGTTCAAAGTTAGATCACCGCCCGTGCTCTTAAGCAGTTGATGATGTTGGAGCAGTTCTTTAAGTCCATCAAATGTTGTTACCTTCTCAGATCGGAGCCAGTTCCCCATAGCATCGGACAAGTCCCGGGCGTGTTCCAAAAAGGTGCTATCTCTTCCCTTAGTTACACCCCGGAACTTCAAACGGTACGTTTCTGGTTGCAGTTCGTAAGCCCTCAGAACAGCCTCCTTGAGATCCTCGTACACAATACATAACTCCAAAGGTAACGCATCGTAGGCTTTAAGACCCTTGCCTATTAATCTAGAGGATACAAGTGCTGCCCATTTATTCTCTGGCCACTGGTGTTCCTGGCACTTCTTCTCAAAGCGTGTGAAAAATTCTGTTACACCACTCTCATCAAACACCGGAACCAGTTTCAATAAGTGTGAGAGAGACTGCTCATGAACACGGTTACCAGCCCCAAGTCGCTGTCCCGTTGCCTTTACTCGCGACTTCTCTACATCCATGTCGGCACAGTACTTAGTCGACTCTAAATCAGCTTGGATTTTTGCTAGCTCTATGTGCTGGTGATTTTTTCTCTCTTCTATCTTGGCTAATTCTAATTGCTGCTGAAGCTTAGCTAATTCGAGCTGAAGCAATAATTCTGGAGTTAACCCTTGAGGAGGTGAAGGTGCTACAATGTTTGAAATCACCGGTGGTCCCCCCAGGGGCAACCCACCCTGCCAGTCACCACCCAACTGCGGAAGCGTACCCGGGGTCGGCAAACTACTGGGATGACTGGGAGTCGAGTGTAGGGGAAGCATGGCCGAAGGGCTCTGAGCACTCAACCCATCTCGCTCACCAGTCACCCTGCCCAGTACACACGTTATCAAGTTATCCTTGGTCATGCTGCTAGTAACCGCATGACCGATAGCTGTGGCCAGGCATTGAAGACCGTACCGATCCATACCCTCCAACCGCTCGGCAGTAACAGGCCATTGCAAAAATATCCTAGCATCCTCCTCACAGTTCACACGATTAACCCTTTCATCATGCTGCTGTTCCTCAGTTTCGACATTACGTACTGTGTCTCCATTCTCCTCTGACCCGGTATAAGACATGATGCTCACAAAAATTTCTCACCACAATATTCAGAAAAGAAGTACCCCAAACTCCTATACCTCAATATACAAACAAAAATTCTCGGAAATACTCAAGGGCTACTATATACTATGTTGCAAACAAAAAATATTCTTGCTGATCCCCGCAAAATATTCTCCAAAACAACAAATGTTCCCTGCTAATAAATGTAGGTTCACCGAATCCTAGGTAAGGTCGCCATTTGTTACGACTGGGTTTTAAATATATCAGGGCTCTTATTCATTGGACTAGTAATGGCATAAATGTTACAACGGAAAGTGCTAGCTCCAACCTCTGATGTATATTCCCAGTGAACAAAGAACACAAATACTCTACAGAGTTCTATATGCAATAATAGGCTATCAAACTCTCAATAAATGTGCGTCTACTCTAGGCTTAATGTTATGTGAAAACAGCCTATTACTACCTATAACCGAAGGTGCTTGGTTATGGTATGCAAAGTAAGGTGGTAAGAGAAGTTACAGCTTACGTTACTTTAATCAATAAATGTCAGGCACTCCTGCATGAAAGAAAGTGCACTAAAGTCCTTCAACACTAACAAGGAATCTTCTTTAAATGTTAGATGCTATAAAGATGCTCGTATCGGAAATGGAACCCAAAAAGGCAGGCAGCGGAACAATGCTCGTGCAGGCTATGCACACAAAAAGGCAGAATATATAATACCGTCGGAGCCAAGAATATCCTAAACACTACAACAATAATAATAATCGCCACTACAATGCAGTATTCCTATCAACAAAAAGAGCCTAAGTCGTTTGTGTCTCCATACATCAAACTAGGCTGCGAAATGCTTGTGTACTCATAAATGGGTATGCATAAAAAGAGTACTTGGTTTAATATACTTAATGTCTACTATGATTGAGAAAGTCTAGCTAGAGTCAATGATACGAGATACTGGTGCGCATGGCACGCCGCATAGCCTAGTGCAAATCTCAAGTCTGTGCGTCAAATATTACGTTATAGGGAAGGGTAGCTCTCTTGAGAAACCTTAATACCGAAGTATTAAGCGTTCTCCTGGCGTACCTCAAAGACAAACAACGAGCTTAGAACAGTGCAGAATGGTATAGGCAAAAAGCCCTCATTCGTGCATGCTCTACTCTCAATGGCACACAGACTAGAATTTACTTAATCAACTCCAGTTCTCAGGTATGTCGTGCAGCTTTTTACCTACAGCCAGCACTCATAGGAAACAATAACTTATAATATCAGACCCCTAGTCTAGCATTATCTAATCCAGCAGAACACTAATTATTATAGGAAGCGGTACTAAACAATATGGATGCTTCGTGATCAACTTATCTTAACAACTAAACATACATAGGTTATATCAGACCTTAACGCACAATACAACTGGCCAGCATTAAGCCGATTTTGCAGAGTTAACCAGAGGGGGTATAATATTAATAAAAGGTGGTGAAAGATATGGAAAATGAGAGAGATAGGCAGAGGAAAAGATTCTCAGGTGCAGAGCAGGGGACAGGTAGCAAGGGATGAGATAAATGCGTTCTAGAAACCAGATCTGAGGGAGAGAGTGGCAAGGAACTGTATATATACTCGCACTAGCTCGAGCCGCGTGGGAAAAAAGCGGTTACAAGTCCTCTAGCCACTAGCAAGGGAGCTAACAGCATGGGAAGGACCTCTCTCAACCAACGAGGCAGCCAGCCGTGACATCATCGAGCGGGACCAAAACACTGCGCGCTCCCTCTCACTCTGTTCTACCCTCTCTCTCTCTCCCAGATCCCATCATTACTAGTTAATGATGAAACATATACTTTACAATTAAATATATAAAGCCTTGACATGGGTGAAAACAAAGAGCCTTTCTGGACTGCCCATGACACGAGCTTTCATATGAAATAAAGCACACTCTAATACATAAACTGTAGCCCCATCCACTGCCCTGGCGATCCTAGCGAGTCACTGTAGGACAAGCCATGCGGTTCTAACGGAGTGGTTAACGTCACACTTGTCATATCTTGTTCCTGCTTTATATAACGGTTCAAAATCCGATTCGACCATCTTAAGCAGCATCAGACTTTCTTCAGAAGATTCCTGTTCGATGCTTTAGGACTTTCATTCACTTTCTTTAATATAGGAGTGACAGTTTATTATTGTTTAGAGTAACTTTAATTATACCTTCTTCTTGTTTGCATTAAATCATTCCAGTGATTTAATTAAGCTCTCTATATTTGTCCTAGTATACATTATTAACGTAATTGTATGTTGTTGTGATCAGGCTGTATCAGAGATCATCAGCCTGTAGTAGTAGTGCATTTATACCGAGTTAGAGGATACCCCGCTATCGCAGATTTAACTCTGGAGGGTATAGGTGTTTTTTGTGCGCCGGAATTATAAGTTCGAGGGTTGGATCTAGTGTTACCGTTGTGGCTGTGTGCCTTTCTAGTCCAATGATTAAGAGCCCTTGTTTTATACGAGTCCCGGTCGTAACACGCAGCAGAGTGATGTTTCATTGACACACTTGTTTTCTAAGGTCGGGGAGAAAATTGTTGTCGCTGGCGGGAGGGCTAGTTTTTATATGTCTCATCAGATGTTGTACAGGTGGTGGGTGCCAGATTCTAGTATGGAGTCTGTAGGGGTTGTTGAGCAGCTTGTAGTGCCCCAGAGATATAGGGAGGCACTGACTCGGCTGGCTCATGAAGCTCCCCTGGCTGGGCTCCTGGGCATCCGCAAGACTACGGAGAGGGTGTAATATCAGTTTTGGTGGCCGAGTATGACCAAGGATGTTACTGCATTTATTAAGAGCTGTCACACCTGCCAGATAGTCGGCAACCCTAATCAGAGCATTCCTGTGGCCCCTCTGATACCTTTTCCGGCTGTGGATCCCCCTTTCACCAGAATTATGATAGACATGGTTGGCCCTTTGCCTCCCACCAGTGCGGGGAATAAGTACTTACTGATGATTATGAACGTGACCACTCGCTATCCAGAGGCTATACCAGTATCTAGTCTGCACTCTAAGGTTGTTCTTCGGAAACTTTTGGAATTCTTTACTCGATTCGGGTTGCCCCAAGAACTACAATCCGATCGAGGTGTAAATTTCACTTCAAATTTGTTTGGTACAACACTGCAAGAATTAGGCATTCAGCATATTGTGTCTAGTGCTTACCATCCGCAGACACAGGGTGCGCTAGAGCGGCACCACCAGACCCTTAAGTCTATGCTTCGCAAGTTTTGTTTGGCGAATGCCAAGGAATGGGATGTGGCAATTCCATTTGTCATGTTTGCAGTAAGAGAAGTACTTACAGAGTCTCTTGGGTTCTCGCCAAACGAACTAGTATTCGGACATAGGGTGCGGGGCCCCCTGGCGGTTGTCAGAGAAGCATGGGAGAGCGGAAAAGCCCAGTCTCGTGAGGGTTTGCTTGACTATGTGACACGCACCAGAGAACGATTACATGCCGCCCTGAAAGTTGCCAAGGAACATCTTAAGGTAGCTCAGGGGAAAATGAAATTGCAGTATGATTCCAAAGCACAACCCAGGGAGTTTGCAGTGGGTGATGAAGTATTAGTGTTACTTCCTGTTCAAGGGCAACCTCTGGCTGCCAGGTTCAGTGGTCCATACCTAGTTAGCAAGAGAGGGGGGCCTCTTGACTATCTCATAAGTACCCCAGACAGACGTAAGACCCATCAGCTCTGCCATATTAACATGTTGAAGAGGTACTATCGTGCGGCGGGCACACAGGCTATGTCACCTAAATGGGCTAGCCGAGGGAGTTGCCTGGGCGCCGATCAGTCACCTGCTGGTGTTAACGGGGAGTTGTCTGAGGCAGTTTGTGCTACTGTATCCGCTCAGAACGGGTCAGTGGGGTACGTTGAGTCAGATACGGTCAATTTCTTGCCTATGTTATTGACTGGAGAGTTGGAGTCGGAGTTGCAGGGTAAGCCCGGGCCTGGTGGATGGATAACCCAGGTACCGGGGCTAGCGGTTCATGCACTGTGGGAACGCCAGGCAAGGCTCCTGCAGTGCCTCTCAACCCCCCTCTGCACTCTCCCCAATTCTCCGGTCCCAGGGACCAGGATGCCGTGTCTCGTTGCCCTGTCCTGGTTGTAGAAGGCACGAAGGAGGAGAGGGAGCCTTTCCCAGGTGAGGCTGTGCCGGCTGGGACATGGGCCGAGAACGGGTACCTGGCCCTGCGGGAGAAATTGACCCATTTTCTTCCGGAAAGGGTTGAGGAGATGTTTACTACCTTGTGGGCTTATCCACACATGTTCGGGGATGCACCAGGTTTGACATCTTGGGCGGTGCATGACATCGATGTGGGAGAGAATAAGCCTATAAAATTACCACCTTATAGAGTTAATCCACAGAAGCAGCTCGCTCTTGACGCTGAGCTGAGGTATATGGTTGACAAGGGCCTCATCAAGAAAGGCTGGAGTGAGTGGTCAAGCCCAGTAACTTTGCAGCCTATGCCTGATGGTAAGATCCGCTTCTGTGTCGATTTTCGCAAAGTAAATTTACTCTCCAAGACAGATACCTATCCTTTACCGAGAGTTGATGACTCAGTAGACAAGATTGGGGCAGCCACGTTCATCACAAATGTGGACTTAGTTAAAGGCTATAGGCAAGTCCCACTAACTGAACGTGCCAAGAAAATCACTAGTTTTGTGGTGGGTGGAGGAGTATATCAGTGCCAGGTAATGCCGTACGGCTTGAAGAATGCTCCCGCCACATTTCAGTGGTTAATGGATAGGGTTGTGCATGATGTCCCCAATTGCTTAGACTACATAGATGATGTTGTTGTTTATGACACAAATTGGACCGACCATTTGGCCAATGTGGGTGAGCTTTTCCGGAAGTTGTCTGAGGCTGGTTTAGTGGTCAACCTGGCAAAGTGCGAGTTCGTGCAGGCTCGAGTGCAATATCTGGGTTATGTTGTTGGCCACGGCCAGGTCTGTCCCCCTCGGGCGAAGGTGGAGGCTATCCAGAGTTTCCGAGCACCTCATAATAAGAAAGCCGTGCAACATTTCCTTGGCATGACAGGCTATTATCGCCGGTTCATCCAAGGATATTCCACCGTGCATGCCCCATTGACAAATTTGCTACAAAAGAACAAACCATTTAAATGGACAACAGAGTGTGAGCAGGCTTTCAAAGATGTCAAAAGCCTCCTCTGTTGCCATCCTATATTACGTGTCCCAGATTTCAACAGGCCTTTCGTCTTGGCAGTAGACGCGAGCGATGTGGGTGCCGGCTCTGTGTTGATGCAAGAGTTCGGAGATGATGTTGAGCACCCCATTTCCTACTTTTCAAAAACGTTTAACCGAGCACAAAAGAATTATTCTGTGATCGAAAGGGAGTTGCTAGCTATTATTTTGAGTTTACACCATTTCGCTGTTTATTTGCCACCATATGGGCCCGTGCTCAGAATCTACTCTGACCATCATCCTCTGCAGTTTCTTAATAGGCTCAAGGACAAAAACCAGAGACTTACTCGCTGGAGTTTGATGTTGCAAGAATATCATCTCGATGTTAGGCACATCCGTGGTGTTGATAATGTCCTGGCAGACTGTTTGTCCTGTGAGTTCACTGAGGAATAATAGGAGAGCACGAGGCTATTTAGTTAGTAAGTCATATTTACTCATGTTAAAAAAATCTATAAAATGTAAAAATACAAAAGACTGTCAATGTACATATTTTGCAGTTGTAAATTAATGATGAAAGTTTTGTTTCAAAGCTTCAAAACATCCCCCCCCCCCCCCCCCCCGTGTGAGGGTGTCACAATGACCAGGGTCTATAGGGTCTTTTAGGAGTATCTAGACGGTAGTGGCGCCTAGCTGTTTTTAGATGCAGCTGTGCCAAGTCTATTTGAAAGACCTGGTATTGTGAGTTTCACTCCGATACCCTTCCAATTACAGATGACTAGTTTTGCCGTGCCTCTAAGCATTTTTGTCTCAATAAACATTTGTGTAGAATGAGCCCATAGAGTGTTATCAGTTTCGTCTAACCAGTTGTGGCAACGCGTAGTTTGCTAGCTAGTGTGGCTGGCGAGGGAGGTGTTGAAAGATTGTTGCTCTTGCCTCGCGGGAGGTAAGGTTGCTAAGCAACATGAGTTTAATTAATTATGTGATCATTGCAAGTTCAGTTGTGTTACAATATAAAGATGTACTTTATTTTATCTGCCACACTGTTTTAGTTAAGTTGTTAACACAGGAATACTTTAGTATAAGTTATTCTTGTGAAGTGTCTTAGTCGTATCATATCGTGTGGTGAAATATTGCAACTTCTTCGTTTGAGGCTGGCCTCGGCGGTGCTCTGCAACATCCGGTCCCCTCACTCTCTGCTCAGCGGTCAGACTAGATGGGTGTTATTTTTTCTCTCTTGTGACCCATCAGTCGGCCCCCTTTTGTTTGTCCTTGCGTGCATAATAGTAACGTAACGTAATTAACAGAGAATCGTAGATATTCATTTCTTCTTTTAACTATCCTTTTCCTCTGATCAGCATTTTATTATCTTTCCCTTTGTTTTATATATTCAGTACCTCCGGTGGCTACATCGGAATTCGTGATAGGGGAGAGCTGGGAGGCTTGTCGGGGTCCTTAATACTAAGCACCGTTAATCCCATACAGTCCACACACACACACATCCATAATCCCTACATAATTTCCCCGTGTTTGTGCTTAGGACCCGATAGCAACCTTGACGGTTCTGTCCCAGCAATTGTGTGTTCCCTATCTCGGGTTTCGAACTGAAGCAACGGAGTGTTTAATATTAATTAGTAATCCAGCTTCAGTCTAGACCCCCCCCCCCATAGTTAAGTGAGTGTGGGAGGTGGACTCTAAGAGTTCATTGTTTCGGGCGGAAACTCACTGGGGGGCCCAGGTTGAAGCAGGATATATTGGGCATATTAGAGTGGGTCAGGGCAACTTGTTTCCACTAATATCACCCCGAGGTTAGTAGTCATATTAGGACACTGCCTTGTATTGTTTGACCATTATTATATGTATAAAATATTAGGCAAAATAGGCAAATAAACTTCTAAATAATCCATATGATAACAAAATATTTTGGTCTACTCTTAACTCATTAAAATCCAACTTCACAACTGCTTCATCCATTTCACCATTAAAATCTCCAACTGGCAATCTTGTAAGTGACCCACGAGGTAAAGCTAACCTTCTTGCGGATATTTTCTCCACCAACTCAACCTTAGATGAAATAAATCAAGATGTCCCTGTACTTAATTTTAATTCGCCTGAAATTCCCTCACTTAAGATCCACACCAGACATGTCAAAACTATTTTGCAGAATCTCTCAGTAGATAAGGCTCCGGGTCCAGATGAAATTCCTCCAATAGTACTTAAGAATTGCTCCTTGGTGCTCGCTCCTGTATTGGCAAAAATTTTCCGTCTATGTACTCATACCTCATGCTTCCCAGTACCCTGGAAAGAAGCAAACATCCATCCAGTTCCTAAAAAAGGTGCCTCTTCAGATCCATCAAACTACAGGCCAATAGCTATAACTTCCACTCTTGGTAAAGTCTTTGAAATTATATTAAATAATCACATAATTAAGCATCTTGAGAATAATAAATTAATCAGTGATAGGCAATATGGTTTTAGACGATGTCGATCAACTGCAGACATTCTTTGCCTTCTTACGCATCAAATCAACCAAGCTACAGACCAACATGGTGAAACACATACAATAGCACTGGATATATCAAAGGCATTTGATAGAGTCTGGCATCAATCCTTATTGTCGAAGATGTCACACTATGGCCTTGCATCATTAGTTCCACTAATTTCTTCTTATCTTCATAACAGAAAAATATGTGTAATGGTAGATGGCCTTTATTCTCAATTTCACTCAATATATGCTGGTGTTCCCCAGGGATCAGTTTTGGCCCCAACTCTGTTCCTCATTCATATCAATGATCTCATATCTACCACTCATAATCCAATACATTCCTATGCAGATGACTCAACACTCCACAGTTCCTTCACATTTACCAATTCTTTCACCCAACCCGATCTTATAAATTCAAAAATAAGCACTGCAATTTCTCTGAACCAGGACCTTTCTAGAATTGAAGAATGGGGACAAAAGAATCTTAAAATGCCCCAGAACGAGAAGCCCACCACAGAAGCCACGAACGAACACCACACAGAAACACCCAAAGGAAAGGTCCACAGAACGAAAGGACCAGCTGACCGAGCCAGCCATTTCAGACAGGCCCAAGCCCGCAGGGCTAAACAGCTCCAGGACGCACCCATTTACCTTTTCTAAACTGACCATTTTCCACACCTCACGTACACTAACCCCCTCGTGTCCTACACTCCTAACTACAAAGATGATGAACAGGAATATACATTCATATTAAAAACACCCATGCCCTGTTCCGACGTTGAGCCAATGCCAACACATCAGACAGCCATAATTATATCTAAGTATGTTCTTACATCCGAGAAGTAGATGTTATATATCTTAGAAGTTAAAACACCCACGCTTGTCCCTAGACCTCGTATATCATTTTCCATGACGAGTATAGATATATGTAACCCGTGCTCAGTCGCCCCTTGCATTGTTCCTCTAGTAACTATCTATCTATCTATTGCCTGACGCCGTGATCCCCGAAGGGGTGGCCACGAACGAACCGCCCCCATGCACCTCTGTCCCCAGTCAGTCGACGCCCCTCCCCCCAACCAGCACTGCCTTCGTTCATGTAGTTCCTCACTCCATCCTTCCACCTCATATTCGGTCTACCTCTCCCCCTCTGTCCCTCCACCTCGCTCTCGTACACCCTCTTAGTCATTCTCTCGCTTTCCATACGTTCCATATGGCCGAACCATCTCAAGTTGTTCCTTTTCACACTTTCCAGCACAATTTCTAGTAACTAAGTATTAATATTAACATTCCCTAACATCTTGTCTTGCCAGACTAAGCTTCTGAAGACCCATCGCCCCATAAATCTATGTATTCAATCCTTAGGTTAAGTATTTTTATCCGCCATTGTGTTCACCTTTTCCATTTACTTTCCCACAATTGTCATACGTCTTCCCCTTGCCTCCTTCGTATCCACAGTCCACACTACGCCAATTGACTTCGTGTCTTACACCTCTTACCCCAACCAGAGATTGTATAAGATAACCTAGTTACCAGTATCTGTCATAAGTACCCCGAAACAATAACTAAGTACCCCTACGAACTGCCGCTGTTGTTGGTATATTTATATTTAATAGAAAACGCAGTTCCCAGGGCCAACTAATAGTATCCATAACCCTCGGACTGATCACATAACTCTATCTTTTCCAGACTCATATACCACCCCATAGTTGCATTCCCCGGTAGCATTTGGCTAACGTATTCTACTGCCTTTTCAAACTTCCATATCAATTGTAGCCTAATGCCACCCCCACGCCCAGGGACTTAGGGGCAAAATTTCCCTGTAGCCCTTGAACTCTCCCCCCCCTCTCATTAAGACACCCGCGCTTCTCGACTCTTGTCCGACCTAGCCTCTCTCTCATACCTCGTGAAGATCCTTGAATTGTCCGTTGCTAACGCTCTCCAACCTTTTATATATATACTCCTATCCAGCCTACCTTCACTTAGTAGGCCAGAACAACATTAGAACTTTACTAGCCCCTTGCATGCCATCTATTCTCTTACAACACATTCACAACCCTGCACCCAATGGTCGTCGGTGCGAGGCTAGCCGCCCCGCCAGTAACTAATTTCTATTGCCATACTTCCAGATAAATGTGGCAGAGTTAGCAACCCAGTCTCCACCACATCCAGCAAACCCTACAATTAACAACCAGCCGAGTAAAACCAGCTAGCTAAGGCACCTTCGGTTTTGGTATTAAGGACACCCACATCTGTCTCATACACAGAGGGTTATTACAAACACTGGTGATATGGCAAGCCCCTAGCCACAGCCGCCGGACGACTATCACAGAGAGAGGGCGCCCAGCTCCCCCTTTTTGCCCACCCGAGGAGGGAGACCCCCCCCGCGGAGGTATACCTGGCCCCTGTTTTGACTTTCGAGTCATTGCCAGGTAGCACAGGAATTCTTCCTATCAATGAACTAACCATGCATGACTAACACCTTTACTAACCTCTATTAACTCACAATAAACCATTTACCTTTCTTGCATGCTCTGATCACTAAATTAGCACCTCAGCTATACAATAGAATGAAGATTGAACAATCTAGAGAGATGCTCCTATCACAGCTGTCCCCATCCTCCTCGCAAAGTAGATCCAGTCTTTCTCCCCTAAATACTTCCAGTATAGCCAAAATAGTACCTCTTACTAAGGCTCAGTTATATGAAAATATAAAGGCTTCCTATAGCCATGTGCCACAACAGTAAATACCATCTTACCTAGTCTCCATATCTATTGAGAGCTCAAATAAGTCCATAAGACTCGAGATCCCTACTGTCTACAGGATCCAGAACCGAGCCTATAAATCTAACTCCCGCCCCCAGTCAAATCAGGTGAAAGCTAGACACCAACCAGGGGTCACTACCCTGCAGTTAACTTCTAGCTCTGCCCTTGTGTTGTTCCGGAGTGAGATCCCAGAGCCGGCAGACTCCGTGGCAGATTTGGATAGAAGGACCTGCCCACGTATTTAAGAACTTCACACATATGGGCCCCCTGGACGGCCGCGGAACCAGTCGTTAGCCCCCAACATCATGGACGCAAGATAACCAGGACCAGACCCATCAGATGCTACCCAAGATTCCCTTTAGCAGTACTACATATTACTGTGCTGTTTAGAGATTCACTAATTAATATTTCTACGAAGTGGCTATCTCTTTGCCCCAGTATAATTCATATAACCATTCAATTAGGAAGTGCTAAGCTTATCAGTGTTCATTATTTAACAGGCGATACTAACTCTCGTAATCAACCATATGCCCAGATATTATTACGTAGAAGGAAACCCTAGTGATATCTGAAGGTTCGCCCACTGATTTGCGTTCTATGTATTTCTGAGACAAGAATAGAAATCTTAGATCAGTACCCCCTGAGGTTACTAGAATTCCCATGCTCTAAAATACGCGGGTCTAATCTAGTCTGTGAACTACTACTTGTGCACCAGAGCTATCTGTAAGAAATCTAACAGTGAATATGATTCTATAAGTAACATTGATGGTCTTCGGTATATAAACCTGTTAAATCAAAGCCAGTGATCAGAAGATTAATACCTGAACGTTGGAAGTGGGAGACTAGGCTCCATCCAGATCCACTTATGCTAGTGTTGTTCGATTCTATTATATTGTCTTACACAAGTATTCTGCAGTGGTATATCAATAAACGTGATCGTGTAACTTGCTACCATGTGTTTCTTTGTGTTCTCTATTCCTCATATCTTGTATTGTGCATGCAGCCTTATATACCCAGTCAATTAGAACTCACATTACCCAAGTTAAACCTGTAGAAAAACAGGGCATAACAAATCTAGTTTCCTTTAATGCACAGAAAACCAAGTACATTAAATTTTCTAACCGACAGAATCTCACTGACTCCCATATATTTTTTAATGATGTAAATATTCCCACTTCCCCTAGTATTGACATTCTCGGTGTAACATTAACTACTAACTTGAGCTGGACACATTATGTTAGAAGCATTGCTAAGAATGCCTCTAAAAAACTGGGACTCCTGTACAGAGTTCGAGAATTCTTCACTGACGAGTTCAGCCTACTGTTTTAAGACGTTTACCCCCATCCAGGTTTCAATATTTTCCTAGTGAGCGGTAGTGAGCCAACATATATATATTTTTTGTTTTGAGAGCAAGCTAAATTTGTACATTTTTCGATAGAAAAATTTCTCCAGCAAAGCCGGATTTTTCCATATAATGCTGGTTCGCTATCGCTTGCCAGGAAGATACCGATACTTGGATGGGGATAAACGTCTTAAAACAGTAGGCTGAACGGGGCCGAACGGATACAAGGCAAAGAGAGAGGAAGAGAAATAGAAAAAAAAAAAAAAAACGAGGAAAGAGGGATAGAAAGAGAAAACAAAAAACAGCGAGGTGGGCTCAATGATTGCGTTAGGCTTAACAATTGAACCCACCTCGCCTTTTTTAGTTTTCTCTTTCTCTCCCTCTCTCCTCGTTTTTTGTTTGTTTTCTATTTCTCTCCCTCTCTCTTTGCCTTGTATCTGTTCAGCCTACCGTTTTAAGACGTTTACCCCCAGCCAGGTTTCAATATTTTCCTGGTGAGCGGTAGCGAGCCAACATATATATATTTTTGTTTTGAGAGCAAGCTAAATTTGTACATTTTTCGATAGAAAAATTTCTCCGGCGAAGCCGGATTTCTCCATATAATGCTGGTTCGCTATCGCTTGCCAGGAAGATATCGATACTTGGATGGGGATAAACGTTTTAAACCAGTTGGCTGAATGGGGCTGAATGGATACAAACCAGAGAAAGAGAGAAAATGTGAGAAAGAGAAGAAAAAAAACAGGTGACCCCCCACGAGAGGTGCATAGAAAAAAGGGTTGACAGGTTCACTATAGGCCTAATAAAACAAATTTAATCCACCTCGCCGAAGATGCTCTTTGGCCTCGGCAGGTGTGTCTTCAGCATTCCGCGACATCACAAGGCCCTTCGCATGCCTCGTGTGGAGCATACCCCTGGCGGGTATTGTGACGCCTCCCGGCGTTAGCAGAATGGTTGCGTGGGGCATTGCAGCTCGCTAGCGCTCGCCAGGGTGGGGGGATGGGCTACAGTTGTCCTAGAATGATCTGCTTTATGTAATTAGTGTCGTGTTGCCACAGACAGTCTAGAAATGGTCTTTGTTTTGGTCTGTGACCGCGCCTTATATTTTATATTCGCTATAATATAAATGTTGCTTGTGTGGGAGGCGAGCGAGAGAGGGTGAGGGAGTACACCTGGCAGCGGGGTGAGCTATGAAGCGGCTCGCTTGGGCGCTGACGGCGTTGGCGGCCGGGTGGTCAACTAGTCCCTTCCCATCGCGGCCTCGTGTTCTTTACCAGCTCAGAGCTTGCCTGACACGCGTATCGCCTACATCCTTTGCAATTTTGTCCCCCATACTCGCCACTTTGCATACTATTTCTCTCTCTCGACTTCTCCTTTCTCATTCTCTAATCTTTATTAAACTCAACATCCCTTCTGGTTTCAGCATAGACGTTCACCGTCGACCAGTCGTATTGTACGCGAAGCTCTCAGAGATTTCCATGTATTAGGTTAAGGAGGTATTAGGCTTTATTGAGGTTTGGAGAGACGGACTTTTCCGTATGTGTCCTCTCTCAGGAAGGTTGTAGACCGGTATATGTCTCCCTGGCAAGGTGTTGAGTGATTCTGCTTGGTTATCTAAAGCTAGACTAGGGGTAAGGTTACTGTGTCGTTGTCTCCAATGTGTGCAGTGTTAGCTAAGCCCTGCACGACATCGACAGGTACTGTGGGAGCCTAAGTTGTCTTCGGGTGGGTTTACTTTGCGAGCACAGCGCTGTGGTGTGAGAGGGCCATAGCCTATCCCTCACAACATAGTGCTGCCTCTTTGTGTTGATTTCTGAGGGATCGCCAGGATAGAACTAGGTACTAGAGACCTAGATTTATCAAGAGAGCATCCCCGTCATATAACGTAATCTTCATTATACCACCTTCGGACAACATTAGGCTACGAGCCGCATGCTCGCCCATTGTTGCCCTGCCTTGATACCCTAGCTAGACTTTATTAACTGAGCAGACACTGGTTAGAGATAAGCCCCATTATTATATGTATGCAACATTATTATTCACTGCACTTTTGAGCCGAGGTTGTTGTTGAGTTGCACCACCCTAGTAGGCTGTTGCGTTGTGTCACGAAGCATTTCTTTAGTTGTCGAGCATTACTACCTTTGCGCAGTCTTTATTAGTCGCCTGCCTATTATTACTATATGTCCTAGCATTTATTGTGACCCGTATTCTGCATTATAATTCTTCAAGATTCTTTACGAACATCTTCCCAGCATCAGACTTATTTCAGAAGTTTCCAGTTGATGTTGCAGGACTGGAAGTATGGAAGTATATAGTAAAGGTGAGGCAAGTAATAATTTTGATCACTCTTATGCTTCGAATACTAGAGTTGGTACAGAGGAAGTAGTAGGGGGTGAGGAAGTGAATTTTAGTAGGAGATGAAGGCGTCGGGGCTTGACCCAACTTGCGTGAGCTGGTTCATGTTGGAGAGACAGTTTGAGGATACTTTTCGAGAGGGGACAGGACGGACAACACATAGGGAATGGAAGTATATAGTAAAGGTGAGGCAAGTAATCAAATTTACCCTAGTGATACGACCTACGCCAAGGCTGATTTTACACTCCAGGTACCCAGTTTAACGTATGGGTGGGACGAGGCGAACACGAGAGAAGGCCTGCCCAATGGCCACTGAGCATCTGGTGGCTAACCAAGTTCTCAGTCTCGTGTGTCGATTGGTTGTAGGAAGCCACCAATCAGGCCCCTGAATTCATTTTAGCCACCATGAATCCAGGTACTCATTTTCGTCTGAGTGAGACGGAACTGACAGGGAATGGAGTTTGTTCAACACTCCTGGGCTACTTAAACCCTGGTGGCAAGCCAGGGAAATTTCACCCACCCCTAGGGCAACATCTGGTCAATGTCGGTACAGGGTGCAATCACCCAACAGGTGCGGTCACCCATCCAACTACTGACCAGACCCTACGTTGCTTAACCTTCTGATCTATTACCAGGGTTGCAAGCGTTAGGCAGGGTTGCCCCTTGCAGGACTAGCATTGCACTTTCTTTAATACAGGAGTGCCAGTTATTTGAGTATCTACCGTAACGTTAATTAATCACGTTAACTATCTTTTCTTTGTGTAACCTAATCGAGTAATCTTTTACTGTTTGAGAATAGGCTGTTTCATCGAGCGTCAGCCTAGTGTGTGTGCATCAGTTACCGAGTCATAGGATACCTCGTTGTCCAGGCACGACTCAGGGCGGTAATGGTGTTTTGTTTTCCAGTGTTTAAGGCAGGGGTTGGATCTAGTGTTACCGTTGTTGCATTTTGCCATTATCTAGTCCAATGTTGAAGAGCCCTGTGTCTTTGAGAACCTGGATCGTAACAAATGGCGACCTAGCTCAGGATCTTGTGAACTAAGAGATAATTGCAGGATTGTTGTGGTCATTTGTTTTATTGAGGAATATAGTGAGCACGTTATTTTTTTTTGGCAAAGAAGTATACCACTTGAGAGTCTTCAGACATTTTTGGCAAGTGAATAGTGCTACATAAGAATTTGGGGTACTTCTTTTCTGAATATTGTGGTGAGAAATTTTTGTGAGCATCATGTCTTATATCGGGTCAGAGGAGAATGGAGACACAGTACGTAATGTCGAAACTGATGAACAGCAGCATGATGAAAGGGTTAATCGGGTGAACTGTGAGGAGGATGCTAGGATATTTTTGCAATGGCCTATTACTGCCGAGCGGTTGGAGGGTATGGATCGGTACGGTCTTCAATGCCTGGCCACAGCTATCGGTCATGCGGTTACTAGCAGCATGACCAAGGATAACTTGATAACGTGTGTACTGGGCAGGGTGACTGGTGAGCGAGATGGGTTGAGTGCTCAGAGCCCTTTGGCCATGCTTCCCCTACACTCGACTCCCAGCCATCCCAGTAGTTTGCCGACCCCGGGTACGCTTCCGCAGTTGGGTGGTGACTGGCAGGGTGGGTTGCCCCTGGGGGGACCACTGGTAATTTCAAACATTGTAGCACCTTCACCTCCTCAAGGGTTAACTCCCGAATTATTGCTTCAGCTCGAATTAGCTAAGATCCAGCAGCAAATAGAATCAGCTAAGATCGAAGAGAGAAAGGCTATCAGGGCATCTGAGATTCAACAGCAACAAAGGGCATGTGAGCTAGCAAAAACAGAGCTAGCAAAAATCCAAGCTGATTTAGAGTCGACTAGGTACTGTGCCGACATGGACGTAGAGAAGTCGCGAGTAGAGAGAACGGGACAGCGACTTGGGGCTGGTAACCGTGTTCATGAGAAGTCTCTCTCGCACTTATTGAAACTGGTTCCGGTGTTTGATGAGAGTGGTGTAACAGAATTTTTCACACGGTTTGAGAAGAAGTGCCTCCTACACCAGTGGCCAGAGAATAAATGGGCAGCACTTGTATCCTCTAGATTAATAGGCAAGGGTCTTAGAGCCTACGATGCGTTGCCTATAGAGTCTTGTATTATCTATGAGGATGAGTACTCAAGGAGGCTGTCCTGAGAGCATACGAACTACAACCAGAGACGTACAGGTTGAAGTTCCGGGGTGTTACCAAGGGTCGGGAGAGCACCTTTTTGGAGCATGCCCGGGAGCTGTCCGATGCTTTTGGGAATTGGCTGAGGTCGGAGAAAGCTACTACGTTTGACGACATTAAACAGTTGGTGCTTTTAGAGCAGTTTTTCAAATGCACGGGCGGCGACCTGACGTTAAACATTAAAGAAAAGCAACCAAAAACTCTACAGGAGGCAGCTGAGATGGCTGAGCTCTGGCTATCACTAATTCGTGGGTGCGGGTCTGCCCAGCGTAGTGAGGCAGGTAACAAGGGGCGTGACGCCCCACCCCCCCGAGTTAGTGATATACCTTATGCAAACAAGTACAAGAGCCATGATACCAAGACTGACCACAAGACTAACACCGTCCCATTTAAGAAGGGGCCGGGCCCTTCCCAGTACCAAGGGAAGCCCAAAGGGGAGTTGGAGTGTTATCATTGTCATAAAAAGGGGCACTTTGCAAGAGTCTGTCCTAGCAAACCACCTACAGCAGCTGTGTCTTTGGCCTGCAACATTGGTGTGTCTCCGAAGTCATCTGAGTTTGCCCGGGGCAGTTCGTCAGAGGCTGAGGCACAGCCAATGCAGAAGCACCTGGGAGGCTCGAACCCTGCTCAGGATGTTTTTTGCGACCATAGAGGGCGGGGTTGCGTGATGTGGGCGGGGCGCAAGCATGGAGTAGAGGTCTTGCGTGATACAGGTGCTTCCCAGACTCTGATGAAAAACTTGACTGGCTACCCTATAAACGCGGCTCGGGTGGTAGTGGTGCAGGGTATTAATGCAACTCGGTCATACCCGCTGGTGCGGTTGGAGTTGGAGGTGGATGGTGTGGCACGTGAATTGGATGTCGGGATTGTGGAGAAACTACCAGTGGAGGGCGTCGACCTTCTTCTCGGCAACGACTTTGCAATGCCCGCTTCTGAGGTTCTACCCTTAGTCGTAGCCGAGAGGCCGGCCGACGTGAGTAGGGAAGAGCAAGAGTGGGTCGAGCGGTGCCAGACACAACCCATGGCGTGTGTTGTCACCCGAGCTCGGGCAGCTAAAGTGTCACAGCCTAGTCCTCCATCTTCAGACCAGCGGAGGAATGATCAACAGGAGGAGGCTAAAGCTGGAGTTGGTTTTAAGAGTTTTGACTCGGCGGCTCTCCTGGGTGATTCAGTATTAGCACCATTACTTAATTCTGGAGTAGCCCCTGGGCCTGTCATCGAGAGTGACGAGGCTGGGCATGACGAGTCTCCACGACAGCAATGTTATGTACATCGAGAGAGACAGAGGGAGCAGCCCAGTATCGGGGAAGGTCATGCATTGCTCCGGGAGCAGTTAGATCGCTTGGCACCCTCAGATATACGTCGGTTGCAACTAGAGGACCCTGAGCTCCAAACGTGTGCTAATGGAGCTGTAGAGCTCGACGAGGACGGCGATGCACAGCCAGATTTTTTTATTTAGAAGGCATCCTCTATAGGCGTGTTCAAGACCCTAAACGTAGTTGGCAAGAGGGGTCCGGAGTAGTGGACCAGTTGGTGGTGCCACGGGAGTGCAGGGATAGCCTCCTGAGGTTGGCGCATGACATACCACTGGCAGGACATCTAGGAGTGAGAAAAACGGTGGCGGCTTTAGATTTTTTTTTTTGGTGGCCGGGGTTGAAGGGGCAGGTGGTAACCTGGATAGCAAGGTGTCATACGTGCCAGAGGGTTGGAAAACCTAACCAAACAATTCCAAGAACCCCGTTGCACCCCATTCCTGTCAGTAGACCGCCCTTCAGTAAGGTCATCATTGATATGGTCGGACCCCTACCCCCTACTAGTGCCGGTAATAAATTTCTATTAACTATCATGGATGTGGCCACTCGTTATCCTGATGCATATCCAATGAGAAATGGCACGGCGAAAACTGTTGTCTGGAACCTGCTCTTGTATTGCTCGCGGTATGGTTACCCGCAAGAGGTGCAATCGGACCAAGGTTCTAATTTTACCTCTAACCTGTTCAAACAAACTATGATTCAGCATGGCATCAGCACTGTCGTCTCTTCTGCGTATCACCCGGAGAGTCAAGGGGTGTTGGAGAGGTGGCACGCCACGCTGAAAAGCATGCTTCGATGTTATTGCGCAGAGAACGGAAAGGATTGGGACCTTGGTCTGCCGTATGTTTTGTTCGCGGCAAGAGAAGTACCTGGAGAGAGTCTCGGTTTCAGTCCGAATGAGCTTGTTTTCGGGCATCAGGTGAGGGGCCCTCTCCACATGGTGAAGGAGATTTGGGAGGGTACCGCTAAGCCATGTTCTATGTTGAGATACGTCCTCGAGAGCAGAGAGAGAATGCTTAGAAGTCTGGAGCTGGCCGGGTGTAATTTGGTTCGCAGGCCCGTATGAAGGACAGGTACGATACTAAGGCGAAACTCCGGGAGTTTCAGGTAGGTCAAGAGGTGTTGGTCCTGTTGCCTTTGTCAGGTCATCCTCTGGCTGCCAAGTACGCTGGGCCTTATTGGGTGGTGTCAAAGATCTCCGATCTAGATTACCTCGTTGCCACTCCAGACCGGAAGAAGCGTAACCAACTATGCCACATTAATTTGTTGAAGGAGTATGTGACGTGCCCACCTGAGTCACTAGCTGTCCCTGTGTTGACCTGCTGCGGTCATGGTGGAGAAGGAGAGGGGGGCAGCAATGACCAGGTGGATGATAACTGGGATTGTCATGTCTCGGCTGATCAGTGGGCGGGGAATTCGAGCCAATATGCGCATGATGCTCTGGCGCACCTGCCGGAGGAACAGCAGGTGGCAGTGCAGCGCCTGTTCGATTCATACCCCACTGTATTTGCCGAGCACCCAGGCCTCACTACTCAAGCGGTGCATGACGTCGATGTAGGAGAGCATCCCCCCTTCAAGTCGATACCTTATCGGGTGCCACCCATTAAACTCCCAGCGCTCAGGGATGAGCTGGAGTATATGCTGGCGAGAGGCTTGATCGAGAAGGGGTCAGTACGGTGGACTTCTCCTGTCACTCTGCAGCCCAAACCTGATTTAAAAGTTCGGTTCTGCATTGACTTTAGGCGGTTCAACGGGTTGACCCCCACCAACGCATATCCTCTTCCCCGGGTGGATGACAGTGTGGATAAGATCGGGAAAGCAAGGTACTTGACCAAGGTAGACCTCGTCAAAGGCTACTGGCAAGTACCACTGTCTGAGCGGGCTAAAGAGGTGTGCGGGTTTGTGGTGGATGGCAGTACTTACCGTTGCAACGTGATGCCATATGGTCTGAAAAATGCACCGGCCACTTTCCAGAGCTTAATGAACGACATCGTAGCAGACATCCCAAACTGTACTGTCTACCTTGATGACGTGATCATTTATGACAACGATTTCCAAAGTCACTGTGAGCACATAGAAGCCTTATTTAGTCAACTTAGTAAAGCAGGCTTGGTGGTTAATCTGGGCAAGTGTGACTTTGTGCAAGCCACGGTGCAGTATCTGGGGTTTGTGGTTGGGTTAGGGCAGGTGAGCCCGCCCCAACAGAAGATACAGGCTATCGACTTGTTCCCCAGGCCGACCACCAAGCGGCAGATCATGAGATTTTTGGGTATGATTGGGTATTACCGCCGCTTTATAAGAGGCTATTCTACTGTTTTAGCTCCTTTGACAGATCTACTAGCCAAAGATAAAAAGTTCCGCTGGGCACCTGAGTGTGAGCAGGCGTTTCGAGTAGTTAAACACCTTTTATGCACTCACCCTATCCTCAGGGCCCCGGAATTTGAACGACCATTTCAGTTGGCGACTGATGCCAGCGGAGTAGGGGCTGGTGCCGTACTTTTGCAGACAGACGAGGAAGGTCTTGAGCATCCAGTCAGTTTCTTTTCAAAGAAATTTAATTCAGCACAGAAAAACTATTCGGTTGTTGAAAAGGAACTGCTGGCAATCGTGTTAGCGCTCAGACACTTTGAGGTCTATGTTCCTGCCTATGGGCCAGTCGTGGTAGTGTATACCGACCACCACCCGCTTAAATTCCTCAATCAATTCCACAACCGGAATATGAGGCTGACCAGATGGTCGCTCATATTGCAAGAGTACAACTTAGACATTCGCCATATTGCCGGTTGTGAGAATGTGATTGCGGACTGTTTGTCGCGGGTGGAGGATCCCACAGTATGTTGGTATAGCCTCCTGTCTTGGCTCGCGGTGTATTTTTGCGCTGGTGCTTGTTGGCTCGCGTGTGTAGCATCAGCGTAGGGTCGCAGGGCAGGAGTTGTTGGCTTTGATTAGAAGAAAATTAGGCTACATCTATAGTAGCCGCCAAAAACAACATTAAAATAAAATATGAAAAATTAAATAAAAACTCTTTCTTTTTGATAATTAATTTTAAGATAATATTGTAGCTGAGTACTGAGTGCAGATGATTTTCCCTTAGTAGGCTGTGCTTCTTAAAGCTCGCTCTGGGAGCACAATGTTATGAATTAATGTATTATATTTGGGAAGGGTGATAAGATTTTTTTTATATAAACATTTTGTTGTATTTTTTTTTAGGAGACTGAGCTTGCATTCCATGAGTGGCAGAGTGGTTAGGAGTGGCAGATTCTAGCGACATTCTGCCTGTTCAGATATGGGCTCATGGTTGAGTGTCCCATATCTTGGGGGGGGGGGGGGGGGACGCCTCCCGGCGTTAGCAGAATGGTTGCGTGGGGCATTGCAGCTCGCTAGGGCTCGCCAGGATGGGGGGATGGGCTACAGTTGTCCTAGAATGATCTGCTTTATGTAATTAGTGTCGTGTTCCAACAGACACTCTAGAAATGGTCTTTGTTTTGGTCTGTGACCGCGCCTTATATTTTATATTCGCTATAATATAAATGTTGCTTGTGTGGGAGGCGAGCGAGAGAGGGTGAGGGAGTACACCTGGCAGCGGGGTGAGCTATGACGCGGCTCGCTTGGGCGCTGACGGCGTTGGCGGCCGGGTGGTCAACTAGTCCCTTCCCATCGCGGCCTCGTGTTCTTTACCAGCTCAGAGCTTGCCTGACACGCGTATCGCCTACATCCTTTGCAATTCTGTCCCCCATACTCGCCACTTTGCATACTATTTCTCTCTCTCGACTTCTCCTTTCTCATTCTCTAATCTTTATTAAACTCAACATCCCTTCTGGTTTCAGCATAGACGTTCACCGTCGACCAGTCGTATTGTACGCGAAGCTCTGAGATTTCCATGTATTAGGTTAAAGAGGTATTAGGCTTTATTGAGGTTTGGAGAGACGGACTTTTCCGTATGTGTCCTCTCTCGGGAAGGTTGTAGACCGGTATATATCTCCCTGGCAAGGTGTTGAGTGATTCTGCTTGGTTATCTAAAGCTAGACTAGGGGTAAGGTTACTGTGTCGTTGTCTCCAATGTGTGCAGTGTTAGCTAAGCCCTGCACGACATCGACAGGTACTGTGGGAGCCTAAGTTGTCTTCGGGTGGGTTTACTTTGCGAACACAGCGCTGCAGCACAACATAGTGCTGCCTCTTTGTGTTGACTTCTGAGGGATCGCCAGGATAGAACTAGGTACTAGAGACCTAGATTTATCAAGAGAGCATCCCCGTCATATAACGTAATCTTCATTATACCACCTTCGGACAACATTAGGCTACGAGCCGCATGCTCGCCCATTGTTGCCCTGCCTTGATACCCTAGCTAGACTTTATTAACTGAGCAGACACTGGTTAGAGATAAGCCCCATTATTATATGTATGCAACATTATTATTCACTGCACTTTTGAGCCGAGGTTGTTGTTGAGTTGCACAACCCTAGTAGGCTGTTGCGTTGTGTCACGAAGCATTTCTTTAGTTGTCGAGCATTACTACCTTTGCGCAGTCTTTATTAGTCGCCTGCCTATTATTACTATATGTCCTAGCATTTATTGTGACCCGTATTCTGCATTATAATTGTTCAAGATTCTTTACGAACATCTTCCCAGCATCAGACTTATTTCAGAAGTTTCCAGTTGATGTTGCAGGACTAGCATTGCACTTTCTTTAATACAGGAGTGCCAGTTATTTGAGTATCTACGGTAACGTTAATTAATCACGTTAACTATCTTTTCTTTGTGTAACCTAATCGAGTAATCTTTTACTATTTGAGAATAGGCTGTTTCATCGAGCGTCAGCCTAGTGTGTGTGCACCAGTTACCGAGTTATAGGATACCTCGTTGTCCAGGCACGACTCAGGGCGGTAATGGTGTTTTGTTTTCCAGTGTTTAAGGCAGGGGTTGGATCTAGTGTTACCGTTGTTGCATTTTGCCATTATCTAGTCCAATGTTGAAGAGCCCTGTGTCTTTGAGAACCTGGATCGTAACAGTATACTCTCGGCGAGTACTTGTGCGCACGTCGACGACTAATCGACGAGGAAATCACCGATGACTCTTGTGCATCGTCGATGTTCTTGGACCATCTGAGAGCATCGGAGAGCCGCCCTGCAGCGTTGCAAAGTTTTTTTTGGTGAGAAACCCTCCGCGATGTCTCGCCGATGTCGTCGATGATCCCTGAGGGCCTCTCGGATATTTCTGCGATGTTCAACGATGCTTGCGAGGGCTACGAACCCTCGTGAGTTCTCGTCCAAAATTTTGAACAAACCGAACATTTGCGATGATCCGCGAGGGCCCATGCGAGGCCTTGCGAGTCATACGATTATTATGCGAGGGTATACGATTGTTGTCCAACATGTCACGAATGTGCCAATTTATGGGTGTCGGCGATGAAAATCATATGAAATCGCAAATGTGGGAAAGGGGCATTAGAGAGCACAAAATATTAAAGATCTTATAATAATAGAGATCAACAGCTCAGTTGAGACCAAGCAGTGACACAGTCTCAATTGTGCTCAGTTTTCTTCCCATTTAGAGACCGGATGATGGTCTAGTCATTTTAGCTCGAACGTCCCTTGATTTCGGCCACTCTTTGAAATCTGGGGGAGGCACTCGCTGCAGGCAGTTATGCCTTTTGTCTCCCTCATTCACATAAAAAAAAAAAAAACAAAAAAAAAAAAGGGATAACAATTATTCAATTTTGTTTTGTTTACCTACATTGGCACAATTGCTATGATGATGATTATGGTCGTAGTATTGTGATGGTGATGGTGATTGTGGTAGTATAGTAGTAGTGATGATGGTGGTAGTAGCTGTGATAATAGTGATGATGGTGGTAGTAGCTTAGATGATAGTGATAATATTAATGATGATGGTAGTAGTAGTAGTGATGCCGGTGATCGTAGTTGGGATGATAGTGATAATAGTAGTGATGATGGTGGTAATAGTAGTAGTAGTAATGGTGGTAATAGTAGTAGTAGTGATGATGGTGGTAGTAGCAAGGATGATAGTGATGATGGTGGCAATAGTAGTAGTATTGATGATGGTGGTAGTAGCTGGGATGATAGTGATAATAGTAGTGATGATGGTGGTAATAGTAGTAGTAGTAGTAGTGATGATAGTGGTAGTAGCTGTGATGATGATGATATTAGTAAACCGACTGAAAACAGTTACTTGTAACTTATTACCTATTGAATATGTAACAGAAAATAGAAAACAGTTGCTTGTTACTTATTCCAATAAGTAACTGAGTATTCAAAACAGTTACTTGTTACTTATTCCAATAAGAAACAGTTACTTATTCGAATAAGTAAGTCTTGAAAACAGTTATTTGTTACTTATTCCAATAAGTAACGCTTACTTATTCCAATAAGTAGGTTACATATTCAAGTAAGTCTTGAAAACAGTTACTGGTTGCTTATTCCAATAAGTAACAGTTACTTATTCGAATAAATAGCAGTCTTCAAAACAAGTTACTTGTTACTTGTTACTTATTCCAATAAGTAACAGTTACTTATTCGAATACGTAACTGAGTCATGAAAACAGTTACTTGCTCCTTATTCCAATAAGTAACAGTCATGAAAACAGTTACTTGTTTCTTATTCCAATAAGGTCTATCTATCTATCTATTGCCTGACGCCGCAATCCCCGAAGGGGTGGCCACGAACGAACTGCCCCCATGCACCTCTGTCCCCAGTCAGTCGACGCCCCTCCTCCCAACCAGCACCGCCTTCATTCATATACTTCCTCACTCCATCCTTCCACCTATCCTTCGGTGCACCTCTCCCTCTCTGTCCTTCCACCTCGCTCTCGTACACCCTCTTAGTCAATCTCTCGCTTTCCATACGTTCCATATGGCCGAACCATCTCAAGTTGTTCCTTTTAACACTTTCGAGCACATCTACCTCCACACCACACCTCCTTCTTACTTCCTCATTCGTCTGTCTATCCCTCCATGTAACTCCGCACACACTTCTCAAGTAACTCATTTCAACCGCTCTCACTCTTGGTCTAAGTCTCTTCCCGAGCGTCCATGTTTCGCTTCCGTAAGTTAGTGTCGGGATTACCACACTGTCATGCAAGGACTTCTTTACTTCCATACTGACCATCCTATTTCTTGTTACTGCTTTCAACGTTCCTACAACCCTCTTCCCCTGTTGTACCCTCTCCCGCACCTCCTCATTCACAGTCCCATCTTTACTCAACACACTTCCCAGATACTTAAAAGAGCTGACAATTTCCATAGCCTGACCGTTTAACTTCACCTCACACTCTGTGACTTCACCCCTTTCGAATACCATAACCTTGCTCTTCCCCGCATTTACCTTCAAATTCCGTTTTTTGCACACTGTTCCAAACTCATTTACCAAACCCTGCAGCTCCCATTCATTATCACTCATCAGAGCTGTATCATCCGCAAACAGCAGTATAGGCAGCTTCCACTCATTTCCCTCCCTTTTCAGCGATACACCAACATCCACTGCTCTTGATAGTATTTCTTTCATGACTCCATCCATATATACAGTAAACAACCACAGGGACATAACACACCCCTGTTTCAAACCAACCTTCAGGTCAAAGAACTCGCTCTGTTCACTCTCCACACGTACTGCCGCCTTTGCACCCTCATACATACTCTTCACAGCTTTCCAATAAGGTACAGTTACTTAATCGAATAAGTAACAGAGTATTGAAAACAGATACAGTTTACTTATTCCATTTAAGGCCATTTAAGTGAGCAAAATTGAGACCAGGGGATATTCGGTCTCAACTGAGCCACTTTCACTTATTCCATTTAAGTCCTATAGGGAAGAAAACTGAGCAAAATTGAGCCCACAAGTAGAGTCGTTCTCAATTTTGCTCACTTTTCTTTGATTATTTTTCAGACAAATTTCAAAAAAGTTGATAACAGCCACTAATAACAGATATCGTGTTACTTATTGCAATTAGTAAGTTACTTATTCAAATAAGTAACAGTTATTTATTGGAATAAGTAACAGAGTCATGAAAACAGTTACAGTTTACTTATTCCATTTATGGCCATTTAAGTTAGCAAAATTGAGACCAGAGGGGAATTCGGTCTCAACTAAGCCGATCGTTTTTTCCGGTTCCCTTGAGTTCAGTGAAAAACATCGGCCGTTTGTGTCTCATGATATCCTTGAAACCGGAAATTTGGTCATGACAAGGAACAAAACTGAGCAGAATTAAGACTTCAGGGAAGCTCGGTCTAAATTGTGCTCACTTTTCTTTGTCAATTTTCCAGTAAAATGTCAAGTATATCAATTAGTGAATGCAGAGGTTTAGTAATAAGTATTTTTTGCTGCTGAATTCAACCCTGTCATTATTGGTCCGGTCCATCAAAAAATAAGGGAGGTATAGGTCAAAATCATGTAATATGAGTCTTTTTATTGTCATATATTCCCCTTATTTTTGTATAGGAAATTCCAAATATAGGCTAACTTCTGGTTCAGCACACAGAAAAACTTAGGAATAATATGGTCAACTGTGATAAGAAAAACATGTATCATCAAATATCTCCCTTATTTTCAAAGAAAATTTCAAATATATGCCTAATTCATGTTAAGCACACATAAAAATAAAGAAATATGATGGTCACCTGTGTCTATATTGGTATTGACATTCAAAGCAAGTCAACACCTCGGTCAGTTGGTGACATGTAATTCCTTGACAGTCATGAAAACAGTGACTTGTTACTTATTCTAATAAGTAATAGTTACTTATTCGAATAAGTAATAGTCATGAAAACAGTTACTTGTTACTTATTCCAATAAATAATAGTTAATTATTCGAATAAGAAGGTCATGAAAACAGTTACTTATTTGAATAAGTAACAGAGTATTGAAAACAGTTACAGTTTACTTATTCCATTTAAGGCCATTTAAGTGAGGAAAATTGAGACCAGAGGGAAATTTGGTCTCAACTGAGCCACTGTTACTGTTTACTTATTCCATTTAAGGCCATTTAAGTGAGCAAAATTGAGACCAGAGGTTAATTCGGTCTCAACTGAGCCACAGTTACTTTTTACTTATTCAATTTAAGCCCTATAGGGAAGAAAACTGAGCAAAATTTAATGGCACCAACACTATTATAAGCATGGAGGTATAATAAGTAAGGAGGGGGCGTGACGTCACAGCTGTGACGTCAGCACGCTATTGGTCCGCTGTCTTCCTACCCCCCTTTGACTCAAAACATTGGATCAGCTGATGTCTTATTGAAGAGACAGCTCTGTGAATGACGGTGATTTTTAGACACAATGCCAGCCTGTTCAGCATATGACTGCACTCAAAGGGAACGTAGTGGTTCTATACCATTCCACGGGTAAGTGGAGAAGCGAATAACAATAAGAACGTCAAATAAATTAAGTAAATTGGGTGAAAGAGTACCGTGTATGAAGTGAAAAATTATCCCCCTCGCACAGGTATTTGAATAGAAAGTAAACATTGACACAAGGGATCCTGTAAACAATACACCATGGTGTTTGATATCATTAATGTTCTGTGTAACGGTGATAGTGAAACACTGAATAAAGTAGCTTTACTCTTAAGTATAGGGTGTTAAAAAGACGAAACCGAGAAGATTGCATATTGGTAAGATACAAGATACTGTAAATGATACCTTTTTGGGACCAACAGCTATTTCACCAATATTTCTTTTATTTTGTTTTTATAGTTTGTCTTCATATTTATCCTTTGGTGATAATGAAAACTAGCTGAAATTAATATTTATCCATTATTCATCACTCTAAATACCAAGGCCCCCCACTAGTGGGCAAGGCTATGAAGCAGAGAACATGTGTGGGGAAAAGCTTGTAAAAAACACCAAAAATCACAGATTTTTAACCTAATATAAACTTGATTAAGATAGCTTAGTGAGGGTAGGTTAATATGATCTAATGTGTAATCAACCTAGGTTAGATGTATACAAACTAGGTTTGCTTAGGTTAATCTAACCCTAGGTTAGGCTAGGTCTAACCTAGGTAATATTTATTTCCTTTATTGCCATTTAGGCAACATTTTGTGCATTGGCAAAGAGCGTCCAGTTTCGAATCTTTCTTCTTTTTTTGTTTTCCTTTGTTTTTGTCCTACCATTTGGAGATGGTGGTAGTCTGCTATAGGATATGTATGTGGTAGTTGTACTATTGTCATTTCTGTTTTCGTAACTGTCCTGATTCCTCTGTGAAAATGTCTGTATAATACGATGGTAGTATCTACATAGCTATAAACTCTATGGTTATATGACATTTAACCCTTAACTGGCGGCGCGCAACATATGTCGAGTGAAAGAAATTTGGACTATGTGGCGGCTCACAACATAAGTCGTGTGCCATTTTCAGCACGTAATGTTGCTGAGAGAGAGAGATAAGTGGTGGCAGGAGAGTAGCGAGCGTATGACTGCTCCAGACCACCGCGGTGGACCAACTGACATGAATCCCACCCTCCTCCACCCTCTCACACTCGCTACACAGTGAATTATGTAGGGAAAGTACCGAATTACATGGTTTTTGCACTCGTGTTGCGCGATTGTTACAAGAAAACTAGCAGTCGTACAAGGATCGTTGGGGTGTCATTGGAAAGCTCTGTTTATGCCCTTTCAGGAATAGATACTTGTTTTACGCTCTGGGCCTTATTTAGGCATGAAAATGATCACGTAAACAACCCTATTTTGAGTAAAAACACCCCGCTGGGCGGTACATATTAATTACCGCCTAGGCCGCTCGTTAGGTGTTAAACACCTAGCAAATTAAAATTTCAAGGTTTCTGCACTTTAAATAAATCAAAATACATATATTTCTTTGTCTGCTAGGGAAAAAGAAGGGGCAAATTGCAGTAAGTCGAAGCAGAGAGCCCAATGTTTTGAGTCAATCTCCCGTGAATAAGCCCCCGAGTGTATGGGGAGATTGGCGCAAGGCGACTCCTTACTTATTATACCTCCGTGATTATAAGGAGCAAGAAATGTAAGACGGTACTATCATTTTTCTCACCCAAAAAAGTATGCACCCAGTGCTACCAATATATTTATCAAGGTAACAAAATGAAAAGAAAATACAATGATCAACTGCAAAACAGTCAACAAGAAATAAAGCTTAAAAACATGTTAAGCATTAATACTGTGAACTCTGAAAATGAATGCTGTATACTAGTAGTATACACTCAGTGCAGAAAATATGAGGGAAATTACTACTTCATTTCCCCTAGAAGTATCTCAAGATTATAATGCTTGGAAAACTCTTCTGAAATGCCAACTAGAGAACAGGAAAACCACAAAATCCAAGCATTATAGATGGGTCCCAATAATAGTACCAGTTTATGAAGCAGAAGTCCTAACGCATACACAGATCTAAAGGAGAGTGGCCTATTATTACTTCCCTCAGTTCGTCTCCTGGCATACTACAAACATTATTGTGAAACAACCACCAGGTTTTAATGAAAACAATATTAAATGGATGTCCTCAGAAGCCAAGAGACAAAATAATCCAGGAAGTGACATGAAAGAATTCCTGATTCTAAAGAAGAACCATTCAGGATGATTTGCAGGTACAGTACAGTATTGTCCTTATTATTACAGTGGCTGTCATCATTGTATGATGCAATAAAACAACGCAAGTGTTGATTTGTGAGAGACCTCATATGGATGTGTACACTTGTCTTTAGTGTGACAACTCCTTGGTCTTTTAAGCATTTATATCAATCTTTTAAACTTAGTCACATAGATGGGACAATGATGGAATGAAAAGGGGTTATGTCATGTCACCATGCAACTTAATGTACTCTCCCCATACTTGAACCATTATGTACAATCAAATAGATAAAGCGAATAAGGAAAAAACAACACTATATAACTTTACAAACAATAAATAAGAAAATGTGAACTCAAGATGTTAACTAATACAATACTGTACTTATACATTAAAATATAAATCAATACCAGTATCGTAATACAAAATTAGAAATAAGTGAATGTAAGAAATGATAATAACAAAGGATCCCAATCTTAGCTAGTGCATCTTTTGTCCTTCAAGTTGTCAAACAAGAAGATGGAACATCATTAGTGCCACTGACCTTGGTGAAGTTTGCAATAATTTCAGTTACTGGAAAAGAAAATAAATGGTAACAATGTCTACACATGCACTGCAGATCATATTTCATAAATTTACAGGATTCAGATGGCCTGTTACCTATTTTATTTCAAAAGCTGTTGATAAATTAGAGGATTATTGTTTTTAGGTTAAATGTTGTATGCTAGATCATGCTTCTACAAATCGCCCCTTCACTAAAATGATGGTTGATGTGGATCCAAAGCACTTTGATTATGCTACTCACAACATTTATCAACCAACTAAAAAAGTAATGTTTATTCAAGATCCTATGCACACCTTTAAGAAAATAAGAAATAGTGTAGAATCTAGCTCACTATACAGTATAATGAATCAAACTTATGCAAAGGAAATTGCTTAGTAAAAGATCATAAACAAATTGTATGGGAACACTGGAGGTGGGCTCACCACTATAACAGACAAGGTTGTATGAAGATTTAGTACACAAAATTGTCGCAAGATCATATTGAGCTAAGTTTAATGTTTCTACATTTAAAATGAGAAATGCTTTGGCTAAGCAAGTTTTGAAGAAGGATATGGAAGAACTAATACAAATATTTAGAACTTAACTACCTAATCCTACACATCCTCATGTACAACAAAGTGACTTGGATTCCACTATTTCCTTTCTTGAGCAGACATCTGAGCTGGTTGAAATTTTAAATAATAACAATCAGTATTACTACAATTAGCGACCCAAGAATTAAGAGATTGTATGAGACACAGACCTTCTTTTCAAAATGGGAAGAAAACATAACAGGAATTGGAATGAATGAAAACAAGTTCTACTCAGAAAAGAAACAAGGGAAGATGTACAGAGCACAATAGGGGGATTCATCAATGTATACAGTTTTTACCACCATACACTCCCTGCTGAATAGCTGGGCTAGGGTGGGTGCCCTGATGAATCAGGGACTTCAGTGAACAGTTGCCACAGATGGCTAGACCGCGCCGTTCACCACAGCACTGACGTCTGCCAATAACACACTGGCTGGCCCGATACTTGAACCGTCAACCTCACGGTCAGCAGGCGAGGGCTCTACCAACCGAGCTACAGCCTGTAAAACTTGTATACCTGAAGGCATTCACCTCACTCCAGGATATATAAACTCTGACTTAGTTGAAAACTGTTTTTGTCAACAGCATGGCCTCTGTCATGGTATGACTACAAATCCTATAATTGCTCAATATGGTCCTGCAGTGAGTAGTATAATATTAGGTCAGATGCTTTTTTCTCGCTAGAAGAACACTGGTTCCCAGACACAACATTATTTGGCCCATATACCATGCACTTTAACCCGAGAACAGCGAGGAGACTCATAAGAGGTGTTACTGGGCGAAGGCGACGGGACTCTTAACCCACTGAGCACCAGGCAATATAATATCAATTTATACTCCAGGACCAGCAGGTTGTCATCAAAATTTGTTTTTCCAGAAAACACCTGGATTGGGTTAGAAATGAAGGAAAAAAAAATCCCCTAGGTCATTAACCTCTCGGCTGCGCATGGGGGGTAGGAGACACCACACCCCTGTGCGCACGTATTTGAGCTGTTCCCATCACTAACATCGTTATTTTACCATAAATATCGTTAATACTTATTCATATGCGCCTATTTTACCATTAATATGAAGATATTAACCAGTTACAACAATAAAACAAGTGGAAACAGCGTTTGGATGGTCGAAATCGGTGATAGAGGCCGGGAGTTACATAACCAAAGGCTGAGGCAGCCTCCCACTCCTCCAGTGGCGTATATAGGGGGGTGGGTGGGGGGGGGGCACTCGGCCATGCCCCCCCCCCCCCTTTTTGTCCCAGTAGGCCTATATTATTTGTCAGGTTGGACGGTTGGTCAACTTGGTTGTGTACAGAACGTGTGAATTCTGACTGGGAGTGCTGTGTACTAGTGTAGTGGGTATAAATGTGTTGCAAATGTACAGGAATGATGATACATTCAAAAGATTGTTTGAGATTGCTGAACAAAAGTGTGGAAGAAAGATTCAAGCCCCAAGGAGTGTAGGCCGACAGCAGTACCGGTCTAATCCCCCAACTGAATCTGGTGATGCAGAAGCATACTCCTACTACAGAGTACAGACGAGCTGTTTTCTTGCCTTATATTGATACAGTATTACAGCAGCTGAATGAGCGCTTCACTTCAAACTCAAAGCATTCTTCATGGCAGAAACTATGCTATCTCTTACCTTCTCTTTGTGTAAATAAAGCATTCTCAGATGTACAAGAAGCAGCTGTACTATACAATAAGTTCCTTAAAGGTAGCATAGAGGAGTTGGAAGCAGAATATCACAGATGGCAAAACACATGGAAGAATCGGGAGGAGAAAGATAGACCTAAATCTGTTATTGCATCTCTGAATGTCTGCAAAGAATTTGGCACTTATCCTAACATAGAAACACTGTTACATATCTTTGCAACACTTCCGGTGTCGGTGACAACTGCTACAAGTGAACGGTCATTCAGCTGCTTAAAGTATCTGAAGTCATATCTGCGCTCCACCATGTCAGAGCAAAGACTGAATGGATTAGCCTTATTGTTTGTACATAAGGATATTGAGTTAAACTATGATGAAGTAATCAATGAATTCAGCCATAAAAATAGGCTGCTTGATTTCAAATGATCAACTCTCACATCATCACATGACTAGTGAGTAAAGTAAGCTCTCTCTCTCTCTCTCTCTCTCTCTCCTAACAATATCGATGTAGGGGTAAACAACACCATTTCCAAATTCGCCGACGATACAAAAATAGGAAATACAGTCCTGAACGAAGATGATAGAAATGCGTTGCAATCTGATTTAAACAAGATATCAGAGTGGTCGAAAAAATGGCAGATGCCCTTCAATGTCGATAAATGTCAGGTGCTGCAGGTTGGTAGCAGAAATATGAAATACAAATACGAAATGAATGGCAAACAAATAAAAACCGCAACGGTAGTAAAAGACCTAGGGGTACTAATATCTGAAAACCTAAAAACTTCCGACCAATGTATAGCAGCTGCAAATAAGGCAAACATAGCATTGGGCTTTATTAAACGAAAATTTACATATAAACATGAAAACGTAATAGTGCCGCCACTGTTCAAAAGTATGGTGAGGCCCCACCTTGAATATGGTGTGCAGTTCTGGTCACCTTATCTGATCAAGGACATTGTAAGACTCGAGTCAGTACAGCGTAGAGCGACGAAGATGATACCCTCATTAAGAAATAAACCATATGAAGAAAGACTTAAACGATTGAACCTGTTCTCATTAAAAAAGAGGAGGTTGAGGGGTCAGCTTATTGAGTGCTTTAAGATACTAAAAGGTTTCAACAAAGTCGATGTAAATGCACTATTCACATTAAACAATACTAATCAAACTCGCGGAAATGGAATGAAATTAAAAACCAAAAAGGCAAACCTAGATGTCACAGAGTTTCTTCACCTACAGTGTGGCGACAGAGTGGAATAAACTACCAGCGAGAGTGGTGGAGAGCGACATAATAAATGCTTTCAAGGGAAGGCTTGACCTCTATCTGCAGAGGGCTGGGGTGATATGAAAAAAAAAAAAAAAAAAAATGTATGTATATGTATGTGTGTGCACTGTACAGTATGTATATATATACTGTATATATATGTATGTATGTGTGTATGTATGTATGTGTATATGTGTGTACCGGTGTATATATGTGTATGTATGTATGTGTATGTATGTATGTATGTATATGTATGTTATGTATGTATATGTAGCTGTGTATATGTATATGTAGCTGTGTATATGTATATGTATGTATGTGTATGTGTGTATGTGTATGTATGCATATATGCATATATAGTTTGTAAGGCCAGACTGCCTAGTAAGGACCTTGAGGTCTGTGTGGTCTGTGTATCTATGTAGCTCTATGTAGCTCTCAACTTCATTATTGCGAGTTTTAGTTTAACCCTTATTTAGCGGCGAGCAACATAAGTCGAGTTAAATAAAGCTGGACTATGTGGCAGCGCTCGACATAACTCGAGTGGCAATTTCAGCACGTAATGTGGCTGAGAGAGAGAGACAAGTGGTGGCAGGAGACTAGCGAGCGTATGACTGCTCCAGACCACCGCGGCGAACCTACTGACACAAATCTCAGCTCCCTCCTCCCTCTCTCACTCGCTACATACTCAATTATGTACTGAAAGTACCGAATTACCTGCTTTTTGCACTCGCGTTGCACGGTTATTGCAAGAAAACTATCCATCATACAAGGATCGTTATGGTGTCATTCGAAAGCTCTGTTTATGCCCTTTCAGGGATAGGTACTTGTTTTACGTTCTGGGTCTTATTTAGGCATGAAAATGATCACGTAAACAGCCCTATTTTGGCTAAAAACACCCCGCTGTGCGGTACACATAAATAAACCGCATAGGCCGCTCGTAAGGTGTTAATTTTGTTTTTCTCTCTCTCTCTCATTAATGCCATTTTGCGAGTTTTAGTTTATTTTTTAAATGTTTCATATAAAAAGTAATATTGCAATTTCCATAAGTTTCAGGAATGCATGAATCAACAATTGTATAGTATTATGATATAGATTATAGCAGTTTTTTTATACATACTGTAGAATTCCCTAATTAAATATTTGTCAAACAGCTTTTTTTTATGTTTAGCCATCATATATAATCTTCTGCATATTGTTTTACCATTGAATATCAAATTTGTGCAATATATCCCTGCTGAGGCCTCAAAAGGACCCTAAAAATGCTTGATTTTCAAAAAAATCATGGGGGGCTTACAGCGCCCCCCCAGACCCCCCAGCTGTAGAGGCTCGCTTCGCTCGCCCACCCATTATATAAAATTTAAAATAATGGATTCACCCCTATGGCCCCCCCCCTTCCCAAGGACCTATATACACCACTGCACTCCTCCACTCCTCCCCATGTCCGGAGAGACACTGTTGCACAATACTCTCTCTCTCACTCTTTCCCACGCTTGATAACAATGATGACAACGCCCTGCTTGCAACTCGCTACTGTTAGCACGAAAATAGACCACAGAATAAGGGAATAACAAGGAAAATAGGTGATAACTGAAGGAGAGGGGGGAAGGAGGGGATGTGGAGGAGTGATATTTGATAGGGGCAAAAAAAAAAAAAAAAGGGTTCAAGTTTTTTTGGGGTTTTAAATAGATTTTTTTAGGCCCAGGATCTTAAGAGTCTTCCCGCAGTCGCCCGGGGAAACTCTTAACAGTCTTCCCGCACTTGCCGGGTTAAGGGGTCATACGGAGCGCCCGAAAGTCAGAATTAACGTGGGGAAATGGGTAGGCAAAACCATGTAAAACACGCACACAGCTGAATTTTTAGGGTTTTCAACCATCGGCATTGTTGCGCGAGATACCTACGCAATTCTAATACAAATCTGAGCCCTCTAGGTGCCATAGGACTGGAGTAATTAACCGCAACGCACCCTATGCTGCTCGGGTTTAGCGTTACATACATTGCCGACGCAGGGGTATTCGAGGTGTTAAGATCCAAGGCCTAAAAAAAAAGTTTTACAAAATCACTTAAAACAAAGGATTATGCGATTAAGTGAGATAATTCCCCTCAATACCTTTTACCCCGCCAATGGGGAGCCACCTTGCGAGCGGTGGTAGGGCTTGAAGCGTGGCCGATGATCTCACCTATTTAGGTAGCGAACTTATCTTTCTAGGGTTCGAGTTTCATTGACTTTGTGGACCAAGTGCTCCCCCTTCATCACTGGTAAGAGTGGGGCCTTCCGGTGGTGTCGTACTTCTCAGCCCTGTTTTTCTGTTGATGACTTGGCATACTTTGGAATTCTGATTCGGCTAATCTTCGATTTTGTTGGAGGGAGTTTGTGGCTGGCTCCTGGTCATTCCCGTTGAACTGGGGTCGCATCTGTGGCCCTTTTATGCGACGACAAGAAATTTTGAATACTCACAGAGGTTTAGTTCGTGCCTGTGGCCCTTCTCCGAAGGTGGTTCCGCAAGCGGATGGTAGCCTACTAGTTGAGGTAGAAGATGGGGAGCAGAGTGCTCGCCTTCTGGGCTTGTCATCCCTTGCGGGCCAGCCGGTTGGATGTTCACCACATGGCACACTCAATCACTCTCGTGGAGTTATTTATGCAAAAGAACTAGAAATGTATGATGAGGTACGTCTCCAAGAAGAATTTGCTTCACAAAACGTTGAAAAAAATTTAACGTATTAAAGAGAGGGTTGATGGTGAGCTTGTCCCCACACCGACCCTAATCCTCACTTTCGACCTCTTAAACCTTCCTGATCTTTTGCTGGCTGCCTAGTACCGTTACAGGGTTAATCCTTATGTTCCGCAACCACGACGTTATTTCCATTGCCAGCGCTTTGGACATATAGGGCGTTCCTGCCGACGACTTGCCCAGGGACTGCCGTCTGTGTGCGTCTCCTGTGGGGGTTCGGTACATGAGGGTATGGACTGCCCGGGTCCGGCATCCTGTGTGAATTGTGGTGGTGGACACACTGCTTCATCCAAGTCTTGTGATCGATATAGATTTGAACAGGAGGTATTGTCTCGATGTGCAAAAGAGAAACTGAGCTTTGCTGAAGCTAAAGATCGTGTGTCATCTATGTTTGTTCGACCTGGTGTTTCGTTTGCATCTCTCCTCACAAAGTCCAAGCCTGCTGCACCTATGCATAATGTTCCTTCTGTGAGCCGCCGTGAGTCTTCTCCGTTGCCAAGTGTCTTCCTGGTCCTCCTTTTGGGAAGTCTGAGAAGCCTATGGAACCTCCCTCGCTACCTGTCCCCGATGCTAATGGTCCCTCTATCATTGTGAGACCTCCTTATGTGACAAGCTCTGTGGCAGGTCGTAATTCCGAATTCAGCCAGTACTGGCGTGGAGATGGAGGTTGAGATTGCCAACCTCAAGCGGGCGAGGAGTGTGGAATCTTTGGAGGAGACCCCTCCTTCAAAGGTTCAAACAAGCGTGCCTCACGGGAGCTCTGGGAGTGCCCCTCCCTCAGGGTCTCGAGATGATTTGGCATGACCGTTGGTGGCTGATAAGGACAGCATTTCTGGGGTTCCAGTCCCTGCACCTAGCTCCATTGTGACAGGGGATGAGTCTTCGGACGCACACACGGCTTGCTCACCAGCTCCCTCTGACCCAGCCTCCTGCAAACAGCCTCCGGTTGATTTGATTGGGGACGGTCATGGTCCGGGTGACCCTGTCATGGCACCTGATCACTCGTTGAGGGCTACGGACAAGGCAGGTGTGTCTCAATGGATGGTCTATGTGCCTCGGTCACGTACTGCCGCTAGGGCGGATGTGACTGTGGATAGAGATTCCTATAAACATCGTGACGCTAGATTATCATCATCATCCTCTAGATTGGTTAGACCGGGAACCCCCCCCCCCCCCCTGGGAAGAAGGGCTTTAAAACCCTTCCCTGCGAAAGTTCTACATAGATATTTGTGCTTTTAATCTTTTATATTTTTAATTTTTAATTAGTAACACCTTATGGCTACAACAATTTGTCTTCAATGGAATTGTCGTGGTGTATTGGCAAACTGGGACGAATTACAATTACTTCTCTCAGATCTGAATCCATTGTGTGTCTGTCTTCAGGAGACAATGGTGGGGCTTCGACCGTTGCCTTCACCTAAGGGTTATTCCAATCCGCTCCTCCCCTGGCTGGTGGTCATAGCGGTGGGTGTGCCATTTTATGTCGTTCCAATGTCCCATTCACCTCTTTTGCTGTACAGTCTCCCCTTCAGGTTGTAGCAGTACAGATGCACCTTGAAAGGTGTTTTACCATCTGTTGCCTGTACCTCCCACCTTCAGTCTCAATATTGCGATCTGGTTTAGAAACCATTATCCGACAAATTCAAACTCCTTTTATTTTACTTGGCGATCTTAATGGTCGCCATCCAATATGGGGTGATTCAGTTTACAATCCTCAGGGTGAGCTTCTGGCCTCCTTGTTTGGTGAACTGGATTTGGTTGTCTTGAACGATGGGAGACCAACCCATTTCCACATTCAGACTGGCACTTTTTCTGTTCTTGACCTCACCATTACTTGTCCTGACTGCTCTTGATTTTTCCTGGGACGTTTTGGATGATCTGCATGGTAGTGACCATTATCCAGTGTTGGTCCAGTCCTCTCACTATGCTCTAACTACCCGTTTGCCTCGCTGGTGTCTGGGTAGGGCTGACTGGCCTCTTTTTGAACAACTCTGTGAGTTTGATTTGACTGTACATGATTTCCCAGCTATTGATGATGCGCAACATTATCTTACTACGACTATGATTAAAGCGGGGCTTCGTTTCATTCCACGGTCTTCGGGTGTATATTCCCGGAGACCTGTGCCGTGGTGGACTGCACTTTGCTCTTTTGCTCGGAGGGTTTATAAAGCCGCATCTCGTCGATACCATGCAAACCGAGAGGTTCTCTTTCTTAAAGTTAAATATCGCACAACGCGTGCTCGCTATCGATGGGTTCATAAAGATGCTCGCCGAAGCTCGTGGAGCTCCTATGTTTCTACGATTACTTCTTCCACTCCTTTGCCTATGGTGTGGAAGAGAATACGCAAGATATCTGGAAAGTTTTCACCCTCCTCTCCACCAGTGTTGAGGATCCAAGGTAATCTGGTGTCTGCACCTGGTGATGTAGCCTCTGCCCTTGCTACTCATTTTTGCAAGGTCTCCCAGAGGGATGATGCCAAACCTTGTGCAAGTGCCCGACGTAGCCAAGGGAGACAGGGCCTTAATTTCCGGTCTCATGGCGGAGTAACTTATAATGTTGACTTCAGTATTCGTGAGCTGTGTGCGGCCCTCTCTGAGTGTGATGATACTGCTCCCGAATGCCTCCTTGGTGTTTTTATTAGACTTGTTTGATAGGAATTGGGGTGAGGGTACTCTACCTGCAAACTGGAAGTTGGGCATTGTCTTTCCTATTCCTAAGCCTGGAAAGGATCATTGCAATGTTTCTAATTACCGCCCAATTTGTTTAACGTCGTGTGATATGCAAATTGTTTGAAAAAAATATCAATGTCAGACTCGAGTGGTGTCTGGAGAAGGGCGGCCATCTCTCTCCTTCTCAGAGTGGCTTCCGCAACCTACGGTGTACTTCTGACAACCTTTTTCTACTTGAATCCTCAATCTGTGATGCTTTTGCCTCTAAGCAACATCTTGTGGCTGTGTTTTTTGACCTCGAGAAGGCTTATGACACAGCCTGGCGACATGGAATTCTACGGTAACTTCATGCTTTTGGATTACGTGGTCGCCTGCCGGTGTTGCTTAGAGACTTCTTGACTGATCGTGTGTTTCGGGTCCGTGTGGGTTCTTCCCTTTCTGCACCACTGTGCCACGGGAAGGGTGCCGCCCAGGGTTGTGTCCTAACTGCATTTTTGTTTGAGGCGGCCGGCAACAGTTTCCTCGTCCTTATATGTAGATGATTTGGTTTTCTGGTTCCCGCATGTCTGCCATTGATTGACGTATGCAACTTGCGTTGAACAGGATTTCTGCGTAGGCTGATTCCAAGGGCTTTCGGTTTTCCCCATCAAAAACTGTGGCTATGCACTTTTGCAGAATAAGAGGGGTTCACCCTGACCCTGATCTAATGCTCTGTGGCAGGAGACTCGATTGTGTGGCAAAGACAAAGTACTTGGGTCTCACGTTTGATTGCCGTTTGACTTGGGTTCCGCACTTTACAAATCTGAAGGCATCGTGAATGATGGCTTTGAATCTGTTGTTGTTGTTGTTGTTGTTCCCTAAGCTGCCTGGCCGAACAGCCCAGAGTCCCCAAGGAAGGCCATGGCCATGGTCGGGCTTTCCCACAGAGCTCTCAAAGAGTGTAAATTGTGTTGTTGGCATAAGTGATTGTGTGAGATGCAGTCTTCTATGATGTATTTAACCCTTTATTAGCGGCTCACCACTTAAGTCGTATTTAATAAAGCTGGACTATGTGGCGGAGCTCGACATAACTCGAGTGGCAATTTCAGCACGTAATGTGGCTGAGAGAGAGAGACAAGTGGTGGCAGGAGACTAGCGAGCGTATGACTGCTCCAGACCACCGCGGCGAACCTACTGACACAAATCTCAGCTCCCTCCTCCCTCTCTCACTCGCTACATACTCAATTATGTACCGAAAGTACCGAATTACCTGCTTTTTGCACTCGCGTTGCACGGTTATTGCAAGAAAACTATCCATCATACAAGGATCGTTATGGTGTCATTCGAAAGCTCTGTTTATGCCCTTTCAGGGATAGATACTTGTTTTACGTTCTGGGTCTTATTTAGGCATGAAAATGATCACGTAAACAGCCCTATTTTGGCTAAAAACACCCCGCTGGGCGGTACACATAAATAAACCGCATAGGCCGCTCGTAAGGTGTTAATGGTATGGGGTGCTGTGTTACAACCCGGGCAGGTGTCGACGACGGAGTTATCCAGTCCCTTCTGATAGCTCAGAAGAGCCGGATGGTGTCCGCATCTCAGCCTGGCCAGGTGGACTCTGTCCTCGCGAGGAAGGGAGGATTCAGAAGGATGGATTTCGGGATGTCGTGCTTGCAGCTGCGTGTTGTCTATGAGTGAGTGGATGGAATGGCGAGTGATATGAGTATGGATGTGCTTCCGGAAGTTGGTTTGGGGTGGGCAGGGAGGGAGAGAAAACAGTATTTGTGTGTGATAGTGTGTGCTGGGTGTTGTTTTGATATTTCTTGGTGTCTGTGGGTGTGTAGCCATGTAGTGTAGTGGGTGGGGTTGATTCGTGGAGGCTGCTGCTAGGAATTGTGTGCCTCTCATGTCAAGATGATCTTTGACTTTGAGGACTTTGGTTTCTTGATGTAGGTGATCTGTGAGTGTCGTAGCTGTGCATCCTGTGATGATTTTCAGGGCTTTATTTTGAATAGTCTGTAAGGTCTTATGATGTGTTTCAGCTAGGTTAGAAGCCCAGGCAGGGCTTGCGTATTCCATAACTGATCTTATGTATTGTTTGTAGACTGTGGTGGTGGTTTCTTTGTTGTATCCAAATTTCGTGTGGGCAAGTGATCTGAGGGCGTTAAGTCTGGGTGCCAGTTTCTTTTTCGTGTTTGTGGTGTGCTGTTTGAATGTCATTTGGGTGTCATATGTTACTCCTAGGATTTTGTGTGTGTGTGTGTGTGTGTTAGGGGTGTGTTGTTTATGTTGAGTCCCGGGACGTAATCGTGCTCTCCTGTCCAGCTTGTGAGGAGGGTTGCAGTGGATTTAGCTGGGGCTAAATTGAGTCTGTTTGTAGTGCACCATTCATGTACTGTGTCGAGATAGTCTTGAAGGAGTCTTGTTGCTGTGTCTGGGTTTTGGTGCGTGCTTGTGAGTGTTATGTCGTCTGCGTAGGAGGTTATGGTTATTTGGGGTGAATTTGGTGTATTTATATCATGCATGTACAGATTGAAGAGTGCGGGCGACAGGACGGATCCTTGCGGGACTCCGTTTGGGAAATTTCTAATGCTAGATGACTGACCTGCAAAAGATATGTGTGCACATCTGCCTGCTAAGAAGTTGGCCAGCCATCTTTTTGTGTTGTTGTGCATGTTTGTGTTGTAGATTTTGTTTGTTAGGTTGTGGCGGAGGATGGCATCGAAGGCTTTACTAATGTCGAGTGTGGCAAGTACTGATCTATGTGGTGGTCTAGTTGAGTTGATGCCGTCAAAAGCTCTTTGTGTAAGGTCTGTAAGAAGAGTGTTTGTGGAGTGCAATGGCCTGAAGCCGTGTTGTGTTGGAGAAAGGGGTAAGTCAGGTGTCATCAGTTGTAGTACAAGGCGGTCTATGATTTTGGAGGGGGTGCAAAGGAGTGTGATAGGGCGGTGTGAGGAGGGTATCGTGGGGTCTTTGTTAGCTTTGGGGAATGTGATGATGATACCATGCTTCCAGATGTCTGGTATTGTGTTGTGTGAGTAGCTGTAGTTTGATATGTTAGTGAGTGCTTGTATGCCTTGTGGTCCCAGGTCTCTGAGGTGAATGTTGCTTATGTTGTCTAGGCCTCAGGCGGGTGAGAGTTTGAGATTGTTGATGATATGCTTTGTCTGGTTGTTGGTGAAGGGTGTACTGTACAGTATAGTCAGGGTCTGTGGGGAATTGTCTTTTTCGTCGGATGACACGTCGATCGTCTTTGTGGGGTTTTAGGTGACTGACATGAGAGAAGTGATTAATGAGAGTGTTTGCTTGTTGTTTCCGTGAAGGAGTAGAGTCTGTTGTTGTGATTGCAGCATGTGATTGTGTTGTGTTGCTGTTGGAAAGTGTGATGCTGTTTAGTGTTTTGTAGAGTTTTTTGGGGTTTGTTTTGTGATCGAGTGTTTGTAGGAAGTTATTCTAATTTAGTGTTTGGTGTTCTTGTATTTTGTTGTTAATCTGCATGTTGAGTGCTTGAATTTGTTGATTGATGTCTTGTATGTGGGGTGCTGGGGAGTGTTTCAGTGTGTCGCATTGTATGATGAGGTTTAGAATTTCTGGAGAGAAGTTGGGGTTGTGTTTTTTTATGTTACCTCTTGGAATGTGTTTCTTGTCAGCGTTTTGGATAGTCGTGTTGAATGTGTGTACAGCATTGTTGATGTTAGTGATGGGTGTACTGTTTAAGGTATCAAATTGTTGTTCTGTCTCATTTGTGAAAGCTTCCCAGTTAGCTCTGTTATAGTTAGTGTAAGTGTGTCTGTGGCTAGCTGGGGTGAGTCTTGTTTTGGTGGTGATAATGATCGGGAGGTGGTCTGAGCCCAAGGTTCTGACCACCCTCCAGGATGTTGTGGGGGCGAGTTCAGGGGAGCAAAAGGTGATATCAGGAGATGATGGGGTATAGAGGGCTTGGTGGGGAGTATGGGTATGCTGATGAATATTATTGAGGATATATAGGTTGTCTGTTTGGTGTTTTGAATCTGTTAAGGGTTCTGTCACACACCTCTTGGGGTGCTGATCGCAGAACACTACTGCATTTGTTTCAGGCATTTGTCGCATCCAAACTGTCGTATGGCTGTCAAGTCTACTCCTCTGCCACAGATTCCAGACTTAAGACTCTAGATGCTGTTCATCATGCTGGTCTACATCTTGCAACAGGATCTTTTCGGTTGTCTCCGATTCCCAGCTTGCTGGTGGAGGCTGGTGTACCTCCCTTAGATTTACTGCGTCAATCTGTGGTTGTCTGCTGTTGGTTTCGGATTCGGCGCCTTCCAGACTCTCTTGTTTGTACCCGTGTCTCGGGTCAATCTTTGTTTTCATATTATGGTCAGCATCCTCGACTGCCTCATCCTTTTGGCTATAGAGTTCGTGAAGTAATGCAGGAGCTTAATCTGTCGACGGTTCCTGTGAGTCCCGTGCAAATTCCAAGGATTGCACCCTGGGTCTTGCCTGAAATGTCATTCTGCAGGTTTTTTACATGATCGAAGGATTCAGTCACTCCTCAGTCTCTTCTTCATATGTTTTTGGAACATTCTTCTAGTCATAATAGTTCTGTGCCTCTGTATACTGATGGCTCTAAATCTGCCTCCAGTTTTGGTTTTGGTGTTGTGCTCCCTGACTTCAGCCGTGGAGGTAGTCTTCCTTTAGCAGCCTCAGTTTTTACTGCGGAATTGTCTGCTATCATTTTGGCTCTGAAATTGGTGTTTGCTCACCAAAACAATAATTTTATTATTTGTTAGTGATTCTAAATGGGCTCTCATGGCTCTTGAATCTTTTAATTCTTCCCATCCTATAGTTTTAGCGATTTTAGAGTGGCTGTTTCTCATTCATCGTCGAGGGAAAAGAGTGGATTTTTGTTGGGTCCCTGCACATGTAGGTGTCAAAGATAATGAAAGGGTGGATGCTTTGGCGAAAGCTGCAGTTTTGAGACCTTCAAATGTAAATTACCCTCTGCCTGCTTCAGATCTGCGTACTCCTCTCATGTTTGCTGTTCGTGCTTGTTGGCAGGCACGGCGGTATTGTGTTACTGTTAACCCTCCCACCTCCGGCAACTTAATTATATAACTTATGGTAAGATATTCTCTAATTTGCCATGAAATACCAGGCTGGGCGAGTTTTTGAAGCCTTGTGTTTTTCTGTATTTTCATCCACCAGAATGCTGTTTATTGTGATGTATCATATGTCAATGGAAAGAGGAATATTTATAGTACATGATAAAACAAAACAAAATTTAAATAAATCGAAATATGAAAGTGTAAATGAGTCCGGAATACAATTATTTCCCATGCAATTGTCTTCACACCGTCCTATCTCTAAATTGTGAGTGATGACCATATATTTCTTTTTGCTCAAATAATAGTATGTTTTCTCCTCTTTCCAAATCTGAAAACAGAAATTGTTCATCTTCAATAGTTCTCAAGCAGTGACCGAAAAAAGAAGTATGATTTTGATTGATATGGTTTATAATATTTTCGATTTATTTCGTTGTTACGAAGTGTATGGTTTTAAATTTAGGCTGAATGAATACAGCAAATAATGCTGATGAGTATAAAAAAAACTAGAAGTTCCTACGACAAATACTTTTTGCACTATGAATATTTGAAATGGAGAGCCAAAATGCGAATATTTACGCTTCACCCGTCTCGGTTCCGAGCTGTTCCCCACCTCGTCATTGCGTTATTTGCTTGGACACGTATATAACTGTAACTATCACCGGAATTGGAAAATTGTGCTCTTTCTAATGGTGAAAACCAAAATAATATAGCGTAATTGGTTCGCGAGGTATGCGCAATTGTTTCCATACATTGTTATTGTTATGTAAATATATGACAATGTTTATACAATTGTATATCTTTGCCACAATGTACAACACTTTTATATAATTTTCCTTGCCAATAATTGTATAATGTTCATAGAACACATGTCAGTCATGAAGGTTGTCAATTTTACTTACCTGATAGGGCCACAACCCTTTCCAACGAGAAGGGAAATGGCTCCTGGGTTGACACTGAAAAAACAAAACAAGAAAGCCAGGTTATCTTCTAGTAATAAATTCAGAAATAATTCTATTGTACACACAAATAAAGTAATATATAAATATATATATATATATATATATATATATATATATATATATATATATATATATATAAAAAGGAAAAGAATTGACAGGGCGCCAGGCAACATCTTTATTTTTCAAATTTTCGGCTAACCTTAAGCCATCATCAGGAACAACATTCCCTAAAAATAAGTAATATACTATTAGAACAACGCAATTTGTAAAAAATAGGGTAATGATTATCGAATCTATAAAAGGTTAAACTTACTAAATATAAACAATCCTATATTAATGTCTCACTATATATAAAATTAAAATTCATACACTAACCATGTAAAACCAGTGAAGATACCGAAAAGCAAAATAAAGACCATCACAATTGAACCATAACACATATTTTAACCTTTGAATACAAACATTGTTTCCATAAATTCAAAACAAAGTCACAACACAGGCTAATACCATACAACGGATCAAGAAACGATCTCCCAATTTATCTAACACCATTGATTTATCAGTAAGGAAACTATATATAATATTTCGATAACTAGCAATTAACTTACATAACCCCTGACCAAAAATCCAAACACAAATAATACTCATAGTCAAAAACATGAAAACACTAATAAACTAAGCCTAAATCAATCTTATATCATAGCAATACGAGACTGAAATTCAACCCAATCTAGAGATTTAACACAAAAAACACATCACTCCCAATGACAAAAGCAAATATATTTATGTTTAAACCCATCATTATACTTGACTTACCCAGAAAAGAGTTCTCATCAGCACCAGGAACAAGAGAGAACTGAGGAACCTGAACCGAGAAGCGGCTAAAATAAACTCCCATGAAACAATTTCCCAAACAAATGAACCACTAACCATGTTGAACAAACCCTTGAAATTTGACCAAACATATATCTATGAACCACTATTTGCAAGATTGATTTCAGGATTCAGTTTACTAATTAACAACTTCTCACCAATCAATGCATCAGACTGGCTACCCAACCTAGAGACTATCTCAAAATCACCCACACTAAAGAGATGATCCTCTTCACGCGAATGATTTCGAATAGCCGAAAACGCCATAGCCTGTAAAAACTTTCCCGATCGGTAGCTCCTACCCAGGTGTTCAAATATCCTAATTTTGAAGGAACGACTAGTGCATCCCAAATACCTAGCCTCACAGCTAGGACAAGTAAATTTGTATACAATATTTGAACACAGAAAGTCAGGCACGCGATCTTTGAAGCTAAAAAATGACCCAATTCTAAACTTATTGGTGAAAACAAATCTAAAGCTCACAGCAGGAAAACTATTTTTCAGAACATTTAGTGCAATTTTACGAAATTCATTGCTGATAGATCCATAGTAAGGCATTTTAACATAAATTATCTTCTTTTTTACATCAAAATTTGATTGAACACCCTGAGCTTGTTTTACATACAAAAAATGTCTAAGTATACCATTGAATATATCTTCCTTATAGTTATTAAGCATACAATATTTCCTTAATTTTTCAATTTCAACATGTAGCGAAACATAGCTGGAGCAAACAGCATAGGCTCTTTCTAATAGTGTCTTTATTGAATTAATCTTAAAAATCTTAGGGCAGTAGCTAAGCCAGTTTAAACCTAATCCTGTATGAGTGGGCTTTCTATAAACCTCAGTAGCTAATCCCTGATCTGTCTTTATCACTTTAACATCCAAAAATGCTAGTGACCCATTCACTTCATTATCACATGTAAATTTAATATTTTGATATTGCTTGTTCATATATTCAAAAAAACTTATATTATCTTCTACATCTCGAAATATTAAAAATGTATCATCCACATATCTCCTATAAAATATAGGTTTGAATGATAGGGGACACTCATCAAGCCACTGAACCTCTTTATTGCATAAAAATGAACCCGCAAACAATGGACCTAGACTTGACCCCATTGAAACTCCATCAATTTGACTATACAATACTTTGTTAAACAAAAAACAAGATTCTGTAGTTACAAACAAGAACAATTTCTTAACTATATCCTTACTAATATTGAAAAAGTTGTTAGAATCATATTCATCCAAAATAATCTCTAAAGTCTCACTCAGAGGAACGTTTGTGAAAAGTGACTCTACATCATAACTGGCAAGAACAAAATGTTTAGGCAACACAAGATTTGAAATTTCCCTCACAAAACTACTAGAATTGAGTACTGTATATTCATTAGTTGTAAGAGGAGCAACTATGGGTTGAAGAAATTTTGCTAAATTATACCCCGCTGTCTTTATAGATGAAACAATTGGCCTGAGTGGAATTCCTGGTTTATGCACCTTTGGTAACCCATATACTACTCCCGGAGCTGAGCCAGACGCATATAAGAAGTTGAAGCTGTCAATACCTATTTGCCTATACCTGTTTGCGGGTTCATTTTTATGCAATAAAGAGGTTCAGTGGCTTGATGAGTGTCCCCTATCATTCAAACCTATATTTTATAGAAGATATGTGGATGATACATTTTTAATATTTCGAGATGTAGAAGATAATATAAGTTTTTTTGAATATATGAACAAGCAACATCAAAATATTAAATTTACATGTGATAATGAAGTGAATGGGTCACTAGCATTTTTGGATGTTAAAGTGATAAAGACAGATCAGGGATTAGCTACTGAGGTTTATAGAAAGCCCACTCATACAGGATTAGGTTTAAACTGGCTTAGCTACTGCCCTAAGATTTTTAAGATTAATTCAATAAAGACACTATTAGAAAGAGCCTATGCTGTTTGCTCCAGCTATGTTTCGCTACATGTTGAAATTGAAAAATTAAGGAAATATTTTATGCTTAATAACTATAAGGAAGATATATATTCAATGGTATACTTAGACATTTTTTGTATGTAAAACAAGCTCAGGGTGTGTTCAATCAAATTTTGATGTAAAAAAGAAGATAATTTATGTTAAAATGCCTTACTATGGATCTATCAGCAATGAATTTCGTAAAATTGCACTAAATGATCTGAAAAATAGTTTTCCTGCTGTGAGCTTTAGATTTGTTTTCACCAATAAGTTTAGAATTGGGTCATTTTTTAGCTTCAAAGATCGCGTGCCTGACTTTCTGTGTTCAAATATTGTATACAAATTTACTTGTCCTAGCTGTGAGGCTAGGTATTTGGGATGCACTAGTCGTTCCTTCAAAATTAAGATATTTGAACACCTGGGTAGGAGCTACCGATCGGGAAAGTTTTTACAGGCTATGGCGTTTTCGGCTATTCGAAATCATTCGCGTGAAGAGGATCATCTCTTTAGTGTGGGTGATTTTGAGATAGTCTCTAGGTTGGGTAGCCAGTCTGATGCATTGATTGGTGAGAAGTTGTTAATTAGTAAACTGAATCCTGAAATCAATCTTGCAAATAGTGGTTCATAGATATATGTTTGGTCAAATTTCAAGGGTTTGTTCAACATGGTTAGTGGTTCATTTGTTTGGGAAATTGTTTCATGGGAGTTTATTTTAGCCGCTTCTCGGTTCAGGTTCCTCAGTTCTCTCTTGTTCCTGGTGCTGATGAGAACTCTTTTCTGGGTAAGTCAAGTATAATGATGGGTTTAAACATAAATATTTTTGCTTTTGTCATTGGGAGTGATGTGTTTTTTGTGTTAAATCTCTAGATTGGGTTGAATTTCAGTCTCGTATTGCTATGATATATAAGATTGATTTAGGCTTAGTTTATTAGTGTTTTCATGTTTTCGACTATGAGTATTATTTGTGTTTGGATTTTTGGTCAGGGGTTATGTAAGTTAATTGCTAGTTATCGAAATATTATATAGTTTCCTTACTGATAAATCAATGGTGTTAGATAAATTGGGAGATCGTTTCTTGATCCGTTGTATGGTATTAGCCTGTGTTGTGACTTTGTTTTGATTTTATGGAAACAATGTTTGTATTCAAAGGTTAAAATATGTGTTATGGTTCAATTGTGATGGTCTTTATTTTGCTTTTCGGTATCTTCACTGGTTTTACATGGTTAGTGTATGAATTTTAATTTTATATATAGTGAGACATTAATATAGGATTGTTTATATTTAGTAAGTTTAACCTTTTATAGATTCGATAATCATTACCCTATTTTTTACAAATTGCGTTGTTCTAATAGTATATTACTTATTTTTAGGGAATGTTGTTCCTGATGATGGCTTAAGGTTAGCCGAAAATTTGAAAAATAAAGATGTTGCCTGGCGCCCTGTCAATTCTTTTCCTTTTGATATGGAGGTTTAAGTGCCCAAAATCTACTGCTGAAGTACTCATAACTATATATATATATATATATATATATATACATACAAGGTGTCATAAATAAATATATATATATTTATGCGGTATATATATATAAAATAAATAAAATAAAAATATAAATCAAATAAAATAAATAAAATAAAATAAATAAAAACAGTAATAAATCAAATAAATAAATATATAAATAAAATAAAAATATAATAATAATATAAATACTCGATTATGGGCCTTGGGCTTGCTTGGGACCTTGGGGCTGATCCGCTAGATACCCTGGGGAACAGGAATAAAAAAAAAAAAAAAAAAAATATATATATATATATATATATATATATATATATATATATATATACACTATGTATACAGTATATATATATATATATATATATATATATATATATATATATATATATATATATAAAATAAATGAAATAAAAATATAAATAAAATGAAATAAATAAAATCAAATAAATAAATATATAAATAAAATAAAAATATAATAATAATATAAATACTCGATTATGGGCCTTGGGCTTGCTCGGGACCTTGGGGCTGATCCGCTAGACACCCTGGGGAACAGGAATAAAAAATAAATATATATATATATATACAGTATATACAGTATATATATATATATATATATATATATATATATATATATAAATAAAATAAATAAAATATAAAATATAATAATAATATAAATACTCGATTATGGGCCTTGGGCTTGCTCGGGACATTGGGGCTGATCCGCTAGACACCCTGGGGAACAGGAATAATAAAAAAAATATATACGGTATATATACAGTATATATAAAATAAATAAAATAAACAAATAAAATGAAATAAATAAAATATAATAAATAAAAACAATAATAAATAAAATAAATAAATATGTAAATAGATACAAAATATAATAATATTAGAAATACTCGATTATGGGCCTTGGGCTTGCTCGGGACCTTGGGGCTGTTATATACTGTATATATATAATTATAATATATACTGTAATATAACTAAAATTCCATAGAGTACTTACCATACTTCCTGTAAGCATTCCTGTGACATCTTCGTGATTATAATGTATTTATTTCGTAGGCAGTATTTATTGATAAATATATTTGTCTTTCAAGCAAAAAATAGTGTAAAGTCATCAATGATACCTAGACAAAACTGCATCAATACTCAAGGGGTTAACCAAGATTCACTCCCCTCAGTCACCAAAAGTAACAAGTAACATCTTATATACATATATAATTCGAATTATTCACTAACCACTTTCACTGGGCAGATGAAATAATCCATAATTGTCTGCCTAAATCGCATGGTGGGCCAGAGGGAAGGAGCCCAGAATTTAAAGGGCCGGGACCCTGCCTCCCAGTCTGGGGGCCGGGAAACTACTGACTTAACAAAGGCCTGGGATCCTCAGAGAGGGACGCTATGGGGTTGCTAGATACTTCCTTTTGTAACTTACTAATGCCTAAATTACCAGTCCAAATTGAGTCAAAATCGAGTCATAAACTTATTTTTGGCGAATATTTCTAACTTACAGGTGGCATTATGACGCGATTGCGTCATACGACCACTCTTGGAGGGGTGGCGTTATGACTCGATCGCGTCGTAAGAATGCGGGAGGGTTAATAAGCTCAGGGAAGTTTAAAAATTAGTCTCGCCAAGAGCTTGCCCTACCAATCCTCGCAAATGGGAAACTGCTTTGGCTCGCCTCCGCATTGGACCTACCAGGCTGACACGCGAGTTCCTTATGTGTGGAGCTGTACCGCCATTTTGCGATGACTGTCTAGTTCCCCTTACTGTCAGGTACTTGCTGGTTGAGTGTCCCAGTTTGGTCGAATTATGTCGGAGGTTGCTTTTGCGGCACCGGAAGGCAGATGGTACTTACTGTCTCTCTTCAGTGCTTGGAGGGGAGGCTGGTTCCCCTGGAGATGATGTATTTTTATTTATGAAAAAGGCTGGCCTCTTTCACTTTTTATGATTGCATTGGTTTTACTTTGATATCTAATTTTACACATGTTGTGTTACGATTTTCTGCAAATATGTTAGCTTGTTCGGCGCCATATGACGTTGCGGTGCCAAGATTACTATCAATAAATTCAAATTCAATACCTTTTATCACTCCTCCACATGTGTCAACCCTCCCCCCCCCTCCTTCAATTATCACCTATTTTTCCTCTTATTCCTTTGTTTATCGGTTTATTTACCGCACCATAAAATTTAAGGTCATCAGGGAGCGTGGCAAGAGAGAGAGATCAGTCTGCCTTCAGGCCTCGAAGAGGGAGGGTGAATGTCTTGTGCGCCTCTCACCTCATGACTGGAGGGTCGGCAATAATTAGTCTTTTTCACCCCCAAATACTATTCCCACTTGTTTTATTGCTGTTACATGTTAACACCTTAAGAGCAGCCTATGCGGTTTATTTATATGTACCGCCCAGCGGGGTGTTTTTAGCCAAAATAGGGCTGTTTACGTGATCATTTTCATGCCTAAATAAGACCCAGAACGTAAAACAAGTATCTATCCCTGAAAGGGCATAAACAGATCTTTCGAATGACACCATAACGATCCTTTTATGATGGCTAGTTTTCTTGCAATAACCGTGCAACGCGAGTGCAAAAAGCATGTAATTAAGCACTTTCCCCATACAATTCCGTATATAGCGAGTGAGAGAGGGAGGAGGGAGGTGGGATTCGTGTCAGTAGGTTCGCCGCGGTGGTCTGGAGCAGTCATACGCTCGCTACTCTCCTGCCACCACTTGTCTCTCTCTCTCAGCAACATTACGTACTGAAATTGCCACTCGACCTATGTCGAGCACCGCCACATAGTCCAGCTTTATTTAACTCGACTTATGTTGCTCACCGCTAATTAAGGGTTAATATCTTCATATTAAACGTAAAATAGGTGCATATGAATAAGTAATAACATTATTTATCGGATAATGATGATTTTAGGCAGGAATGAACCCAAATTTTCCGTCTGTGTACTCATACCTCATGCTTCCCAGTACCCTGGAAAGAAGCAAACATCCATCCAGTTCCTAAAAAAGGTGCCTCTTCAGATCCATCAAACTACAGACTAATAGCTATAACTTCCACTCTTGGTAAAGTCTTTGAAATTATATTAAATAATCACATAATTAAGCATCTTGAGAATAATAAATTAATCAGTGATAGGCAATATGGTTTTAGATGATGTCGATCAACTGCATACATTCTTTGCCTTCTTATGCATCAAATCAACCAAGCTACAGACCAACATGGTGAAACACATACAATAGCACTGGATATATCAAAGGCATATGATAGAGTCTGGCATCAATCATTATTGTCGAAGATGTCACACTACGGCCTAGCATCATTAGTTCCACTAATTTCTTCTTATCTTCATAACAGAAAGATACGTGTAATGGTAGATGGCCTTTATTCTCAATTTCACTCAATAAATGCTGGTGTTCCCCAGGGATTAGTTTTGGCCCCAATTCTGTTCCTCATTCATATCAATGATCTCATATCTACCACTCATAATCCAATACATTCCTACGCAGATGACTCAACACTCCACAGTTCCTTCACATTTACCAATTCTTTCACCCAACCCGATCTTATAAATTCAAAAATAAACACAGCAATTTCTCTGAACCAGGACCTTTCTAGAATTAATGAATGGGGACAAAAGAATCTAGTTTCCTTTAATGCACAGAAAACCAAGTACATTCAATTTTCTAACCGACAGAATCTCACTGACTCCCATATATTTTTTAATTATGTAAATATTCCCACTTCCCCTAGTATTGACATTCTCGGTGTAACATTAACTACTAACTTGAGCTGGACACATTATGTTAGAAGCATTGCTAAGAATGCCTCTAAAAAACTGGGACTCCTGTACAGAGTTCGAGAATTCTTCACTGACAAGCAGTTGGCCGTAATATATAAAAGTCATGTGCGTTCTCAGATGGATTACTGTTCACCTCTGTGGAGTGGAAGTGGAGTGGTTGCATTGAGGCAGTTGGACAACATTCAAAATAAAGCTATTAGATTAATCAATAACCCTGCAATCACACAGGACCTTCCTACATTATCCATACGAAGAAACGTTGCATCCCTTGCATTATTCTACAGATATTTTCACAGCAATTGTTCCGAGGAACTTGCTTCAATTGTGCCGCCTCTCCACATCTTTCCCCGTAGAACTAGGGCAGCTGAGAGCGCCCATGAATTTACACTTTCTCCTCCACAATGCAGAACTTCTGCTTATCAAAATTCATTTATCCCTAGAACTACTACTCTTTGGAATTCACTTCCCTCGAGTTGCTCTCCACAAACTTACAATCTACAAAAGTTTAAATCCAATTGTTACAAACATTTTATGAATGGAGGATGCCTTTAGGCACATGGACCTTTTTGTTTTATCTGTGTTTTTCCTTCCTCCGTTCATTGTCTCTTTAAAAAAAATAAAAATAAAAAATGCTCGCTCGACGCGCACTTTTAAAAAACAATGGCGTGCCGTTCTCGGGTTAAGGGATGACAAAAAAAAAAATAGTAAAAATACTACCATTTTCATTAACACCTTATTGGCGGGCTAAGCGGTCTAGCGGACCGTAGCGCCCAGCGGGGTGTTTTTACCCTAAATAGGGTTGTTTACGTGATCATTTTCATGCCTAAATAAGACACAGAGCGTAAAACAAGTATCTATCCCTGAAAGGGCGTAAACAGCGCTTTCCAATGACACCCGAACCATCCTTGTACGACAGCTGGTTCTCTTGCAACGATCGTGCAACACAAGTGCAAAAACCCTGTAATTAGGTCATTTCTCTACATAATTCCCTGTGTAGCGAGTGAGAGAGGGGAGGGAAGGGTGGGAGTCACCTCAGTTGGTCCACCGCGGTGGTCGTGAGCGGTCATAGAGTTGCTAGGCTCCTCACACCGCTCAGCTCTCTCTCTCAGCAACATTACGTGCTGAAAATGGCGCACGAAATAAGTTGTGAACCGCCACTTAGTCCAAATTTATTTCACACGACATAAGTTGCGCGCCGCCAATTAAGGGTTAATAGATGCCCGTACCTACGTAGTACAGTATCGGAAACTAGGGAGACTTCAAATATAGTATATTTAAAGCAATGACTGCAGCACTTGTCATATGACAATTGCTTGGTCACCACTGTACCATACGGGGGTTTTGGACTAAAAGTGACCTTCATTCCCTGCACGTTTTCATGTATTAACAAGAGCTAGAACTTATTTCAATGATATATCCCTAAAAGCAGAGGAATACACGACCTATCCAATGACACCTGAATCATGTCTGTGCAACAATATTGCACAGGTGACGCTAAATCCGTAGAAAATTGCGAATTTGAACGATTTTGCTATCCCCGAGTCTGTAAGGGAGTTGGAGAAATCTCCCACTGCCACTAGTAATGGCCCAGAATCGGCTGGCGATGGATGGGATGGAACCATGCTGCTTATACTCACTCGCCTGCCTCCCAGGCCTTGTTCAAGGCAGAAATTCGGCAATTGTCATACGACAAATGCCGCAGTGATGACCGTATTTATTTTATAACAGCCTGCAGTCATTGAGTTAAAGCTAAAATAATAGTTTAGAGTATCACACACATCTCTCAATGCAGTTCTGCAGTGTGAATTGGCTTTCCAGGCGGCCCTGTCAAGGGCTGCCTCTGTTGTCAAGTTCTATATTTTGAGATCAGACCAGAGTACCGGAGCCCACGTCATTCTAGGCCTACCACTACGTGCAGCTCCCTCCAGGTTCACAGTCCGGCATTTCCTCACCCAGTTCTGATCATCCATTCTCTCCACGTGTCCAAACCAACCAAGTCGGTTTGTGCGCATCATTTCACTGACACTCCTAATGCCCAGACGCCTTCTTAATTCCTCATTCCCCACTCGATACCCCATCCCTGAGATTAACCCCACACATCCATTTCGCCATTCTCTGCTCATTCCGTTCCATTCTATTGATATCCTCCGCTTTAACCGGCCACGTCTCTGAGGCATAGGTCATCGCTCTCCTAACACACTAGGTATACACCTTCCTTTTAAGGTGGGGTGGGTGCCATTTCATTGTCAGGAGTGGCAACAGCTCTCTAAACTTTCCCCAGCCACTTATGACTCTTGCAATGGAACCAGCTTTAGCATCACCTCCGGCGGAAACCATATCGCCCAGGTAGCAGAACTTATTCACACACTCCAGCGTTACTGTCAAAACCAACACTGACAGGCGGGTCATTTAACACAAGATCTCCCTTGTACACTGCACATTCAAAGTCTATGATTCTCGTTAAAGATCCTCTAACTCCACTACATCTCCTGTGCACCCAGTCACTACAAATTAATAACAAAAGATAACAGGAGTGTTTGAAACCATGAAAAGAGTGAAGTTGTGGAAAGCACCAGAAATAGATGGAATGTGTGGGGAAATGCTGAGGTATGGTGGTGAGATAGTGTACGAATGGTTATGGAAAATGTGCAACTAGCATGAGCGAAGAGGAGTGCACCTAATGACTGGGAGACAGGCATAATAGTCCCCTTATATAAGGGTAAAGGGGAAAGAGGAGTGTGTGGCAACCACCATGGCAAATGTCTTCTAAAGCGTAGTAGGGAATGTGTACAGTAGGGTAGTGATTGAGAGAGCGAGAACAGAAACATGGATAGGTGACGAGTAGGGCGGGTTTAGGAAGGGAAAAGGATCTGTGGATCAAATGTTTACCCTGAAATGTGTTGTGAAGAAATACCTGGAAAAGCAACAAAAACTGTATGTTACCTTTATGGACAGAGGGCCTCGGAGTCGGACGGATCCTAAATTGAGTGGTCAATCCTGTAAGTCCTTCAGTAAACTGGCTCGGGTTGTCCCTCTTACAGGGAATAGGTCCGCTTGGGGGCATTCTGTGTATGGCCACCCTCATTAAGGGGAGTAAGACGTCTGGCAATAGATAGATAGATAGATGGACTTGGAGGAGGCCTATACAAAGTACAAAGGAAATCAATTTGTTTGTTCATTTATATTGGACTATGTGGATAATTATTAAAATGTTCACATATTTAATTACATGCCAATTGGCTCACATACAGGTTTCCTCACATTTGATTAATTCTACCCCAAAGATAAAGTCGATTTAGATAAGCATTGTGTGTATAAAATACTCCTGGCACAAGGCTACGTATATATTGGGGAGACAGATATTACTTATTCCTTTTTACTGATTGTGATATCTTTATGCCATCTTTTTAAGGGTCATCAGTTCACATGAGTAATTAACCCACATTATTTATAGTTAATACCCTGATTTGGTTTGCGATAATGGATGAAACACCGAATTGATTCACACAATTCGATAATATATAATTCTAATATTTAGTTAGTACATCATGATGACGACAACCGTACAGACCAAGACCAACGTGTCGACGGTCGTGAGACGGTGAGTACTAATGGAAAGGGATACTTTCTTCAGGGAGTGGTAGAGCTGTGCGGTGAAGTGCCTAGGTGACCACTAGATCATAGACCAACATTTCTGTCCAGGATGCCATCCAAGCAAGGTGTTAGAACAGCAAAATAGAGCGTCATGGTAGAATATTCCAAGTGCGAGTGCTGGCTACCTGCGGTCCTACTGGGGGTAGATGGACAGACAGAGGCACAAATAAACGAGAAACCCTTACTATGTAGGGACTGTCTCGAAAAGGAAAACAAGGACCTAAAAGCGGGATTAGATAGCGTAATGAAGGAAAACGTAGACCAAAAAAAAAGAAACAGGGCGAGCTGGCTCTATGTAAACAAACCCAAGCGGCAAAAAGTGTTCGCCGCTTGGGCCGGATTAAGGCCTATGCCGCAGTGATCTTCAACCTTGTTGAGACCATGGCCTACTTCTGGCATTCCCAAACACGCATGGCCCATTTTCCTTCAGATTTTGAATATGATTTTAATACATTCATATATTACACACTTATGAAATGTTATTACAGTTTACTTTTGTCTTCAAAAAATTAAGCACTGTACTGTAATCGCTGTAAATAAAACTTGTGTACTGTACTTAAAACTTTAAATATACAGTAACAGCCAAAAGACAAATATAACAAAATTACTCTACTTCACCATGTAAGTAGGCCTACTAACTAGATTAGGAAGCTAATATAATGGCTGTACTTGTTTCCTATCTATAAGGCTATCAAATCGGGGGGAAATTGCCGTTAAGGCACATTACATATCATCCTCCACCTTTAAGTACCTTCTCGATTTTGTTTTAATTTGAAGTAGGGTATTAAAGCCTGACTCGCACAAATAAGTAGAAGAGAAAGGTAAAAGTGTGTTTAGTGCAATCTTTCCCATTCTAAGGTATGATGCACTTACTTGGGCCCTGAATTCCTGTACAGAAAGCTCTTTATGGAATTCTTTTACACCTGAATCAATTATTATTTCCAAGTATTCATCTTGGAATAGAATCTTGGAATCTTGGAACAGAATCTGGTTCAAGAGAATGGATTTCTTACAATGACAGATCTATGACCTCAATATCAGGGAAGGACCTGGAAAAATCTTGGTCCTAATGTTGCAGGTGATTGATTATTTCTTGGAGACAATAATCTATTTTGTCTTTTCCTTCAGCAACTTCACAAAACTTCTCAAACATTGCAAAGTGACCTGCGTTAACTCTACTAGCCCAGTTCTGGATCTTAAAAATACAATCATGCAATGGGTCAACATAAGGAATCACAGAAGTTTCAGATTAAGTTTATTAAGCTGGTCAAATAGATAAACTAAGTATGCTAAACTTAGTGCCCACAGTGGGATAATGAACAACAAAATTGATTCCTTTTCTTGCATGTCCAAAAACGTCTTTAGAGCTTCTCTAAGTTCAAAGACTCGACTGAGAACATTGCCTTTGACATCCATCGAGTTTTAGTGTAGAATAGCAGGAATTGATGCTCTGAATCGAAGTCTTCACAAAGCTCTTTGAAAAGACGTGAGTTGTCAGGCATACATAATTTATGTATTTACAGGCACTTTACATAATTGACAATATTTATGGCACTGTCCAAGATGGCTTGGATTTCCCTAGGAAGGGTTCTGGATGCAAGTGCCTGACGGTGAATCATACAATGATTCACTGTAAGCCCAACAGTAGCCTCTTAAACTCTGGATGTAAACCCTGACTTTGAACCTAACATTGCAGGTGCCTCATCAGTACACACATCACACATATTCCCCGACGACAGTGCTTCCTAATGCAAACAATTAATTACCTTTTTCATGATCTTCACCTTTTATTTATTTGTTTTTATTTTGTAAATTCTACCCTACCTAGTAGATGTCCGTGGGCCACCTGAAAACCAGCCCATGGCCCACATGTTGAAGACCACTTCCCGGCCCTAGGGCAACGCGATTTTGGGGGCCTCGCGCATTTGAGATAATACCCTGCAATATTTAACAACATAGGCCATACACTTTTGACCTACATGTTCAGCTTAATATGTTATAGACTGTACTGGATCTGTTGGTGTACCAATATCCAGTAGAAATCAATAAAATGCTACCTACACTGTCTACACCAAATTACTCCACAAAATATAATCTAATAGCCCTAATCCATGAATTAACTCTATATTTATGAGAGTAAGCAATCTATTAAGAATCAAGATGAACAAACGGTGGCCTGGTAGCCAGTAGTTAGGCCTATATACATGACCGAAATTCCCATGTCCGATTTTATTCATACTTACCTAGTGATTGCTTACCTAGTGATAGTTAAAGAGGCATGGGAGTCAGTGCTCATAAAGGGTGCCTCTTCTCCGTCTAACAGTCTCATACCAGTCATATCTATTTTTAAACGTTTTAACACTCTGGCTCGTGACGATTTCTTCTGTGAGACTATTCCATTGGTTAACCACTCTTGCATTAAAAAAGTTGTTCCTCTTGGATGTCCTCTGTCTAGGCTTTGCTAGTTTCAGGCTGTGTCCTCTGGTGTCAGGCCGGTTGTTTCTAGGAGTGAGCTGTAGGAAATGCCCTCCCTTCACTGCATCAATACCATATGGCATTCTATAGGTTTGGATCATATCACCCCTCTTCCTTCGCTGCTCCAGCTTAGTTAAGCCAAGGCGGCTTAACCTTTCCTTGTATGATGACTCGGACAATTCCGGAACCAGTTTAATTGCTCTCCGTTGAACTTACTCAAGTTTGTTGATATCTCTTTGAGTGTAATGGGACCAGGCTTGTATACAATGTTGGAGTTGAGGCCTAATCAGGGATTTGTACAGCGGGAGAAACATTTCAGCGTTCAGGAATGTATATGTTTTTTTCAATAATCCCACCAAGGAGTTGGTACTGGCAGCCGCCTTGGCTACCTGTGTTGCAGGTTTTAGGTCCGGGGTGACATATACTCCTAGGTCCTTCTCTTCTGTTGTGGTAGTTAGTGGAGTGTTTCCTACATGATATTGACATCCAGGGTTTCTCCTCCCCAGGTGCATGACCTTACACTTTTCCTCGTTGAAACTAAGAAGCCATTTAGTGCTCCATTCCTGAAGTTTGGTAAGATCGTCTTGTAGGGTCTCTCCATCTTGAGGCGTCTTGATTCTCCGGTAAATCTTGGCATCATCGGCGAAAAGTTTTCCGTCGGACTGTACTGTTTCCATAAGGTCGTTTATATACACTAGGAAGAGGATTGGCCCTAGTACACTTCCTTGTGGTACGCCACTCCACACTCGTCGCCATTGTGATTGGGTACCTTTGATGGTCACGCGTTGTACTCTATTCCTTAGAAAACTTTTAATCCACCCAATAATGTCGCCTCCAATTCCTGCTGCTCTTAGCTTTTTTAACAAACGGAGATGTGGGACCATGTCGTAGGCCTTTTTGCAGTCTAAGTAGATTACGTCGACGTTGTCGCCATCATCTAAAGCATCCTCTAGCTCCTCCAGGTACTCTAGCAACTGCGTTAAACATGACCTTCCTGATCTAAACCCGTGCTGAGGATTGCTGAGAAGGTTGTTGCTCTCCAGATGGTGAACTATTCTTTGTTTTAGGAGTTTCTCTATAACCTTGCAGGGAACTGAGGTGAGGCTGACTGGTCGGTAGTTGAGTGGATTGGATTTTTCTCCTTTCTGGAAAATTGGGATTACATTAGCTTTAGTCCAGTCCTCTGGTATCCTGCCAGGCCAGTTGCAAGGGTCGACTTAAACAACAGCCAGAGAGGAAAGGCTAGTGATGATGCACATTCCTTCAGCATTTTAGGGTGAACGCCGTCAGGTCCGGATGCCGAGTCTTCCTTGAGGCCTGCCAGGATTTTCTGGACATCCTGCATGCTGAAGTTACACTGTTGTAATCCTTCTCCTTCAAACTGATTTTGCACATCAGGAATATTGTTGTCAGCTATCAAGGATTAACCCTTAACCAACGGCGCACGACATCTGTCGAGTTAAATAAATTTGGACTATGTGGCGGTGCACGACAGCTGTCGAGTGCCATTTTCAGCATGTAATGTTGCTGAGAGAGCGAGCTGAGCGGTGTGACGAGCGTAGTAACCTTATGACCGCTCCCCACGACCACCGTGGACATACTGAACTGTATTATACTTTCCTCCCCCTCCTCTCACTCGCTACACAGGGAATTATGTACGGAAATTACCTTATTTTAGGTTTTTTGCACTTGTGTTGCACGATCGTTGCAAGAGAACCAGTGGTCGTACAAGGATGGTTCGGGTGTCATTGGAAAGCTCTGTTTATGCCCTTTCAGGGATAGATACTTGTTTTACGCTCTGGGTCTTGTTTATGCATGAAAATGAGCACGGAAACAACACTATTTAGGGTAAAAAAAAACGCTGGGCGGCACAGTGTAAAATACCCTACCACCCGCTCTTTGTGTGTTAAGATATAAAATAATACATATTATGGTTAATATGAGAACTATGTATTCTATCTATCTATATGTTCAGGCCCAATCCCCATTTTTCCTATTTTTATTTTTATTTTCTATTTTATTCTATTTTATTAGTTTTGTTTGTCTTGGGGGTGGCCGACTCAAGACAGAGCAAGAACAGGGAAAACCCAAAACAACATCAAACAACAAACAAACACATATAAAACAAAAAGTCACACACATTGCCTTTTAATATTTTGTATTATTTTCATAGGATTTGTCTCACGTAACAACACTATTAAGATTCCAGGGATGAAACCTATTCAAACTACAACATCCATTGGGATCTGCTTGGTTTTAGGGATATGATACTGAAGAACTTTCATCAATGTGTCCTAACAACATAGAAATATAGCTTATCTAAGTTAATTTATGTGGCAAGCACTGGCGTGTTTATCATGACGTCACTATGTTCAATGGCGGGAACACTCGACACGGGAAATGGTGAATATGTGTTTGTGTTATGTGAGAAACTCTTATAAATTGTATGCATGTTTACAGCTCAACATTTGGCTTAATCACTAGCTGGTCAAGGGACTGCGATATATAAAATTAACAGAAAACGATACTATCATTAAGAAATAGGCATTACAAGCAACCTCCCTCGACTCTGGACCAGGATAAACACAAAAAACACTGCCTGTATGTTTATTGTTGGCGAGATTGGACTATTTCTTAGTGTGCACCACATCTTCAGGACGTTGTTCGATCTTTTGCAGAGCTTGAGTATTGAATTGAGAGGTATTAATTACGAAAAACCGACCTGACAGTCCAGGACTGAATGTGTTGTTTACAAACTGCCACTCCATACAATGGCGCAGTGCTTCCACAGTTGAAATTCTGAATTCCTCATATGAACCTCATAAAATCCTTAATTTCATAATTATAGGTTTGACTCCTGTAAGGAGATAAAGAAAACCTAATATTTAGTAGTGGCCCCTCCATCATTGATGAACATGCCTATTACATAAGGCATCCTCTTCAAACACTAATCCGCCGTAGTTTGAATCTACCGCGCAGAGCATTTAAAAACTGAGGAGCCTTCATCATGAGCGCACGCGACCTCACTCATGGCTTCAGTCATTATGAATTGGGTTCTCACTACGAAAAAACTTCGTAAAAAATAAAAACAAAAAGAAAATAAGAATAACTATCCAATAAGCTTTCCATCATATCGTGGATGTACTTGTGTGGATTTCTGACCAGACGCTGAATCAGGCGTCATTCCTCCTTCACTGACATATCAAGTAAACCAAAATCCTTAATACATCAACGAATGGGAAGGGGACGGTCGGGAGGGCCCCAGTCGTCAATGATTACGGGGTCACTACTAAATATTAGGTTTTCTTTATCTCCTTACAGGAGTCAAACCTATAATTTATTAGTGGCCCCTCCATCATTGACGAACATGCCTGATATCTAAGACTGGAGGGGGACATTCGTAATCATATCATAACTCTAGAAAAGCAGATAATAAAAACAACCACATAGTATTCTTACTTTTGAAAAATGTATTTAATACGGCGTAGGCCGGAAATATACAAGAAAAAGGGGGTTCAGGCAGGTGCGTGCTTCAAAGAAGCCTGCCTGACAAAAATAGGTAACCCTGAAGATTCTGAACACAGATCTGTAGTTACAAAAGGCACCCCACTCAACGAGTGGTGACAAAAATAATAAGTTATAAGTTTATATGTGCACATCATAAACCCCAAAATACATGTGGAGATCAATTGCTAATGAACTCCATTGAACTAATGTTACATTGCTTTCGCAGCTAAAACTACTATAACAACACCGTTGTTTTGTACTAAACTTTGTACTAGCACAAATTCTCGCAGAGAAATTTTCATATCACATTTCAACCTTAAATTGTATCACAGCTCTCATACTCCGGCGGGGTCTAGGGTGTCCTATGTCAACTGACTGCACCCCCCCCCCCCCCCCCCCTTCTCCTTGAAAATAAACATAAGTGACCGCAGGGCCACCTAGACCCTCTGCCTTAAAGCTATACATGGTAAGGAAGGTTTGTCTAGAGCAACTGACAAGTATCTAGAGAGAAACGTATGATTAGACGCCCACAACTGTGTGGACGCAATATCTTCAACTGAAAAGTTTTTCAGGAAACGTAAAGAGGCCGCCCACTTGCGTAAATCGTGGGCCCTACCCACAACGCCGGGATTACTCTCTTTAATGACTTCTACCAGAAGAGAGGCTAATCGCCGTTTAAGTAAGCGTTTACCCGTACTCGCTACCCATAAAGCACCTTGGGGGTTATGAGGAGCTATTCTTAAATATTTGGTTAGAGCTTGCACTGGACATAAATTATGATGCACCTTTCCCCTTTTTAACGCCGGCACCGTGAATTCAGAAAACACGTGTGCACTATGCTCATTCTTGGCTACAAACGCCGGGGAGGGTGCAATGGAAATTGAATCATGAAGTCTACCAAACCTAAGACAATTAGGTGTGTTGCTCATCGCCGCCAGCTCAGACACTCTGTTTCCGGTGGCCAAAGCCAAAAGGAAAACTGCCTTCTTTAAGATTAAAGCAAAGTCTGCAGTATTTTGATACAGACGAGAATGAAGTAAAGACAAAGCTTTGTCCAGAGACCAAGTAGGCATGAGCTGACGGGGAGGTGGGCGGAGTTTAAAACACGCTCTCATAAATCCTGTTTCCTCCGCCACCGGTATGAATAGACCTGTAAGGTCGAAAAACGGTACTCTAATCGCAGTTAAGTGATTCTTCAAAGTAACCACAGATAAACGTTTCTGCTCAAACAGATAGTTCAAGTAATTAAAAACCAATGCCACTGAGGGTACAGTTTGTTCCGTTCTAACAATCCAAGAAGTAAAAGCTTTCCAATGAGATTGATATTGTCGCTTAGTAGACTGAGTATATTGATTGAGCAATTTATTGGTCACATCCCTACCGTATGGTGCTAGCCACTTGGCCTCCTGAATGTCCATAATGCAAAAGTCAGCGAGGTCTCTAGGTTGCCAATCGTGTCTAAGTGGAAGTACCCGACCGGGAGCGATACCGGGTCCGGGCACCACATTATTAACTGCTGGCACCACACCTGCGCTGGCCACAGGGGCGCGATTAGCGAGACTAAGCCTCGATAAACTCGTAGTTTGTTCACTACGTGGCACATTAGTGACGCATCTGGCGGCGGAAACAGATAGATGGAGCTCCATCTGTTCCAGTCTGTCACTAGGGCGTCTGGCCCCCCTGCCGGCGTTATCGTCCGGCGGGTGAGGTATAGAGGGAGCTTGTGAGTCTCCTCGGACGCAAAAAGATCCACTTGTGGATGGGAGAGCTCCGCAATCATTAGGTCGAAAATGGGTTGCTTGAGCTCCCATTCTACTGTCGTGCTCTGTCTCCGGGACAGAGCGTCTGCCCAGACGTTCGGTACGCCTGGGAGATAAGATGCGTGAAGATAAATATCTAGACTGGTGGCTAGAACAAAAATCTCTTCCGACACGAGTAGCAACTTCCTTGACCTCGTTGACCCTTGTTTCTGAATACAGTGAACTGCATTCAGATTGTCCATTCTGAAGGCCACTGACTTGCCCCGTAACGCCGGGCCGTGAGCCTGAAGGAAATACAAGGGGACTAGTAACTCTTTGACATTTATGTGAGAGATTTCTAAGTGGGACCAAAGTCCCTGACCCTGGTGCCCCTGATTTGACTGAAATCCCCACCCTATGGTGCCTGACGCATCCGTGTCTACCCATACCGTTGGAGGAGGAGAGGTCCATGACATGATTGAGTGCAATGTTTCCCTCTTCGCCCAGACCGCTAGTAAGGTGTGGATTAATTTTGGTATGGGCCATAATTTTCCCGCCGGTAAGAGTGGGAAATATTTGTTGCCTTCCAATATTAATCGTTTTACTTTCAACCGGCCCAACTTGACAGTTAGCTGAATCCAGTTGAGAGAGCCGACCAGAGACTCCCAGACTCTTCGTGTCGTAGTCAGACTGTGAAGAAACCTGAACAGTTTCCTGCGAAACCTGTTGCGATTGTCCACACTCTGACTCAGAGTGAGAGCGGCGGTGTCCCAGACCAGCCCTATCCACTGAATTACTCTTGAGGGAACAAGGTTTGACTTTACCAGATTTACCTTGAAGCCTAGAGTTTTGACATGATTTAAAATGATATTGACATGTTTTATGCATAATTGTTGTGTCTCTGCCACCACCAGCCAGTCGTCTAGATACCACAACACTCTGATTCCCTGTTTTAACAATGGCATCAGGGCTTGCCGGACTAGTTTCGTGAATAATCGAGGTGTTAGGTTCAAACCGAACGGCATCCTCTGAAAAACAAAATTTTGGTGCCTGATCCTCAAGGCCAGAAACCTTTGAAATCTTTTGTTGACCGACACGTGCCAATAGGCGTCTGTCAGGTCTAGAGAACACATCCAGCCACCCGGCGGAAGTGTTAGCCTGATTTGATGAACTGTTAACATTCTGAAAGACTCGTTGTAAATGTGAAGATTCAGATACGACAGGTCTACGACCGGCCTCATCTGAACACTGTCCCGTTTGGGAACCAAAAACAGTTTTGACGTGAATACAGGGTAATCTGGGGGTACCGAGATGATGACATTCTTGGCAATCATCTCCTGGACCAGCAACTCCACCTCTAATGAAACACAATTTGCCGTTGTCGGCTGACGTAAGCGAGGTCGCCGGAGCCACTGCCAAGTGATGCCTTTGCGTGCCACCATCAGTGCCCAGGTTTTTAACGGCCATGCTTGGTGACACGTTCGGAACGACCCAGTTAGCAGACAAGGGTTCGCCGGCTGTACTTCCCTCGGTTCCTCCGGCTCTAAGGTAGGCACTGGGAGTGAGAAAGACTTTAGTTTTTTGATGGTGGGTTTGGTGGTGTTGGACGCTTCGCCGGCTGGCTGGTGTGGGCCGAAGACTGGCCCTGCCCCGGCTTATACTGGCCGCGTCCCCTCTGTCCTGAAAACCCTCTCTGTCTATGCCTGAACTGACCCAGGGGGGATTGGGAGGACTTAGGCGGAAGAAACGGCTTAGAACCCCCTGGCTGAGCTTTAGTAGGAGGCTTAGGTTTGGGGAAGTTAAATGCGGGTTTCTTAGCCTGTGCGGGACTGTGCTTCACGGCCTGTGCCATGTTAAACACTGTTCGCCATACATCAGGGGACATTAAAGAAGGTGTAAGTACTGGGGACATTACCACCTGGTTAGCAATGCGATCAGGCAGCTTGCGAACTAATGACATCCTAAGATCCTGTCGTGCTCGCACCGCCTCAAGTAAGGCTGTGCGTATGTCACCTAAGGATTGAATTGACGACTGAAGAATCAGACGCCGGGATAATTCAACTGATCTTCGAGCATCCGCGTCTGCGATTGCCTGAGTAGACCTGAGTAAAGACTTAGCCACCTGTTGAGAAACTATGTACTGTGAAAACAGGCGGAAAGCTTTTCCCCTTAGCCTAAATTCTCTGTCTAGGTGAGAAGGGGTAGGGGTAATGAATGGTTCCTTTAGTTCACAAAGATTAATCTTAGGGGCAGCTAAAAAAGAAAATAAAGCTGACGGAACTCCGCCGGCAGAACCTACCGGCATTGAGAACCATGAATGTGTATCCTGAGGGATCTGGTGGGAAGATTTAGAAGTGAAAGTGGTTGCAAAGTTTTGAGCCTCTACCTCCCAATCCACCCAAGGTCCTGGTCCCAACTGTCCCACCTTCAACACTGGATTAGCTGTCTCGTCTGTGACGGTCTGTAAATCTAGTTCAGGAGTAATAGCCGACAGAGCCTTAATATCATTAAACCCATCCAGCTTAGACCAGTCTGGAAAAAGTTTTGAAGCTGAGGTAGGGGGTAAAGCAGGCTTAGATGCATAAACAAAATAATCCTGATGATAATAACTAGGTATAGCCTTGATATTTACGTCCAAAACATTACCCAAGGCATCCAATGCCCTTAATTTCTTAGACTTATTTCCCTGGATAAACCACTCACGTGGTACCGGGAGTTCCCCTGACAAGGTAGGCTGGGCAAGCTCTGGCTTAGAGGGGTTCAAAGGGACCCATGACTCGTCTGGCCCATAAAGCAGGGGCATAGCTACCTTTCTAAGAGGCGCTTTGTCTAGAGGGGGTGGATTAACATCCGTAATGACCCTGACATTTGACGTAGTGAATGCCGCCGTAGCTGGCTTAGAGCTCCCTGCCGGTGACAGAGTAGGAGGGTTAGGAATCTTAGATAAATCGATTGACGTTATCAGAGGCCGTACCGCAGAACCTGTCAAGGGAGCCCCCAAGTCCATTGTGGGGTTTTCTCGTTGTTGATTAAAGAATTTTGATAGAGCATGAGTAAGTAACCCATCAATTTCTTGTGCTGTAACAAACTGGTTAGGTGCAGAACTTTCAGGTGAATTAGTATTATCATGGGCGGCGTCCAGGCCTGACCCTTGTCCTTCCCTATCTGAAATTAATGACACTTCATCTTGTTCCTCCCGATCCTCCTGAGAAGACCCCGCCGAGGCAGGGGCACCTTGTTTCCAAGATAAATCAGGGATAGAGGATGGGGTCGCCGCGTCCCTGTGGACATCGGCTACTGTGTGACTCGTATGAGTCGGACGTGGATGGTCAGACCCTGGCTGAGCAAACCGCCAAACACCGAGGCTCTGGCCTACGCTCTCTTGAGAGTCTGAAACATTCTCAATTATTGAATATCCTGAACTTTCCATTTCTAGGGTTAAAATATCAATAGGTAAATCTTGTTTAGGGACAGGCGCTTCACTATACTCTGAGGCTGTAACAGAAACATTGTCAGGTGTAGAGGTACGATGAGATGCACTAGACTTAGTAGAATGTCGAGAGGACTTCTTATGCGAATCCTTTTTGGAGGATTTGTGGCTACGGTGTGACCGCGAACTAGACCTAGGTTTGGAAGAATCACCACCATGGCCCCTGGGGAAGCTTCAGTCTTGCACTTCTTACTAGCCGGGGAAGAGGCCCGACTTGAAGACCGTTGTCTGAGGGGTGACCTTGACCTCGATCTCGCCTGCGACGAGGAGGTGGCTGCCGGGGGAGTAGGCTCTCTCGGGCGTTTAAACGTATCCACAGACGATACAGAACCCTGGCTAGTCTCTGTCGGCTTAAAACCCCTTACTCTAGAGGTACGTTTAGGGGGAGGGTGCTCTGACAGCAACTTATCCCAAAGTGGGACGTTGTCACATTGAAGTGACTTATGTGCGACAATGGTAGTGTAGGCCGACATTTGTTGTCTGACCTCTCTCAACGCTACCGCCGCGGTCTTGTCATTGTCACACAGGACTTTATTGGCTAATTGGGAGCAAAATGAACAATTACGTGTAACCCAGAGACCCCTTGAACGGTCTAGACATCTAACACACCTTATGCAAAGGGTATGTGCAAAAATTGGGATACCCGCGCAAGTAGGGGTAATGCACAGGGCAAAAACTGGGGTCACATTAGCCATGACAGAGACTGGTGTGAGGAACTACCGCCGGGTCTGTATTGGTCCGCCGGAGCTCAGCTCTGGAAAAATAAAGAAAAATTTCCAGGAATTAATGCTCATAAGGTTAACCCAAGTGTTCGCATACAAGTGTTAATAACCCGCCGGGTAACGGGATGCAAAGACACAGCTAACACATCTCGCCACGCGGCTGGGTGTAAAGAGGCTAAACAAGTCTTCTTAGCTAAAGAACATGAAGAATACCCTCTGATATAATGGTCCAGTATGGCACTTATAGTCTGTAGGAGGTGGTGACTGTCTCAAGATTCAATTTTGTAACAAAGCCCCCCCTCATAAAGACGCCGGCCCTTGAAATATTTTAGTAGAATAGCCCAGGGCAGGAATATACGAGATCTGATTTTTTAACGAATTGTCCCAAACGATCGTCGTAAAAATAGAAGGCGGCGATACTGAAAGTGGTTAATCGAAATTGAATTTGTTTATAAATTCCTTAGTTCCTTTACTTAGGGGCACCCGCCGGGTGTGGAAATCGATTTGGTTAAACCTCACTGATCCTTCAAATGCCGTAAGAGTAAAGGCAGCGATACACAGAGTATCACTCACATGGATTGGTTAACTATAAGAGACCTAAGTCGTTTTATCCCACCCTGCTCAGGTGCACCCGCCGGGTGAGAAGTCTAAAAGTTAACCCCACAAGTTCCTGACCCCACTACTTTGTAAAAGATCGCCGGGGAGGAACGCCTAAACAACAGCTAGGTTTTCCCCGTGGTTGTCGTAAACCAGGTAGAAAAACCTATAAAAAACGAGTGTTCTCAAGAACGTCGTTTCTTTATATATAACTAAATATATATGTAAGGATGGGTACAGCCATCCCGCCGGGAATTTTAAAGGAGGCCTGAAACCAGGCACCCACAGAGACGCAGTCCTGGAGAGCCACAGACACCTCCCCTCGCCGGGGAACCAGCCAGTGTTAAAAACCACGTGTGGCCTAACACTGCTCATCGGTCAGGATTTTTCACGGTGAAACCGAGAAAAACCCGCCGGAAGGCAAACCCCACCCTGAACAGACACCATCTGAACAATACGACACGAGGAGAGACACGCACGACTAACCAAGGTCACAACATAATCCGTGGAATTAGCCAATACACAACTAAACCAGGAAACAAATATAGTCCGAGGAATTAGCCAATACACAACTAAAACCCGGATACACATGACACAGTAGGGCATATTTATAAAATAAATAATAACACTAGACATGTGGCAAAGCTACGAGCGGCTGGCTAGGCCTAGGTAGACGGCATGAAAATAGTTGAAATATAAAACACACACTGGAATATCACAACAGGAACCACCGCCAACACACCACCGAAGCGATAACTTCCCACCCGGGAAGCCTGACACGGACCCAGAAAAAACTTCACTAAGTGAAGAAAAATACGCTGGGAACGTCAGCAAACACACAGCTTACCTCATCAGAAGGATAAAAGGCAGCAATAATTAACGCGTAATGAAAGCCGCCTGCATCACCAACTAACCAAACTGTGAAAAGTTCACGTGTCCACAACAGGACCACGAGGGTACATCCGAAATAGATGCCCCATACATACGACCCAAAATACATTGCACTGCGGGCAACCAGCCCAGGACACTCCTGCTACGCCTATCCTAACCTTACTCGATACATCCCAGAGTAAACAAATGAGAAAAAACTCACTAGGGACGCCACGAATGCGGAACCAGCGGAGCCTGAAAGGTACGTCCGGGCAGGCTGAGCGCAGAGCAAAGAAGGAGGAATGACGCCTGATTCAGCGTCTGGTCAGAAATCCACACAAGTACATCCACGATATGATGGAAAGCTTATTGGATAGTTATTCTTATTTTCTTTTTGTTTTTATTTTTTACGAAGTTTTTTCGTAGTGAGAACCCAATTCATAATGACTGAAGCCATGAGTGAGGTCGCGTGCGCTCATGATGAAGGCTCCTCAGTTTTTAAATGCTCTGCGCGGTAGATTCAAACTACGGCGGATTAGTGTTTGAAGAGGATGCCTTATGTAATAGGCATGTTCGTCAATGATGGAGGGGCCACTAATAAATAATGCCTTAGTTGTTATTGTCTTGGTGTACATATTTTTGTTTTACATTCCAATACTATGTCAATTTAGCCATATTAAATACTTTATATTTGTAAGGAGGAAAAACTTGAAAAAGGTGCCATGATACACAATACTCCAATTGCTTTATACTATACTGGGATTATTTGGTGGATACAACGAAAGGGATGATTATAAGAATATTTAGGCATAATGTTTTTGTATACTTTATATGTATGTAACTGTATAACATTTACATATTCTATTAATCATATATTGAAAAATACAGATCAGCATTATCTATGTACAAACAAATTCATAACCATACTAACAACCATCAGAAACACAATAACTGCATAATGTTCACAAAAACTATAGGAAACCAGTCAAGGGAGGTTATGGTCGACGGAGAACGGTCAAGATTAGGTTTAATGCAAACAAAAGATTACTCAGTTTTAAAGTTTGTTATCGAATTTATGAATCTGATTGTGCCAATCTTTTACCAATCAATAGTGCAATGTAGGCTGTAACATCTGCCAAGATCTACTATATTTAACCTATTCAATTTGGTAATGCCAATTGTGACGCCTACAGCTTTGCAGAACGCCACGTGGGCTCAGCCGCTCGCTCGGCCACTCGCTAACACTCGCCAGGGCAGTGTATTTGGCTACAGTCTATCTACAATGTTGTACTTTCTTTCATAGTGTTCGTGTTGTAACAGACAGTCCCGTGGTGGTCTTTATTTTCGTCTGTGACAACGGGAAGCATTTTATATCATGAGTAGAACATAGGATGCATTGTGTATAGTTAAGGAGAGAGAATAATATAGGCAGTGGGGTGGTAGTGTGTGCGTGCATATACATGTGCTACCTCCCCCTCGCTTGTGGGCTGGTGCGCGTGCCTTCCCACGCCTCTTGATTGGCTGGTGGTTCCTGGCGCCTTCTGCAGCCCTGCTGCCTGGTAACGTGGCAGCCTGTGATTGGCTGACCACCATGCCTTGGTGTGTGATCCTGGAGGGGTCCCGAGGAGTTGCTCTCTTCAGAGCTTGCCTAACCAGCATACCCTTCACATACCCCTTGCACCTGTCTCCCGACTTCTACCTATAGAGCACTTTCTCTCTCTCTCAACTTCTTCCTCTCATTCTTCCACTCTATTTAATATCATATTTCCCTTTGGTTCTGCACGATTTCATATATCGGCCATCGTATTATATGCTGAAGCTCTCAGATTTTACATGTTTAGTTAGGCATTTTGGAAGGGTTACCATTTTGTCTGTGGAGGTTCGACACACTCACGGTGTCTCCCTTCCTGTATCTTGGTGGTCTGCTGGGCTATTCAATGCTAGACTGGGATAAGGCTACTGGTGTTGCGATTTCCGATGTGTACTAGGTGTTGTTGAACCTGTACGATCGCAACGGTTACGTGGGAAGCCTAGGTTGTCTTTCTGACTGTGTACCTTGTGAGTTTAGCCTTGTGTTGCGAGTGAGGGCTTTTGCCTCTGCCACCCAACACTTTGCTAACTCGTTTGTTTGACTTTAAGAGGGTCGCCAGGAGAGAACCAGATACTAGCGATCTGGATCTCTCAAGAGAGCACCCCGTCAATTAACGTAGTTTGGCCGCACAGCCTTAAGGACTTCGCTAGGCTACGAGCCGCTTGCTCAGCCATTATTTCCTAGCCTACTACATCCCAGCTAGAATTTATTCGACACCAGATTTAGATTATAAACTCTTTATGTTATGTATGCATTATTATTCACGGCATTAATTAGTCTAGGTTGTTGTTGAGTTGCACAACCTTCGTAGGATGTTTCGTTGATGAGGAGGTACTTCTTTTGCTGTTGGAGTTCCTACTATTGCGCAATTATTATTATTCCCGTGCCAGTTAACCCTATATGTCCATACAATTGTCGTATCCTGTTCCTGCTTCATATAACAGTTCAAAATCCGATACGATCATCTTACCCCAGCATCAGACTTTCTTCAGAAGATTCCTGCTCGATGCTTTGTGACTTTCATTCACTTTCTTTAATATAGGAGTGACAGTGTGTTATTGCTTAGAGTAACGTTAAATATACCTTCTTCTAGTTTGCATTAAATCATTGCAGTGATTTGATTAAGCTTTCTATCTTTTTCCTTGTACACTTTAGTAACGTACTTGTATGTTGTTGTGACCAGGCTGTATCAGAGATCATCAGCCTGTAGTAGTAGTGCACTTATACCGAGTTATAAGATACCCCGCTATCGCAGATGTAACTCTGGAGGGTATAGGTGTTTTTGTGCGCCGGCATTATAAGTTCGAGGGTTGGATCTAGTGTTACCGTTGTGGCTGTGTGCCTTTCTAGTCCAGTGATTAAGAGCCCTTGTTTTATACGAGACACGGTCGTAACACAATGTTTACTTTGTTTTTGTTAATATCTTTAAATTGATCTTAAATGGCTAAAGACTATCTCAATTAACCATCTTGGTGGTGTAGTGGTTAATTAAGGTGTCTAAAAATCTGTGTGTGAAAACCCAGGTTCGAATCACGGTGGATCACATAATATTATATGCTTTCATTAATTTCATTGGAGGTGTTTGGTGTTGTGGTGAAATTAATAAAAAACAGATTAACTCCTAAATTCAATACAATCGTCTAGAGGTAGCCAGATTAAATACTAAATGACATTACCTAATTGAAAGGGTTAATGAAAGGATATTTATGGATGCTTGAGTAACCATGTAAACAACATATTTCTCAGAAGATTCGAACATACAAATGAATTGGAGAAATATATACCCACACGATCAAGAAAGACTTTGTTATGACCTGACAGTTCAATTATTCTTGGTCATAATCTTGGGTGTATTATTTCATATATTAACGCCTTACGAGCGGGCCCGTCAGTAACTTCTACTACACGCCAAGCGGGTGGTTTTACCCTAAACGACCTTGTTTCCGTGCTCTTTTTCATGCATAAACAAGAGCCAGAGCGTAATACAATTATGTATCCCTGAAAGGGCGATAATTGAGCTTTCCAATTACATCAGAACAATCCTTCTACGACCACGCGTTCTCTTGCAACGATCGTGCAAGACGAAGGAAAAATCCCTAAAATACGGTAATTTCCTTACATAATTCCCTGTGTAGCGAGGTAGTGAGTGTGGGTGTGTGTGGAGTAGACGTCAGTAGTCGCGCGGGACCCGTGCCGAGTGGTCATGAGCCGACCTACGCTCCTCCACCCGCTCGTCTCTCTCTCAGAGCCATTATTGCTCAAAAATTGCACACAGACTTAAGTCGGGCCCCGCCACATAGTCCTTTCTTCTCTAGACCGACTTAAGTCCACCCCGCTAGATAAGGGTAAATAATAACATAATTGTGTTCCAACAAAACAATTATATAAATCAACGGGGAAGTGTTCAGAATGAACTGCAATAAAGTATAGCACATTATTCAGACTAGTTTGCAACACTTGATCCATTATATACAAATTATATTTATCTACAATTCACACTATTTGAACTTAATATATTTTTGAGTATAGGCTATAATACACCAGGTAAGAAATACAAAAAAAAAAAATAATAATAATAATTCCAGGTAAATTGACTCTAGTATTCTAACCTGGTTACCTGGCTAATGTCAAATGAACTTAATATTTATTAGAAGCTAATAGGTCAGTAAAGACCCATGATTCTGATACAAAAAAAGCAATTGGCAAAAGTCAACTTATATCATTATTGCTTGAGAATGTTCAGCTCTTTCCGTAAGTCTTCAGGGAATTGCTTACATATATTTTCAGCCTCTTGATTATCTACATTTGAGATATTTCTTGCATGAAGTTTGAGCATATCCTTGGAAGGATCTAAGCTTAACTCTTAACCGACGGGGATGTTTGTAACTTCTACCTGCCAGGCGGGCATATTTACCCTAAACGAGCTTCATTCCATGCTCTTTTTCATGCATAAACAAGAGCCAGAGCGTAATACAATTATGTATCCGTATAATATGTTAAGTATATAGGGGATTATAGGTAATAACACAATACATTAATTATTGGATAAGTGATAATAAGTATAAACGTACAGGTATATAAGTACAGATATATGATAAGGCTTGTAATAAAAGCCTTAGGAGCAAGGTGATATATGACTTGTGTGATCTAATATATCTAGGGGATATAGGAGCTTGGCTATAGAGGATGAGTCTGAGTCTAGAGTCTAGAGGGAGTAAAGAGCTCTGACTCTCTCTGGCTGAGGTCTGTTGAAGTCTAACTGAAGATGCCTGAGTAAGAAGGCATCGACTGGGTTCAAGGATGCTGAAGCAACACAGCATCAACTCAGCATTCTGGTATGACGTAGGACCGGATAAATACCTTATACAGTTTACATTTACAGAGGAAATGGGTGTTGATTTAAGTGGAAGTAACAACAAATATATTATATGTTAAAGAGATAGATAAAGTTATAGGGAGTTCAATAAATGAAGAATGTTTAATAAGAATGTTAAGAGTTTAGAAGTTACAGGGATAAAGGCATATAAGCAGTGAGATATATGTATAGCAATATATATACAGGGCTTATAATGTCATACCTACATTCGCCGGGGGGTAAAAGAATTGATCTCACCATGATCAACTATAGTAAACAAAAAAATGACTAGTCTGTTGACACATCACACCGTATCAAAATTGTCCATTAGACCTAGATCAAGGGTGTGAGCTACCAACAAATTAGAATAAAGGTTTATGAAAAAATATATAAATATATAGTTGAGTATAAGAAGAAGATTACAACTGCTATAAATAACACATGGCAGGTGTAAACTTATATAGTAATACAATTTAACATCTGACAGTGGAAAGAAATAATACCCTAAGCTGTTCCACTGACGATATAAATATATATACATATAAAGAAATATATCCAAAACAAAAAGAACTTAAAGTGCTCTATTCCTCGCGTAGGCTTCAAGAGCAGCAATGCGAAGATTCAGGCGAGAAAGAGCAAACCAAGAGACACCTAGGATGATGATGATAATGAGCATAGGAGTACCAATCGCTGGGATGGCAATGTAAGGGTGATAGTATTTAACAAAATCCATAGGTAGAATTGACTTGTTGATCAATTGAAGGGTTTTTAAATCAGGTGAGTTGATGTGAAGTTTAGATATATTAGCTGAGATATTTGGGAGAGTGAGAAACATATCGTTCACGTTGTATAGTTGATAGAGTTCAGTAAGGTGGTAATTTGTGGGGTAAATGGTTACCTTGGAAGAGGTGATAGAGCAAGTGTCAGGGATAATGATGAGACCAGAAATTACCTGATCAGAAGATGGAATATCATTCTGACAAGAGATGGAGATGGTGGTGTCAGAAGGGAAATAAAGGTGATGAGAGTGAGACACATGAGCATGATAGAAGGGTTTCTTAGCAACTTCCTTGAACTGGCAATGTTCTATAATGGAATTATTGTGAATCAAGGCACTAGCACAGCCGTCAGCATGGAAGGGGATTAACTTGAGAGCAAAGGCTGGGCAAATGGCCTGGGATATAATAGGGGAGTGACAGAGAGTAGAGAATGAATAATCATCCAACCAGGCGTGGTGATTCTCGGAAGTGGAGATGAACAAGTTGCTGAAGGAGTTGTCCAAAGAAACTAATTGATTGTTGAGGAAAAAGGGGAAAGGAGTGATCATGTAATGGGCAAAAGAAATGGATGATGCAAATGGAATAATAAGTATATATTCATAGTTATACATGTGGACATCTATATATCCATATAATAGTTCAATTTGGTCAAGTGGGAACACTGGTAAGAGGCGGAAGTCATTGCCGGCCTGAGTGATGATTTTCCTCAGACTACTCAAGGGAAGAAGATCTGAGCTCACTATACCGTGTTCAGCATCGTTGAGGGCGTTTAAGAGTCTACTAAAGTCTGACTCTAATTTCATAGAGATAAAATAAATGTTGTCAAGTTGGGTAGAGATTTCTAGAATGTTTTCAAGAAATGAGGTAATATCAGAGAGTTCATTAATGGTAGATTCCGCTTTACTCATGAGAGATTGTAAGTCGTTAACATGAGTAGAGATTTCATTAATAGTGTCTATTTGGATCTCCACTAACTTTTCTTGGCTTCTGAGGGTATTTTCTACTTCACCGATTTTATCAGCGATGGCGTTCACTTGGTCTTCAGTAGCTGTCCCGAAGAGAGAAGACAACAGGTAACCTCCTGCATCAATAAGTCCTCTCTTGTTTCTAAGTCTAGCTCGTTTGGATTCTGACCTTGGTCTTCCTGGGGGTTTAAAAGGAGTATAAAAATAACAGTAAATATTATAGAGGAGTAAAAAAAAAAAATAACTTGGGAGTGTAAATAATAATTGGAGTTTGAGATTTAAAGGAGTAAAATTTGAGTAAAAATTGAGATAAATGTGAACGCTATGAATAATGCGGACACAAGGAGTAATGTGAACACAGGGAGTAAAGTGAACACAAGGAGCAATGCGAACGCTTTTAGATAATGCGAACGCTGGGAGTAGCCACATCTAAACATGAAATATGAGATATCTATGCAAAAATAAATAATGGACAACAATTTGGCCAAGAGTACACTAAATATATTCACAAGATAAATACATAGTTAAATAGATATATAGGCAAACTTGGTGTATTATGAGTAGAAGATATTAGGTTTAATATTATTCTGAAACAGAAGTTGAGTTATAGAAGTATAATCCACTAGAACATTGTTTACACTCCTAGTTCTAAGATTATAATCATGGGTCGGGGCTTGTAGGATTTTATCAGGGGATTGGTTGATGGGTATGATATCTTTGTCCATATTTTCTTGGACACAGTTTAAGTTTCTGTGCACTAATTTGAGGTGGTTAATGCTACTCCTGGATTCTTTACCTTTCTCCAGATGTCTAATGACTGCAATGTTGTGGCGAATACTGATCACACGATAGGGGCCTTCGAACAGAGGGTCTAGTTTATCAGCCCTGTCGTGAATTCTTGAGAACACAATGTCTCCAGGTTTCAGTTTTTGTTGTCTATTAGATTTGTGATTGCTTTTTATCATTTGTTCTTTGGTTAAGGTTAGTTTATTCATGACCTGTTTATGAATTCTTTTAAAGGTGTTTATATGATGAGTTATGAAATCCTGAGTATATATGGGTTTAATCTGTTCATTGAGCATGTGGGGTAGGTGTTTGTCTTCTCCAAAGACGATGAAATGAGGGGATTCACCTGTGGAGATATTAGGCAGAGAATTCATAGTGCATTCCACGAAGGGGATAAATTCGTCCCAAATTTCATGATCCCTGTCAAGACAAATGTTTTTCAATTCGTGGAGTATTTTACGGTTAGCTCTCTCAACTAGGCCGTTACTCTGTGGTGAGTAAGGGGCAACCCTGATGTGCTCTATCCCGTACTCATCAAACATCTTAGACATAGTCTCGTTCACAAACTCCCCTCCATTATCTGAAAGAATAAATTTAGGTGAGGGGTATTTGCAAATCACGTTATTTACAAGAGTTTTAACGATAGTATTGGCTTCCTTATCAGGTATGGGAGAGAGAATGGAGTACCTAGAGAAATGATCCGAGGCTACGAGAAGATAATTCATACCACTGTTAGTCTTAACAATTTTCAAAAGGTCTATGGCAATCAACTGGAAAGGTTTCTCTGGGACAGGATGAGTTTTGATATTAGCTTGGGGTGTAAGCTTAGGGTTAATTCTGGCACAGTTCTCGCAAGCGTCTATGTGATTATCTATGTCAGATTTCATGGACTTCCAGTAGAATTGTTTTTGAGCAATGAGCATAGCCCTTTCTTTGCCAGGATGACCGACAAATTTAGAACCATGAAGATGAGGGAGTATTTCTTCTACTTTATTGTTGGGTACAACTAACTGCAGAATGTTCCTTTCAAGTTGATGTTTGCCTTTGATGAGTTGATTACGAAATAGCGTGTTATCAATTAGAGTGTAATCTTCTAGGTGTTGGTTAGTTTCATTATTCTCTAGAGCAAGAATGATCTCACACAACTTGGGATCACCTCTCTGAGCTGTGGACATGTCTTCATTAGCTAAAGTCATCGTGTTTAAATGTGCACAAAGTACCGGATTACGAGAGAGAGCATCCGCTACGACATTTTTGTGACCTTTAATGTAGAGTATCCTAGGGTTGAAACTTTGTAATATGTACTTCCACCTTGCGCGTCTACCAGACATATTATTGTTGTCAAACAGATCAACTAGAGGCTTGTGATCCGTCCACACCTCAATGTCATAGTTAAGGATTTTGTCTTTGAATGTCTGTAGAGCCCAGATAAGACCGGCTCCTTCAATGTCAGTGACACAGTAATTTTTCTCGGCAGGTTTAAGAGTCCTGCTGGCAAAGGCTAAAGGTTGAAATTTATCGCGGCTGTCTTTTTGCATTAAACAAGCTCCAATACCGCTATAGGACGCGTCGGTGTGGATAATAAAAGGTTGAGTATAGTCGGGGTAAGACAGGCAAGGAGGATTACACAGGTGATGCTTCAACTCATCAAATGATGTTTGTTCGGATTCTTTCCAATCAAATTCAGCGTCCTTTTTTAACAGTTTGAAAAGGGGACTGGCTTTTTCCGAAAATTTGGAGATGAAACTACGGTAGTACCCGGCTAGGCCAAGGAATTGGCGGAGTTGTGTCACATTTTCAGGTTGGGGAAATTCATGTATAGCTTTAGTGATATCGGTCTTTGTTCTGATTCCATCTGCAGAAAGTTCGTGACCGAGAAATTCAACACTACGTTTTAAGAATTTACACTTTTTTAATTTTACCGTTAAACCTGCATCCTTTAGTTTTTGAAAGATCTTTCCTAGGCTTTCAAGGTGAGATTTGATATCAGGCGACATTATAATGATGTCATCTATGTAGATTTGGATATCTTTGCCCAAATGGCCTGCAAGAATGTGACACATGAGCCGTTGGAAAAAGGCTGGACTAGTTTTTAACCCTTGAGGGAGTCTATTGAACTCGTAAGTACCACTGGGAGTGCTGAAAGCTGTGTACTTACGGGAATCATCGTCCAACTTTTTGTTAGAAATCTACCAGTGTGTCGTTAGGGGTGAATGGAATAGATTGTATTAATCCCGTTATGGATTCAGGAAGGAGGTTTGATACCATCATGTAACCAACAAACTTGGCCACTTGTTTGATATTCATGTATTCCTCACCGCCGTGCTTGAGTGTCCAGTCCTTATCCTTCAATTCATGTCTAAGTGATTTGGTCATGGTGGAAGCTGTGGCAACAATCCTATCGACTGGGGTATTTAGATATTTCTGGTGGTTCTTTAATTCATTAGCAATTCTGTGAGTAGCTGAGAATGTACCTGCCATCTGTATGCCATATCTTTGAATGAACATACTTTTCAGTTCCTCGTAAGAGCAGTCTTCAGTTTTGTCTGACTCTAGAAGGAGCTGAGCTGAGTTGGAATCACCTTTGTGTATTCTAGCTTTGAAAATTTGCACTTTGGTGTTATCATTTTGACCGGCACCTCTCATGGCAATTTCGCCGTCTACATCCTGTATGAAAGCATGAACATAATAATTCTTTAGGGTGTTCCCAGAAAATAACCTAGGGGCGTTCTGATGGATGATTTCAAGGATATTTGGTTGGTAAGGTGCTTGTTGAGGTTGGTAGGATATTTGATGGGGTTGGTAGGATGATGATAAAGGATGTGTTGGGTATTGTTCCGCTTCTTGTTTGATAGTAGGACATTGCTGGTGACTGTGTATGTTAGGAGGGAGACACTGTTGTTGTTGAGGAGGTTGAAAGATATTGCTGTTGGCATACATGGGAATTTGATGTGAGAGACCCTGTTGTTGTTGAGGAGGTTGAAAGATATTGTTGTTGGCATACAACCTTGGTTTAGGGTCAGAGGGTTGAAAATCCCAAAATCCTTCAGAATGAGCTGTAGCACCAATCGTAGGTGACACCACAGGTCTGTCCCTGGGAGTTGAACCATCATCCCAAGTAGTATTCCAGCTAGAAGCTGAATGCATAGGAGGGGCTGTGTTTTGTTTGTTTGAATAAGTGATGTTGAAAGATGTATTTGAGTTCTGAGGTTGAGAAAATGATACATGTCTATTATCATTAACTCTAGATGGCAGAGTAAATAAGTGTTCTGTGGCCTCCGAATATTGTGTAATAGTCCATGAGCCAAGACCCGAATTTTGGGATATCGGTACCACCCGGGGTGACTAATTCTCTTAGGTGTTTTTAGCTTGCTACATGTCTCTAGTTTATGTTTTGATATGATAGCCCTTGCACATTGGTAGCTTAATGGTCGTTATCACTTCTTGAATAGACATACCCTACCGAAAATTCCGAAATTTTTTAAAATGTCAAATTTGGGGACAGGAATGCCTAAATGTCAACAAAATGCATATAGTAATTGTCACATTTAATACAAGTCCTGTAAATACACACTAAGCATGCCATGGGCTTGTACATACTATTATGGCAAATTACTACTCCTAAATATCATCTACGTCAGACTCGGAATCTGACTGTTGTGCCACCGGCTCTTCTTCAATAGCCTTGTTCTGACATGTCTGTAACCTGCACATGTCCGTGCATTTTAGACCATTGCTGAGGCAAGTACACTTAGGGAGTTCGCATGACCGCACACACTTGCAAGACAGTAGCTGCATAACAGCATCTGGTGCTGGTGAGCCTCGCATCCAGTTGACGGCAAGCTTACCGTCCTCATCTGTCATCCAACCGCAGTCTGTTGGGTTCGCAACAAATGGCTGGCTCTGAAGACTTCTCCTCCAGATCGCAGCCTGGTAGTTTGCACGCAGTGCATGCATGAAGAGGCAGTCCTCACAAGGAGGGAGTTGACTTGACTCTACCTCTCCACGTCTTGCACAGAACAGCTCATACCGAAGCTTGTTTACCTTAGTTGTGTGGGTAGATGGTAGGTACATGTGGCAGGTGATTTCCTGTAGCTTCTCAAAGAGTTCAGGAGACACTTCCCATGAGCGTCCAAGTTCGTGAAAAGCATGCTGGTATGTCTTGTCCATCTTCACCTGCTTGAGTGTCGTCATCTTCCCTCGGCCAGCGAATGCACTGACGGTATCACAGCCTGTAAAGGCATGCATACCAATTAATGAATCACACACGCTGCCTCCCAGTGTGCGGCTCAGTGTGGTGATATCCAGGAATCTTGTCCGGTTCTTCGTCCCGCACTTCTGGAACAGATGGGATGGGATCTTGTGGCACATGCCAAGACACAACACCATGACGTCTGTATCTTCTGCAGTGATGATGACAGACTTGTTCCCAGATTCTGCTGCATGAAGTGCATGGAGAAGAAGGCGTGTGTCTGCTTCTTCTTGAGTTGACTTAAGCTCAGGAGCCTCTTCCCACTGCTCTTTGGTGATCTTGAAGCAGCGCTGCTCACATGTGACATACAGCTCCTTGTCCTTGAGCTTCTCCCTGTGCTGTGGTGCCTTCCATTCTTCTACCAAGAACTTGATAAGACTTGCCTTGTTGGAGGAACTACCGAGTAACTTTCTCCACTGCTGGATGTTGTGCCCAGGTTGAATGTTCTTGAAATGAATTCCTGTGCCTGCACTTCTTTTGGCTCGTTCTGCATCCTTGATGGATGTCTCCTTGTAGATATCAAACACAACATCAATGCGCCTGCTCTTAGCACCTTCATGAACAGCGTGACTCAGTGCTGTACCTGCAAGCTGTGAAAAAGTTTTGTGGATTCCCTTCAGTTTGTGGACCAGGCTCATCCCATCAATTATGGTAGCAGAGGGCTCGGGTATCACTTCTGCAGGAGAAACATTCCTCTCTAACTCCTTTGCGAGGGCAGCCTTGTTGGTCTTGCGGAGAGACCCATCACCGCTGGCAAGTGCCCAAGGCAAAGGCCCCAGGGGATGAGCCAAGACATCACTCATTTTGAGCTTTCTGTTCTCGGCAACAAGGATCATCTGGCCAAATAGGTTCCTGTCAGCCTTTAAGATAACCTCCTTGGCATGGTCTTGTGAGCGTGGCTTCATTCTGATGTTAGTGAACGTTCTCAGTTTCGTCTTCGTCATCGTGTCATGAAACTGTATAGTTGGCGTATCGATCTCCAGGCGCTCTTCCTTGAAGGCTTGATATGCATCCTCTCCTATTCTGTAGGCCCCTAGAAGGTCTTTGACAACTTCTGGTGGTGCCATAGTCGCAGTTGACAAACTGACAAGATCTTCTTGCTCTGCGTTGAAGGGGTTCAACCAGCTGGTCTCCATCAGTTGAACTAAAGATTGGACATCGGCCTCATCTCTTCTAATCCTGGGCATCTGTAGGTCTGGGTGGCTGAAGTCAGTATACTTTTGGCCTACTACCATAGTCCTGAGCTGCCTTAAGTACCTGCTGCGATACTCCGATGTCAGGTAGTACCTGGCGACAGCTCCGCCTTTCAGGCTGAAGCCTTTGTGCCCCCTGGTGTCTGGGTGTCTTTGTTGATCGTCTCTTCGATTGTCTGGTCCACAGGGATCCGTCCAAAGGGATTCTTGCTACCGATCTGGACCGAAAAGCCACCTTGCATGAAGTGTTCATGGACCTCTGGGTGTTCAATGGGCAGTCGAGACATCAAGGCATAGTAGTAGGTTAGGAACCGGGCATAGTTCACTTTGTCATAGGCAAAACACCACGGTATCATCTGTCGGATTGCTCCTAGGTGGAGCATCCAGTTGCCTTCTCTGGAGGCTCGAATTAAGTCCAGCATGATCTCAACCATGTCCAGGTATGACATCCAGAATGCTGAGAGGTTGTGTTCATCTCTGAGGGTCTCAAGATAAACTTGGAAAAGCTTCATGAATGTGTGCATGATTCACTCTCCATCAGCTCTTGAAAGAGTCCCTGAGACACATTGCTGTGAAAGCTGTTGATGTCCTTCAGTGTTTCATCTAGATGGTGTATGTCCCTTGAATGGTTTTCTTCTAGCCATGAAAGGAAGCCTTTCCATGCAAGCCTCATCAGTGCTTCATACACGAGCTTGTGTAGTCTCACTGCTCTGTTGTACCTCTTGCCGTTCATCACTCCTGACACTGATCCTTCTGCGATGATACCTGATTCCACACACAGATCTCTAAGACCTGCATCTTGAAACCTCTTTCCTATGGTGGAGATGAAATTACAGATTGTGTGGAAGACGCCCATCCTGATGATAATGTTCTTGAACTTCTCTTGTTTCCAGATAACTTCGGCAGCTTTGGCATAGAGTGCTTGATCAAACACGCACACAATCTTGTTAAGCTGTAAGGACTGCATGATAGCATGCGTTTGTTCCAAGATTTCATTAACGGTGGACATTTCTGTTGCGGGAGCATTGATAGTGGGCAGGTAGCTTACAGTGTCCTGAACCACTGCAATGTCTCTGCGCATTTTGATGTTGAACCCAGTCCAACTGCTGATGGACTGGTCCTCATGGTCTGACATTCGAGTAAGAAGCCAGATATGGTTCTTTGTCTTTGAATCCTGGACTTCCTTGGTAGTGTCGACATACGCAGTCTCAATCCTAGGTGGCCCTGCCCGCCGCCCAACATTGTATATTGGCAGCATTGATGATGTCTGAGTGATGCTTCTTATCTTGGACTTGGTAATCTCTGGCAGGACTTTCTCTGGCACAGAGCCTGCAACCTTGGACTGGACAGCAATGCCATTGACTCTATGAGAAGTACCTGCTCCACTTAGGGTCTCTTCAAGTCGGTCAATGTTATCCCAGGCCAGGGTTGTGAACACACCAGGGTAGATGTTTGCTGGCAGTGGAATGTCATCCTTTGAGCATTCCAGCTTCTGGATACAAAGGGCTGTATCGATCTCCTCAAACATTGAGTAAGACACACAGTGACCAAGACGATTCAGAGTTCGGATCAGTTCTGTGTTTCCTGTCAAAGACTTTACAGCATTGGTCAGCAGTACGTGCTTGGGTGGTTTGTCTTGCCACTGGTAACAGCAAAGACCAAGTCACTGCCAAAGGAAGTGGCAAGACGTTGAGCTCTTTCAGAGGGAGTTTCACACTCACACTCTCCTGTCAGCAGGGTGTGCAGGAATTGAGTGACTGCTGCAGGAATGACATTCTGATCTGTATCGGGAGGCCATGGCTGACTCACATCTTGTTTATTGATCTCATTCCTCAGCTGCATTCCTGCTTTGGTTAAGACATCTTCAGAGTTAGCTGCTCTTGCTTCTTGCAGGTCTTTTGCCATTTTGTGTGCTTGCCGGGCAAGGTCGTCCATTGAGAGGCTGCGTGGATAGATTAGAAGCTTTCCTTTCTCATCTGGGACAAAGCGTAGTGATTCTCCAAACTCGGTTTCAATCTTTCGGCGAACATGTTTCTTTGTCGCTGGTTTCAGTTGGATAATACCACGGGACATCATGGATCTCTCAAGCCTAGATGTGAGGTTTGTCATAGGCAGTACCTCTGGGTTGGGGAATAATTTGGTCCTTATATACAAGCAGAGTTCCTCGAGGGCTTCTGTCTCAACCTCTTCGTAGCGTGCTTCCTCGCTTTCTTCCTGATTTTCACCTGCACCCGACCTGGCGGCCGCTGGGAAATCATCTTTTGTGAAGAGTTTGTAGCACGACTTGTGGTAGTGACCCTCTGCAGCAACAAGGTCTCTGCTAACTAAACCAAGGATTCTCTGGTTGAGTTTCCTTATTGCTGCTCTGCGAATCTTCTCATCTGCTCGTAGCTCAACACACTGTATGATGGCTCCCTTGTCTTTGTTGTTTTTATGTACTTGCTTGACTTCTCGCAGAAGATACATACTTTGGCATACACCCTGCTAGTACTAGGGGCATCCCTTGATGCCCTCCTCCTGGGGTCGACGCTTGCTGATTCTATCTTGACACCCTTGGCAAGGATAGAATCCAGTGACTTCTTCATTGTAAAGAGACTACGACATTTACGGTGATAATGTATGTGTGGTATTCCTCCTTCTTCAAGGCCCTTGGCTGCTTCCAGGACTGGATCATGCTGCCTGATTTCTGCAGCCCTGAGCAATGTGTTCCAGGAGTCCAAATCCTGTGGTGACACCAGAGCATCGCTGTCATCATCAGAGCAGTGGATGATACAGTCGATCCGTGCTCTCTTCCTCGCAGATGGTTCCATCCTGCCGTCAAACAGTCGACACACACCTGCAAAAAATATCACCATTAAACCATGAACAAACAAACACATTACATGGAAACCACTCTACATATGTTTGCTCCTTCCAATAATAAATTATCCCCAAAATATAACCAAAAATCCCCAAATATGAAATAAACCCCTAAATATGGAGAAACTTGAAATACACATCGGAATAATTCTTGTAGAGAATCAAATAAGCTACAAGAGCTGTTAGAATATATTTTTCAATGTTCCCCATATTTAAGGATTTATTCTAGATTTAGAGGAAAATACCCAAAATATAGAGTATATTCCGAAATATGAGGAAATTTGAAAAATACCTAGGAACAACTCTGGTAGAGAATATAATTCTACATAGGTGTTCAAAGTTTCGCGATGATTGTGTGATGGATTTTAAAGAAAATGAGGAAAACGCCGAGCGTCACGCTAAAAATCTTTATTTTTGGGTAGCGCCCCTATTGCATCAAAAAAATTAGACTAAGCTACCAGTGCGAGAAGGCTATCATATCTTAATGTACTTACAGTCACTCTATAAACATTTTAGTACCATTCGTGTTTAGTCACCCCAGGTGGTACCGATATCTGGCCTGGCTCATGGACTATAAGTGGGGGTTGATCAGGTGGAGGGAGGGTAGGTAAAGGTGGTGGTGGTGGTGGTGTTGTTGTTGGTGTTTGACTGTGTGTGTCAGCGGGTGAGTGTGTCAGTGGGTCATTTTGAGAATGTGATCTAGTAATCGCACCTGCGGTATATGTGAACTCTAATGGTTGAGGCTTTGAAAACATGATCACTTAATCCTCTTAAACAATGCACTTTTAAGTAAAGTTAAGCACTCACATGATTCCTCTTAGAGAACGTTGTGTCAGTGTTGATCAGTTGGTCGTACGACAGGCAGGGGCGTTGTGTGTGTGTACGGATGTACACACGTAGCGGCTAGTTGTGTGTGGTTGTTGCGGCTGGTCGAGGCGTTGTGACTGTGTGTGTACCATGGACGTACGCACACGCTTGCAGCTTGGCAGAATGGCTGGCAGGCTGTATGGTTGTCAGGCTGGCAGGCTGTAAGGCTTTTGGAGAAACTGCAAGGCTGGTAGGCAGGGTTTGAAGTACAGCAATTATCCTCACATGAAATGTAAGGTATAATTAGGGATTTGTAATGTTGATAATTGTAGAGGGGTAGATTGGGGAAAAACTTAAGTATAGCCTTAATATGCTATTTGCAAGGTCGCCATATAATATGTTAAGTATATAGGGGATTATAGGTAATAACAGGGGAGGTGTGGTGGAGTGGTCATGCCACTGGATTGGTAATCCAATGGACCCGGGTTCAAATCCCGATATGTCAATGGGAAGATATTATTGGGATTGAATTTGTGCTGTACCTAGTATCAGTGCATTACCACAAAGCCCACCGAAATGCCAAAAAAATACCCTCATTGTTCCCTGATTAAATAACACTGTATGAATATTCCCATATTCAAAATATGTTACAGGGGGACAATGCCTAGTGAGTTCACTGCTCAATAGGTGGCGTTCTGAGAGTGAGGGTCTGAGTCTGGAGGGTGAGACGGTGAAGCACTTGAGCGAAGCAACCAGCCGCTTCAGAGATGGAGCTGCTTTGAGCCATGATGGATGCTTCACATGTCTCACTCCCCAGGCTGGAACAAGACCTCACGGGCTTCACCGTGTTGAGCGGTGGAATGTACAGGCTCTCAGCCTATGCCCGAGAGGGAGTAGTTGGAATATAGAAAAAAAAAAAAAAAAAAAAAAAAACACAATACATTAATTATTGGATAAGTGATAATAAGTATAAACGTACAGGTATATAAGTACAGATATATGATAAGGCTTGTAATAAAAGCCTTAGGAGCAAGGTGATATATGACTTGTGTGATCTAATATATCTAGGGGATATAGGAGCTTGGCTATAGAGGATGAGTCTGAGTCTAGAGTCTAGAGGGAGTAAAGAGCTCTGACTCTCTCTGGCTGAGGTCTGTTGAAGTCTAACTGAAGATGCCTGAGTAAGAAGGCATCGACTGGGTTCAAGGATGCTGAAGCAACACAGCATCAACTCAGCATTCTGGTATGACGTAGGACCGGATAAATACCTTATACAGTTTACATTTACAGAGGAAATGGGTGTTGATTTAAGTGGAAGTAACAACAAATATATTATATGTTAAAGAGATAGATAAAGTTATAGGGAGTTCAATAAATGAAGAATGTTTAATAAGAATGTTAAGAGTTTAGAAGTTACAGGGATAAAGGCATATAAGCAGTGAGATATATGTATAGCAATATATATACAGGGCTTATAATGTCATACTACATCCGTCCAAGGGCGATAATAGAGCTTTCCAATGACAGCTGAATCATCCTTGTACAACCACGGGTTATCCTGTAGCGATCGCGCAACACGAGGTGAAAAACCCTAAAATACGGTAATTTCCCAAGTTTTTTCCTGGTCTCCTGAGGCCCGTGGGTGTGGAATGTTGCAGAGGTAAGTGTCAGTCGCGGCACTGGGGCCGTGCCGAGTGGTCAGAGCCCGCCTATCATCTTCCCAATACGTGGACTCTCTCTCAGAGCCGATAATGTGCTCAAAATCCCTTCTGACATATGTCGGGCACCGCAGGGGTGGCCATTATTCTCTCGGCCGACATATGTCGGGCCCCGCGGCTTGAAGGTTAATGCTACACTATTTCCCTCTTGTTGCATCCATAGTGTTGATGTTATTAGTCCCAACAGGCTCTCCTGCTTTAGAGAAGTTCTGTGGTCTCTCTTTATTAGCTTGAGTTGACTAAAAACTCGCTCTACTGAAGTGTTAGAGAATGGATATATTTGGTTTTCCTGCTGCATTTCTTTCCTTAAATATTGTTTGCCAATATTCATGAATAGTCATATCACTATTCGCCTTAGGGCACTTGGCATGCTGTCTCCATTCATTGTCCACAGTCTGTAAATCTGCAATATCTTTTAGATACGGCATTTGCTTAAACAGATGTGACAAAAATGGCAGTCATATTGCATGCTATGGCTGGAGAGATGCATTCAAGGAAGTAGAACTTTTCAAGATTATTAAACCTCATTTGAATCTGCTGTACGCACTCAATGAGAAATTCCTTGCAATGAGTGCTGAACAACTGGACATCAGGATGACCTTCTCCTTTATGAGTAACTGTGCTCTGTAAAGTGTCTGTTGCTGCCATAGATTAGGCTACAGAAGGATAGCAAAAGCGTGACGTCACACGGTTATTTCACAGCTCGTCCTAGGGATTTGGCGGTAGCATTGTTGTAGGGCATACAACCAAAACACCTCAGTCTTTTTTCCTTATTAGATACTCCTTGATATTTGTGCACCTGGCTTGTCTGCAATGTTACCAAAGTTAAGGAAAATTCCGTAAAATGAGGGGGCAATAGATTAAAGAGGGAACGTCTTTAAGAGTGATTTACTGTTGGTAAAAACACTTGCAAATTATTTAAAATAAAATAGATATATAAAAGCAAGAGGAAAATATTAGGAATACATATACAATATAAAAAATACTTATATATGATGTAAGCTGTATAACTACAAGCAACACAACAAAAAATAAAATGCAATTTTGAATATATATTATTAGTTACATGTTATGTAGATGTTAATTTATAAAGTTGCACTAAAACAGGACATTTCACGAAATATGGTCATAGGTTATACTTATGACATCTAGGGATATTTTGTCCCAGCATGTTTGACGTTGGTAACTGTTCACTCTCACAACAACGATGGTGGGGGTAGAAGAGACGTGACTGTGAACCTCCTCATTATGACGATAATTTCATGATGATCTGGCCTTTACAGTAGCCTCTACTTATTTCTATTGAACTGTCATGTCTATAGAGTCTCTGGATAGCGTAGAATTGATTATTAATAGCGTTATTAGTACAAGGTAGGAATTATTACAAATTAATGGGGACCCTCCCATTTTCCTTTGCGATTGTGCTGCCATCTCTCAAAGGCGCGGATCGCTAATTTCAGATTTGTAGTGTCTCTTTCCTCTATCCTTCTGTACACTATGGTTGCTGCAATGCCAATGTACATTTTATTCAGTGGAACATAGTGCTGCTTTTTGCTAGGATCATTGTTATCAATACTAGTCTCTGATAAATGAGAACTGCATGAAATCAGAGCACATTGATGACATAAGACAGGTAACTTCTTTTCAAACAAGGTGCAAAAGTGGTATGTTACTCTGAAATAACAAGTTAAATTAAGTCAGTCTACCAAGATTGAAGGCCGTAAACTCAAGGTATGCTCTAGCAAATTTGTTATTGAGACTTTTCAATATGCTGTCATTTGTGTGTGTAGGATCTACAAAAGCAGCATTCTGAAAATACAGTTTCAAAGCGTCATACTGTTCTAATATCTTATCTATGCACATCTTCGTGGGTAGCCATCGTGTGTGTCCAGCTCTTAACATTTGATGCCTGTCCATGTGTATAAAGTCCTGGAACTCTTTCAATGCATCACATATTTGTGAAGATACATGAACATGTGAGTAAATGTTCTAAATAGATCTTTACCAATTTTGGAAGCTTCAGAGATGCATGAGAAGAACACCAGTTGATCAAATGACAAGAACATTTTACTGGCAGTATCCATAGATGATTACTTACCAACAATTGTGACACTGAATGATTCTTCCCAAACATTGTGTTACAGGTGTCTGCACAGAAAGCAATGACATTTTGAATAGGTATACTTTTCTCCTTCAAACACTCTAGAATCTTATTATATATTGTGTTTGCCTTACCATCTGGCATTTCGATCAAGTCAATGAACACACAGTGGATTTCATATTTCACATCATCAAAATATGTCCCTATTAGTGCCAATTGTGATTTTATGGATTGGTCAGTCGTCTCACCTATAATGAGGGAACATGTATGATCTCTTAGTTTAAGTATCCCATCTTTCATAAAATAAAACCCCAAGACCTGGCGTATTGTGTTTGTTGCTTTTTGTTTCCCTAGTCAGTTTTCTCCAAGTATCATCTGAAGGGAATAGGTTCTTTAGGAAAGCGAGTAAGTCTTCACTTAAGCTAATGGGTACAGGTAGATTATTTTCAGCTAAAAATTTGCATATTTTTATTTCCAATTTTGCTACTTTATTTGAAGATAAAGATGACTCCAGGAATCCTGATATATTTGGCTGGGACTTCTCAATGTCTGACACCGTTTCATTTCAGTTTGATGGTTCTTGGTTTGAACATTCTTGTTAATGCCGTTTTTGCACAAGATAAGACTGATTTAAATTCCTTCTCTTTGAGCCATATGTGCCGAAAACCCTGTTCATACCTGCAATGGTGAAATAATAATAATATAATAATTATTATCATCATTAAAAAAAAAATATATATATATATATATGAGAGAGAGAGAGAGAGAGAGAGAGAGAGAGAGAGATTGTATGTGTGTGTCCCATAATTACCTAAATAATAATAATAATACACATCCAGACTCAAGTCATCCTATTTGCTTTAACACCAACATTAAGATTGCGTTAATATGTATTATTAGTGCAAACAAATATTCAATGTTGTACTTGTAGGCTACTGAATGAGAAATCAGAGATGGGTAGCCGTAACATTACTTTTAAACGATTTAATTCAGGTTACGAAGGACTATTACGCATCACAGTTAATCGAGATTGTCTTCGCCCCTTTGATTCTTAAAATTTTGCTGTAGCCTAAGTTGAGTAAAATCATATAATGTTAGACCAAAATTCTGAATAAAACATAAATAACGTCATCGTAATAGTTAATATGTCAAGAAAATAATTCAGCAGAGTAAATGGTTAATAATATGTGAAAAACATTTATATAGATGTTTAATTTAAGGTAAATAGGATTAAACACAATTTTTATTATGTAAAAATCAAAGGTGAAAGTAAAAAACAATGAGAGACATAGACAACTCTTAAAAACATACAGCTTTCGTTTGATTCCCTTCCCAATTTGAATTTGTTGCCTCTCTTGACCACTGTCTGAGTCACTGCTATTTGTAGTACTATCTACCTACATGACGGCCTCCCGGAAGTATATGGACAACAATGAACATAGAATACTGTCCTATGACCCCAAGACCGTACGGCACGGCAATCAAACAGGAACTGAACCAAATCGCTTCGTCGGCTCGATGTCAAGCCTCAAGGTCAAGCAGCTCAAGCTGGCCTAGGCTCAGTGACTCAGTCAGCTGCTCACCCTGACTGAGGCCTTCTTAACCCACTGAGCCCCAGCGACGCAGCGTTTGCGTCAGCAATGTATGTAACGCTAAACCCCAGCGACGCAACAGTTGCGTCAGTGTTACTCCAGTCCCAATTACTTCGGTCCTATGGCACCTAGAGGGCTCAGATTTGTATGGAAGCTGTGTAAGTATCCCACGCAATCATAACAATGGTTGAACACTCTCAAAGTCCAACTGCGTGCACGTGAGCGCACAAAAACCGGAATTTTGGGTGTTATTGCCTTTAATTTTTTACTCTTGTAAAATCCGTATTCGGGGGCTCCGTAGGACCAATTTTTGACCTTTTTGATAGTTTTTTTGTGGTTTTTCCTTCATTCCTAACCCATTCGCTATTGTTTCTGGAAAAAACACTTTTTTCAAAACCGGCTGGTCCCTGGTGGTACATATATTAATAACTAGCTGGGGCTCAGTGGGTTAACTCAATGACTGCCGGCTGTTATATAAAAATACGGTCATCATTGTGGCACTTGTCATATGACAATTGCCAAATGTTCATGTGCGCAATATCGTTGCATGGCAACCAGTGGTCATACAGACATGATTCAGGTGTCATTGGAAAGGTCTATTCCTCTGCTTTCAAGGATATATCATTGAAATACGTTCTAGCTCTTGTTTATACATGAAAATGTGCAGGGAGTGAAGGTTACTTTTAGTTCAAAACCCCCGTATGGTACAGTGGTGACCAAGCAATTGTCATATGACAAGTGCCGCACCCAACGTGTTAAGGTCACGATGGCTGCTGTTGTTACATAAATATATTTTGTTAAACATCTAAAACAATTATATTATATGATAAAAGCAAAATATTCCTTAAAATTCCTTAGATATGTCAAATTCCTGAGAAAATTCCTTAGGGGGCCTAAAATTCCTGAATATCAGGAAAATTCCTTGAAAGTGGAATCACTGCAATGGCGTCACTCCAGATCAACTGAACTCGTCCAGCTGATCGCCGAGAATGGCAACGTTATAATTATATTAGTGTTTTTGTCTGGAGTTTAACCCATAAACTGAGAGCGTCCTCATATGAGTCTGTACTGGGCGAAGGCGAGCGTCCTCGTATGAGCCAAGGCCTAATTTTTTTCCCTCCATACCTCTTATCACTCCTACAGATGTATCAAAATCCCCTCCTTTCCCCCCCCCCCTTCAATTATCACCTATTTGTCCTCTTATTCCCATTTTTATTGGTGTTTTTATCATGCCAATATCTCCAAACCGGTCTAAGCCGTGCTCATGTTGCTAGAGAGGGTGTAGAGTGTCTGAGAGTGTAAGTCAGTCTAGCTCCAGGCTCCGAGAAGGGAGGGTGTGGCCCGCCTCAGCTCCACACTTGATGAATGGCCGGTCGGCAATTATTCGCGATTTTGACCATTCAAACGCTATTCCCACTTGTTTTATTGTTGTTACATGTTGCTATCTTCATATTAAACGTAAAATAGGCGCATATGAATAATTCATTACGATATTTATCGTAAAATGACGATTATAGGTGGGAAAGAAGCCTAATATGTCCGCCCAGTAGTCAAGGAAATGGGTGCAAGAATTGCTCACAAGGTGATACAAGCATGAAACTTCCCGGAAATGTTCACAAGGACCTACTTTACAATTTCAGAGCAGGAGCCACCGAAATTTCTGTATTGCATAGCAACGGTTGCTAGGCAAAGCATTTTCCTTAGCAACCGGCAGCAACGATGCAGTTTCTGAACTACTATGAAGTGTTATGACTTTGTACTTTTATTTATTTTCCTATATTCACTCCTAAAATGGTTCAAAAGATGTATAAAAGCATATATATCTATATAATAGAGTGAATGTCAGCACACAACCAGGGCACACTGGTGACATCACTGCTGTGTAACTCAGCATGGGGTTCAGTGCCAGCTGATCTAGATATACTAGTACTTTAATAAGTACTAGTATATCTAGATCAGTGTCCCAAATGCTATCTAACAGCCCCAAATCCACTAGCTACTAAACTGTAGTTTGTAGTTGGTAGATGTAGTTAGATAGCCGCGCCTGAATTGACAGGATGTGCCAGCGCGGGAGAGCCGAGCCAAGGGTAACGGGGCTTAAGAATTACCCGGAAGGTGTACAGATCGCACGGGACTTAAATGGCACTGGATGAACGATCGGGCTAGGTGTAGGGAAACTGAACCTAGTTGTATCCCATAAAGGAATGTGTGCAACAGATGTATTTGATAAAGGTGGTAAAAGGATAAACCCTCGGCCTTAATCATATTTTGTTTCCAGTTTCAGCAAGTTTGATATATTTGATCTGCGCACAGTGATAGTCAAGACGTACTGAATATTCACAGAAATGGCCAGTGCCTCATCTTCATCTGTTCAAGCAACTGATTGGACTATCTGTGTTTTTTGTCAACTGGACACCAAAGAGTCTCTCATATCACCAACTGACAGAGGCTATGAAACCATAGTAGACAACATCACACAGTTTAGTAACCTTGACTCAATGCCAATCAAAATCAATCTGGCACGACTTGACCATGGGAATGGTATTCAATTAACATTGAAAGAACAGAATGCAAAGTGGCACAAATCTTGTTATCAGAAGTTTTCACATACCAAACTGGAACGCGCAAAACGAAAACACAAGTCTGAGGAAGATGGGACTGTTTCAAAACGAATTTTCACACGTAGCACTAGCAGTGGTGGTGATACTGCCTCAAGTGGAACAGTTGGCAGCAATTGTCCCAAATGCTTCTTTTGTTCCCAGCACCAAATTGCTGAAATGATCCGACAGGACATCTTCGCACACAAAATAACATTCTCTGGATCGTTTGGCCATAACAGCCAAGTGGAGTCTGTTCCACGGTCCCTTTTGTCACTGGTCAGCAGTCTATCTCACACTCGTCCAGATGTTGCCAAAGAATTTCAGCAAGGCAAGTTTGTTGTGGCAAAATCCCAGAGAAAATTCTCCCTCATTGCTGTCGATCACTGCCATGAACAAAACAATGGAGTAATGAAGGATGAAGGCGGAATCATCGGGCTTACCCAGGATGCAAACTCCCTCTTGAGATGGGCAGTGGCAGGACCAGAACTTGTCAGAGTAATTTCTGAGTTTGAAGCGACCATGGTAGGGAAACAACAAAGTTCTGGGCAAAGAAACCATCATGAACAAACCCGGTCAACCCAGAAGTTGTTTGCTGGACAGGTTCAGGCGGTAGTTAGTGTAATGGAGGACATGGGGAGCCCATTTGAGGAGGAAGGGCAGGACCTTCTCAGACTCCATACAAAGGACATCATGGATGAGCAGTCAGTCGAGTGTCTAACCACTCTCGCATCAAAGGGTCAGGAGCAGTATGCAACATTTGTGGAAGAGCGGCTCAGAACAAATACTAAGCCAATTACCAGGAACAAGGTGGTACTGTTCAATGGCCAAGGCAAACGATCAAACAAATCAGGGGACAAAGTCAGTCTCCTCAAAAGTGAATCTTCGCTGTTTGCAAGTCTGTATGTTGCATGTCAAACAAGGAAAGGTGACTTGAACAATTTCTTCAATCATGAAAACCTCCCATTTCCTCCATCTCTGTCTGCCTATGGGCAGCTACGTCCAGGGAAGAAGTCTGATCTCATAGAATGTCTTGAAAAGAAAGTAGGGTCATCAAATGATGTGACACCAGAGACTGAAGTGCGAATCATGGATGGTGCGGCACTTGTTCACTTTCTTAGACCTGAGGGCTGCAAGACATTTGGAGACTATGCTGCCAAGGTCTTTCTTCCATAAACAATGCTCAAAGTCAGGCTCTGAGAGTGGATGTTGTCTGGGACCAGTACTTCGATAACAGCCTCAAGTCACAGACAAGAGAACAACGTGTCACTGGTCCTATTCAGCGCAGACGAGTTGGGGTGTCTAGCCCAACACCAAAGAACTGGCAGCAGTTCCTTCGCTTGGCCAACAATAAGACAGACCTGTTTACATTCCTGAACAAGGAACTGCTGGAAAATGCATCAGGAGACCAGACTCTCATTGTTACTGATGGTGCCAATGTGCTATGCTTACCTACACGAGACACCAGCAACATTGCTCCCTGCAACCATGAGGAGGCAGACTCGAGGATCATGGTGCATGTCAGTGATGCTGTTATGCAGGGCTTCCACAAGATCCTTGTTCGAACTGTGGACACTGACGTGGTAGTATTGGCAGTGGTACAGCAGCTGGCTCAGAGACAGCAGATAGAACTCTGGATTGCCTTTGGTTGTGGAAAGGACTTTAGGTACATCCCAGCTCACGAAATATGTGCTTCACTTCGCACAGAAAGATCCTTGGCACTGCCTGTGTTCCATGCTTATACAGGTTGTGATACCGTGTCCCATCTGGTCCAGGTGGGAAAGAAGACTGCATGGAAAGTGTGGGAGGCACATGATGAATTTACTGCGACATTCTATGAGCTGCACAATGCACCTGAACAAATTGGTGAAGCGACTGAGGCTTCTCTGGAGTACTTCACCATTCGACTCTATGACAGGACAGCAACTTCTCGTTCCATCAATGAAGTCAGAAAGAATCTGTTCATCCACAAAGGACGTCAGATATCATGTCTACCTCCAACCAAGGCTGCTCTACAGCAACACATGAAGAGGGCAGTACTACAAGGTGGGCACCACTGGGGCTGCACCATGGTGCCAGAACGACAGTTGCCCTCTCCAAGTGAGTGGGGATGGACTTGCCCAGAAAAGTGGAGGCCTCTGTGGTCTAACTTGCCCGAAGCCAGTGCAACCTGCCCAGAACTACTGAAGTGTTCTTGCCGAGGAGGATGCACAGACTGCAAATGTGTTGATGCGCATCTAAAATACACAGCCTACTGCAAATGCAAAAGTGACTGTGACAACAGTGTCTGAAGCTTTAGGAGTGGCATTTTTATAGCCTGACTTGCCCTAAATTTGATTTTATGCCACATAATTCTTGTATATGATCTCCAAATGCAATGCTACATGTTTTTTAGAACAAGGAGTTGAGAAAAAACCATAGCACCTCACAGTTTTCCAGAAACTGCATTATTGCTGCCGCCTGCTAAGGAAAATGATTTGCCTAGCAACCGTTGCTATGCAACACTGAAATCTCGGTGGCTCCTGCCCTGAAATTGTAAAATAGGTCTTTGTGAACTATTGTGGAAAGTTTATGCTTGTATCACCTTGTGAGCAATTCTTGTCCTATTTAGTACCGATTGCCCTCACTTTTTGGGGTTAATGGAATTATGTCGTTATTGCCCATATACATATTACAGTTTATTCATGCCAAGTTATGACCCTGCATTAATCTTTGTTTTTTTGTTCATTCGTGTATTTCACCTTTAAAAAAAATCTAGTATGTTCATAATATCCGATGTCCGAACACATCGTCCGAACCAGCTGATCGATTCCTTGAATCACACACGCTGGTTGACGTTGCTTCTTCACGAACTACAATTCACACATGGTATGCATAAGACGTTTTGTTTTGTTATAAAAAACATATATTGCAGCATCAACGTGTTCATTTGTGTCATACCTTGTAATCTGGTGTAATATATTGTTTATGTGCTGGTGGCATTTGAGTGTTATTGAGTGGCACAATTGTTAGTTCGTTTCCAGCTGAGGGTAAACTGTTTGTCTGACCTGCTTACTCGGGTATTACGAAGAATGATGTAGTATTTGTTGCTGTTAATTACGAAAACTTGGCAATAATATGGTGTAAATACATAACAGTTTCGTATATTTATGTTATTAATTGGGAAATCAGCTGCTAAAGATTTGAATTTAATATCAGCTGAAAACAAGTAATGTAGACTACTGTTATTTTGATTTCAAATAAAGGTAAATTATTTGTAGTATTAATCTATTATAATTATTAATATTGTTTTCATTTTTATTATTATTATCATACTTATATTTTTCTATTACTTCTGTAACAGCAGTTGTGAAGACAAAAACTTGCTACACTCTTCTTGCTTTTACAAACTTGCTCTGTAGGCTATGGCACCTAAACCTAAACTAACCTGAATTATTTGGTTAACCAGCGCTTATCATTATATAAGGATAGGTTAGGACCCGGTTACCCTAGGTTAAGAATAGGTTAGGATATGTTATGTTTCCACTTCAGCTACCGAACTTATTTTTTACTTCCCTTATAATCTATGATGGAGTAGCCACAAACTAATCTATTTCAAGCCTCCCTGAGTGTATAATACAAGCAATACAAATCTAGCATTACTTTATTTAATGCATTTTTTTTCTCACATGTATTTAATTTTAGAGGAATAAGGCCCTGCATCATCTTAATCAAGCCCTTTTCCATATTGTCTCCCTCCTGACTCGTTTTTGGCGAAAACGAGTCAGGAGGGAGAAAATATGGAAAAGGAAATACATGTGGAAGGCCCTAGAAAGAATGAAAACCTAAATGAGGAGGGTACGGCCAGGCCAAACCAGAATAGGCCTATACAGAAAAGAAATCCTAGAGAGGGGATCCAGGGTAGGGGTAGTTCGACAGGGAGGCCTGAGATGCAGGCAAAACAACAAAATGGGGCCAGGTCAATGAAAAGTCAGGGACAAAAAAACGGCTCAAGCAAAAAGATGACAGCAAGGGTTATAGTAGGAGATAGCATTATAAGTAAAGTCCATAATCATGTGAAGTTAGACCCCCGCTATGTCTGACACGTTGACCCGCCTTAGGGTACGTGCGGGGGCTGACGGAGGTGACATGGAGGGTGTGCTGATGTTCCTGCCCACCCTTCCTGCCACCTCCAACTAAGTGAGCAGGCCCTTTCACTTCTGCTATATTTCTTTTCGTTTTTCCCTCTTCCTCTACCATGGGTGGGAAGTTCTGCTTCTCCCCTACAGGATAAATACTCGCCAACGTTTGAGCGTCTCAGAGTCAGATAGGATTCCACATGCTCTGCGCAAAGTAGACAGCATGTCATCAGAGGCCATATTACGGGAGATCGTAGCGACACTGCGGGAGATCATAAGATCGCCCAGGAGGAACCTCCGTGCTATGGTCGCCAAGGAAGAACCCCATTCATGTGCGCGCAAAACGCGATTCCCAGACTGTGTGGTTGATTTGATGGCGATGTGGTGGATAGGTGGTTCCTTGTCGTCTTTATGACGGTGAGTTAGCAGAATCCCTACTCAGCTCAGCATCTGGGCCTAACTATGTTGTTGTAGTCAGGGGTACTATCGCGGTTGTTCACCGAGTCCTACATATGCAATTTGGGCATAGGTTGCATGTGCACGGTGATATCGTGAGTAAAGACAACTACCTATAAGGGCCTCCTCACTTTATGCCTGGCAGCATAGTTTTGTAGGTTGTGTAGGTCTGGCCGTGCTCTAACTTCCTTGTTGCTTAACCCTTGTCTAGCGGGGGTTTTTGGGCTTATTTGGGCATATTCAGGCCCTCCTGAATGATAAATCAAGTATCTGCATGAAAAGAAATGTATTCAGCAAAAAACTAGGCGCTAAAAGCTTCAAAATGAGACCAGAACGAGCTACGTAGCACTCGTGGTTCTCATACAGTGGTACCAGTAACATGGGAGTTTAGCGTATAGCGGCATATTTTTCCAGCTATGCTCACTACTGGCTACACTGCCGGCCTCTCGAGAACACAGGGAACATGAGTTAATGGGCGGCGGTAAGCCCTGGGAGTCGGCTGTCTGGCCCGCTGCGCTCCAGGCCATTTGCACTTGATTTTTACCCTTTAAAAGCCTTAATAATGCTCCTAACTTGCTGCAAATTGGAGGCGGACTTAAGTCCGCCCCCGATCTTTAAGGGTTAAAGTGGGCCTCTTTCACATCACACCATGATGACGACGATAGATGACCACCAGTTGTTGGCTGACCCCCCACCTGCCCCCTCGTCTTCCCCTGGTGTAGTCGGTACTCTTCCTGCATCTATCCCCTGTGGGGACATGGAACTGAACTCTTGTAACGTCCCCGGCGAGACACTGATCAACGAGTCGGACACAACCCACCCCAACGTGCTCCCTGACAAACTGTCGGGTCAAGAGTTGGGAAGCTCAACTATAACACCTTCGCTTACAGATGTAGATAGCCACACGACTCAACCTCCTCCTCAAATTGTTCGACCTGAACCGTCCAGTGGTCCTGATGCTTCTGCGACATTGACAACGCCGCAACAGACATTACATTTTTCTCAGTCGGTTTCTTCCAAATCCGACACAAATCATATACCTTCATCCATTAAGACGCTCGAGCCCTACGCCAGCCTTTCCCAGCCTTGCCGGCAGAGAAGGAAAAAGTTTACTACACCGTCGAATGCCACTCTACAGGAAATGTTTGCCCCTCCATGTTGGCCACAATTTTTCTCGGTTGCAAATGATCCGCTAGATGATATTAATTTGTATACATATCTCCAAACTGAGGTTGGTGATGTGAGTGTATTCACTGTACCGACTCAACGAGATTGGTGAAAGTTTCCAATGAGGGTCAATCAATGGCCATAAAGTCCCTTCTGGGAGGGTTTTGCTGGTCACGAAGAAACCACTCTCTTTATAATTGCCATCAACGGTGTTACCAGTTGCTTGCCGTCGGGGGTGTCCCATAGCCTTTCATTGATGATTTTGCAATATTTTACACCTCTTCCAGTCTCGTGCAAATTCAACGCCGGTTAAGGGCGGCGCTCGCGAGTATTCATCTTTCGGCCCTACCTACTGGATTTCAATTTTCCCCTGAAAAGACCAAGGCACTGGCATTTTGCCATGATGCGAGGTTGCTGTGCGGCCAGTCAATCAACTTGTGGATGGGCGCGGTGGATATTCACTTCAGCCCTACTGTAAGGTTTCTTGGACTGATGTTTGATACTCATCTTAACTGGTAGGCGCATATCTCTGCTTTGAAGGCTCGATGCCTGGGACGCTTTAATGTCATCAAGGCGGTTGCCAGAGTCCACTGGGGGGGGGGGGGGGGGGGGGGGATGATCGGACAGCATTACTGAAATTATATAATGCTACAATTTTATCTGTTCTTGATTATGGTTGTACTATTTACGGGACTGCCTCCCCCGTTACCCTTGCCACCCTTAACCCAGTCCATCACTTAGGGGTACGCATTAGTTCAGTTGCGTTTCGGTCTTCACGCATATGCAACCTTCTCGCGGAGGCGGGCACATAGCCCCTTCCGATGCATCGACAGTTGGTAACGATGCGAATAGCGATCCGTTGTAGGGCTGACCCTTCCCTGCAAGACCTTTTTCGGGATGCTGTGGACACGTCATCGTCTAGGCATGTTACTTTTCCATGTGTCTCAAGTCAACTCCTATCTACCTATGGAATACCTTACCCTTAACCACCCCCACCCCTTGACTTTACTGTGGTGCCTATGGCGCCCTGATGTTTGTTTCCTACTCGCCGACCTCCCTTCCTCAATACCGCCCTACGCTCGGCACTCTGCGGCCCTCAACCACCTATTTGGCCATACTCCTGCATCTTTTATTTATATGGATGGGTCCAAGGATGCCTCCTCTGTGGGCTATGCCGTTGTTTCTGAGTATGGAACTCGTCAGTCTACTCTCCATCCACACTCTTCCATCTATATGGCAGAAATCCTTGCAATCAAGAGTGCCCTAAACTTTGCAACTTCACTACCTGTTAATGTCCCTAGTATTTTCATATGCAGTGACTCTCAAAGTACACTACTAGCACTTAATAATTTTGCACCCAGGGAATATCTGACTTGTAGTATTATCCGGGATATCCATGATCTCCTTCGTCACATTATATTCTGCTGGACACCCTCATGTAGGGATCCCTGGGAATGAGAGAACAGATTCTTTAGCGAAACGGGCGTGTCAAGGCTCGCCGACACCTTGCCTCGAGCGCCCCACAGACATTTTCCCCATTCTCCGAGAACCGGTATAGGCGGCTTGGCAGAGGGAGTGGTCAGCTAATGACACTAGTAATCATCTTCGCTCTCTTCAGACTATGGTTAATCGTTGGCCATCCTCACTTGACTCATGTCGCAGGAATCAAGTTGTCTTAACACGCTTACGCATCGGGCACACATGGTATACATATGGTCATCTTATGATTTCACCCTCCACCATATTGCCGACGTTGCCAAACCCGCATCACGATTCGTCACATTCTCTGTGAGTGCCCATTGTATGAGCAGGAACGCCAACTTCATTTACGTACCGATTCTATCCACACTATCTTAGCTATTTCACCTTCGTTTACCTTCTCCCCTATCCGCCAGTACCTGAATGCGATTAATTTATTTCATGAAATCTGATGGACGTCTTTCCTATAGCCCCGTCCACACGATCGAGCAGTGTCTGGCAGGCTGTGCCCCCTCACCGGGCAAAGTCTGTCGAACACGCTTGTGTTGTTGTCCACACGACGTGACTGGCCAGTCAAAGTCTGTCTGTGGTCAGACAAGATTCTCGGCAGTTAGAGAGAGATGTAAAGTGTTGTGTAGCATAATAATTGCTATGTTGCAAAAGAGAAAAGAAAGGGAAGTTGTTTGAAGATAAATAATGTATTTCATCAGCTTCCTATTTCTTATAATATAATTATCCAAAAATCTAAATTGCGTAGAAATAGGTTATACTTTAATATGAAATGAACGTCAACATGATAAAAAACACAACACATATGAAAAGATCATATACCGGTACCAATAAAAGAGTGAACTCGCAAAATGGCGTAAGTTAGAGCTGCAATTACACACTCTCTCTCTCTCTGATGCGGTCTTATATTTACGTAATACACTGATATGCTTAACACTCAACGAACGGCCTAGGCGGTATATTTGACCGTGCCGCCCAGCGTTATTTTTTACCATAAATGGCGTTGTTTCCGTGCTCTTCTTCATGCATAAACAAGAGCCAGAGCGTAATACAAGTATGTAGCCGTGAAAGGGCGATAATTGAGCTTTCCAATGACACCAGAACCATCGTTCTACGATCACTGGTTGTCTTGCAACGATCGTGCAACCGAAGGGCAAAATCGCTAAAATACGGTCATTTCGTTACATAATTACGTGTGTAGCGAGTGAGAGAGGGTGGAGTAGTGTGGAGTACATGTCAGTGGGCCCACGACGGTCGTGGCGAGCGGTCATGAGGCAACCTACTCTCCTCCCACCGCTCGGCTCTCTCTCAGAGCTAATATTGCGCCAAAATTGCACACAGACTAAAGGCGGGCCCCGCCACATAGTCCAGGTTTTTAGATACGGACTTAAGTCGGGCCCCGATAGACAAGGGTTAACCTATGGGTGTGAGTATCCTAGGTTTGAGTCCTTGGAGTGCCACATGTATTTGTTTATTTCATTGAGTTTAGGAGTAAAGTTGGTTGGTGAAAAATATGAATTTATCCTATCATATAATGTTCTGATAGTGCTTCAATCATCACGCGATTGGCTGATATAGTCAGCGTTCGTACGTCAAGCGAACTTTAAATCAATAGTTAGTGCAGAAGATCATGGTGGGGTGGCTTTCTCACAATAAGATTAATAATACTATTTATAATAATACTCACAAGCATATTAATAAAATAATATCTATTCAAATAATATCGTCTAAATAAATAGGGATGCTACCCATAAAATATTCTAAAGCTAAAACTTAATTCATACCATCAGTGATCGTTAATAAAGTGCTTGCAAATATTACATCCTGGATTTCTTCCACCAGATTTACCTGATAAACATCCGTAAAATAATTGAATAAAATAGATTTGATAATTAAAGATCAAACTACACGCTATTCCCCTCCTTGCACATATCCCCATATCCACCGGCAAACTACCGGGCAGTGTTTGGTGATTTCGCTCAACTATGTGCACGGGCATATCCCTGCTTTGCCCGCTGAATTTGCCCCATGACGGACATTTCCCTCGTGCCCGACGGGCAGTGCTCACGTGTGGACCGGGCTTATACAGTACCACCTTTATTTACGTAACAATTCAATCCAATATCTTGCTATTTCGTCAATGTTTACCTTGTTCCCTATTCACCAGTTCTTAAAGGTGTTTGATTTATTTCGTGAAATCTGACTGTTGTCCTTCAGATACCGCATTCTACTCCCTTCCGTCATATTTCCCTTCACCAGCCTTATGAGGGCTCTGGCCCAGTAGGCTGACAAATTACACCTTTCTCTCTATGTGAATTTAGAAGCAGAGGGCAGTAAGAGCATGTGCCTAGAAGGGAAGGGAAACAAGGACATAGTGAAAGAGGAAATACAATGTGGGGTAGCACTTGAAGAAAGGCTCCTGATCATTCAGGCAAGTGGAAATGGCTTAGCAGAAAACAGTGCCGAGGAGATGGTTAAAGATATAATTGAAGGGTTAAATAGGATAAAAGAAAACAAGATGAAACTGCGGGTGGGGGTTCTGGGAATAGTAAAGAGACATAAAGAGAGTAGACTTATGAGCTACACAGAAGAGTTAAATAGGAAGCTAGGAGAAGAGATGGGAAAACTGAAACTAGAATACTTCAATAAAAAAGACATCGGGGTAAGTTTCATGGACCTAGACAGCGACCTGACGGGAGACAAGTTTGAGAAAAATACGATACACCTGAAGACAGACGGGAACCGCCGGTATGGCAAACGAATGTACGTTAGAGTGGGTCTGTGCAAATGAGCTTTTGCAAAGGCAGCGCAATAGGCACATGAGAGAAGTTGCATCAGAAGCTGGGGAGGGAAATGGGGACGAACACATGGTGAAAGAGGGAGCGGTTGGTATGAGAAAAGTTGCAGTAGAAGCTGGGGATGGAAATGGGGTTGAACATAGGGTGGAAAAGGGAGCGGTTGGTTTGAGAGAAATTGCAACAGAAACTAGAGAGGGAAATGGGGGATGAACACAGGGTGGAAAAGGGAGCGTTTGATGGGGAAGAGGCAGGACCCAACATCGAGAACCCAGGGACTAGTACCAGTAACTGACTCACTCCCAGCTTCGGAAAATGATAAGATTCGGATGCATAAACGTAAAAGGATGGGGAGTGGGAAAACGGGAAGATATGTGCAAGGAGCTAAGCGAATAGAATGTGGATATAGTGAGGATAACGGAGACGCAACTGCGGGAAAGGAACGAAACCTGTACCGAAACACATAACATTATTGGGAAAGGAGGAGGAAATGGAAAAAGAAAGGTGGAGGGGTGGGAATAATAGTGAAGAATGGATTGGACGTTGATATGGAAGAGGTAAATGTTGGTGACTCGGAAATGAGTGAGGATATCATGGAGTGGAACCTGAGCTACAGAATGAGAGGATTTTGTTAGTAGTGTGCTACATGATGGTGGGAGGCCCGAGTGCAAGACAGGACAACAAAAGGAAATATGGTGTGGTGAAAGCACTAATACATGAAAGAATGGAAGAGCAGGTGATTGTGATGGGAGACATGAATGGCCATATCGGTATCCTAGGCGAGGAGATAAATAACAATGGCCAGCTGCTACTAGACTTTGTCGAGGAGAGTATGGACATTCTGAACCAAACGATAGCTGAGGGTAGAGTAACTTGGAGTCAGCAATCAGCTATATCCTGGTGAATGAGAGAGCAAGGAAGCATGTTTCCTTGTACACTATGTATGGGTGGACGAGGAGCGGACAGTGGACGTAATGAGTGACCACAATGTGATGATAATGGAATATACATGCATGAGGGAAGGGAGGGTTGAGGTTCCTAGGGACCAAGGAGCAGGATGTAAGGTCAAGAGCGCAGATTGGGAACTATTTAGAGAGGATCTGGAGCAAGCGACATGGACAAGCGAGGGGAGTGTAGAGGAACTGAATGAACTGCTAGTTGAAACTGTAAGACGAGCGGCCGAACAACGGGTAAGAAGATGAAAGAAAGGCAGAAACAAAAGAATGCGGAAAAGATGGCGGAGTGATGAGATAGATAACGCAAGACAAGAGAGGAAGGAATGTAACAGGAAGTGTAGAAGACTGAGGAAGAACAAAGACAACAGTGAGAACGAGAGGCTAGAATACAATGAAGCCTGAGAGGAGTACAAGACGAAACAGAACACACTGAAACACATGATCAGAAAGGCGAGAGCAAGAACGAAAAATGAAATGGTAGATAATGTAATAGCAGAGGGAGAGGAAGGGGGCAGAGAATGGTATGCTTTCCGGAGAGGTGATCAAGTCAGAGAGAGAGTGAATGTGGAAGAGCTAAATGCAAATGGTAGGTTAGTGAGAAAAAACAGAAGGCACGAGCGACAAAGGAATTCTGGGAGAATATAGGCGGTCCGAATGAAAGGGAAGAACAAAAATTAAGTGAATCTGGAAATAGAAAGAAAGATAAACGAGAATATGGATGAGGAAATACACACAGAAGAGATAGCTAAGTATGTAAGCAGGTTGAAAGCAGGAAAGGCTGCGGGGATGGACGGTATCCCATGAGAGTTCTATGGAGAAGGGGGAAATGGAGTGATAGAAGGTATGTATGTATTGTTTAGAAATATATGGAATGAGTGACTGTTACATAAGGGCGGGCACAAGAATGAATTAATTTATAAAATTTAGGCACAAAGGCCAAGCACTAGGACCTGTAGAGATCATTTAGCGCTACACCAAAAATTTAAATAGCATTACAGGAATATTAAATAAAACAAAAATAAAAAAAATAATATATCAAGTAACGGTAGGCTACATAAAACATAACATATCAATAGAGGATTATACAAAATGTAAAAAACATGGGATAATTAAATATCATAACAAATATCGCAATCCATTAAATAGGATCGGAGCTTAAAAATATCTGCATCTAGGCCAAGAATTTCAGACAGGGAAAGGAAAGTAAAACCTACTGTGCATCTGGTAAATGAGTAATTACAAGAGTTTACAATGTGGCTCACAGACAGTACCTCGTCACACACAGCACACAACGAAGGATGATCATTATGCAATATGTAATTGTGCGTCATATGTGTGTGACCAATGCTCAACATTGTGAGGATTACTTCCGTGCGGCTACCTAAGTGAACGAGCGATAAGTCCCGAAGCTTCACTGAAGGATCAATAGCTTAAGTTTTTGGTTATGCTAGTGAGGGAAGACAATTCGTCCATTCACCTCAACTGCCACCTCCCCTGAATCAGTGAGCGGATATTGCATTTCAAATCCACTGAGCTGATAGAGAACCGGCCCTCACACTCTAGTACAGCCTCCTTTGCAGCTGTATCAGCCTCCTCATTGCCCTGGATCCCTATGTGAGCTGGGACCCAACAGAATTAAATAATGTTGTGTCTAGATGCTAAGCGATAAAGCCATGCCTGGATTTCCTGAACTAATGGGTGAACAGGGGAGTAACCTTTAATGGCAGAACGAATACTCTGTTAATCAGTGGAAATAGTGAAATCTGTTCCAGTGGAGCCGCTTGCCATTTCAAAGCTTGGATAATGGCATACGCCTCAGCAGTAAAGACAGAGGCAACCCCAGGCAATCGAGCAAGGCGAGTGGTGTCCTTAAAAACAACCGCACAACCCACACCTAATGCCATTTTCGACCCATCAGTGTACAATGCCGAAGTAGATTTATGGACTTTAGGTGATCCAGAAACATAGCCTTTGCCGCAGCTGGAGATAATTTTGCCTTGTAACTGGGAAGGATGCATACTGACGGAGAGGGTAGAACCCACGGGGCAAACGAGGGGAACTATACCTCCTTTATAAAACAAAGTTCAAATGAGTGTCACTCAACACTTCCATCATGCGACTCTGGAGAGGCTTGGGGAAGCTTTTACAAGCCTCATACCGTGGAAGGATACGGCTATTGGTGACCGAGCGATATCAGGATTATCAGGGGAACTGCGAATTCCAAGCTCTTCCCTACGGAGATCCAGTGGCAATTCCCCTGCCACAACATACATGCTTTCTGCAGGCGATGTACGGAAAGCACCTGTACATATCCGCATGGCTGAATTGTGTACCGGGTCCAACAACTTTAAGATAAGACTTAATTATTATTATTATTATATGAGATGCCGAAGTCTCCAACCAGGGTGCAGAAACACCATCAAGATGAATCCACACAAAACACCCGGAGGCACTGGAGAGAGACTACGGCAACTTAGGAAAAAATAAAAACATATACTGTATACTGTACATAATTATACACAATTATGCAGTGGAGGATATCAAGTATAAATATAATACAATAAAATAGAATAAAATCAATTTAAAAACTAGAATTAATGCTGCAAATTCTAGCTGAATTCACTAGCTCATTTGGCAACTTATTCCATAAGTCAACCATGGCCGGCACAAAACACTGTGAAAACTGTGTAGTAGAAAAATTAACACGGCTCATGGCAAGATCATTAAGATTGCTTGTGAATCTAGTTGCACGAGCCCGGACATAGGGCCCAGGAAGAACCCCATGTAAGGGATGCTGAGGGTTGTTAAAAACTTTAAATAAAAGACTAAGGGCACCAACTTTACGTCGATGACACAGATCAAGAGACAAATGAGGTAGAATAAAACTGATAGAATTTAGCGACCTGTCAAGCAACTTGAGATGGCAGTCAGCTGCTGACAACTAGACAGGTGAGCAGTACTCGAAATGTGGCAAAATAAAAGCATAAAAAGACTTGATAACTGTGGCGTCACAAGCAAATGTTTTATAAACCTTGCGAAGCAGACCAATTTTTTGGGAAATGGAAGAGGAGAAAGAACGAATATGCTTTTCAAAAGTAAGTTTGGGATCAAGAGTAACTCTTAACCCTTAAAAAGCGGCCCACCACTTAAGTCGAGTTAAATAAAGCTGGACTATGTGGCGGCGCTCGACATAACTCGAGTGGCAATTTCAGCACGTAATGTGGCTGAGAGAGAGAGACAAGTGGTGGCAGGAGACTAGCGAGCGTATGACTGCTCCAGACCACCGCGGCGAACCTACTGACACAAATCTCAGCTCCCTCCTCCCTCTCTCACTCGCTACATACTCAATTATGTACCGAAAGTACCGAATTACCTGCTTTTTGCACTCGCGTTGCACGGTTATTGCAAGAAAACTATCCATCATACAAGGATCGTTATGGTGTCATTCGAAAGCTCTGTTTATGCCCTTTCAGGGATAGATACTTGTTTTACGTTCTGGGTCTTATTTAGGCATGAAAATGATCACGTAAACAGCCCTATTTTGGCTAAAAACACCCCGCTGGGCGGTACACATAAATAAACCGCATAGGCCGCTCGTAAGGTGTTAACAAACGCAGAGTATCCACATTCTCAATTTGCTCGCCAGAAACTTGTAGATAAGGATGGGGAGGATCCAAGGTACGAGATCTGCTGATGATAATGGAGTGTGTTTTACTAGCATTAAGTTTCATGCCCCAAAGTTCACACCATGATGTAATTTTGGCTAAATCCCTATTCAGAGCAGTAGCAATTACGTGTCGATCTATTGGTGATGGAATTGACGCATATAAAGTTGTATCATCAGCATAGGAGATTAGTTTATTTTCAAGCTCGGAACACAGGTCAGCAGTAAAAATAATAAAAAGCAAAGGCCCAAGGACACTGCCTTGTGGAACACCAGAAACAACAGTAACAGAAGGGGAATGACACCCATCAATGACCACAGACTGAGATCTTTTCGTCAAAAAATCTTCAAAGATCCTTAAAAAATTGCCACCAATACCGATGAGCTGTAACTTATACAGAAGTGCTTTATGTTTGACTAAATCAAAAGCAGAACTAAAGTCAATAGCCACGACACGAGACTAATTTCACTGGTCCAATGAAGATTGCAAGTCATGGGTGAGTGTCAGAAGCGCATCACATGTACCCAGTCCCTTACGAAAACCAAACTGTGCGTTTGGTATCAAATTATGACTATTACAATAAGAGGAAAGGCGTCTGGACAAAAGCCTCTCATAGAGCTTGGATAGGATAGGTGTAATGGAGATAGGGTGATAGTCATTAGGAGATGATGAGGCAGTATTTCCCTTTGGAATAGGAGTTACTCAGTTACTCAGTTACTCAGTTACTTGTTCGTCAAGGGGAATCCACGCAATGCGAGCTAAGCTCATTATTATCGCGCCTCCTTAACTGGGAATGTATTGCGTGAAATGCATGTTAAGTGTTTTATGTACTGTTGGAATGGCTGTGGATGTGTGTGTAGTCTGTATTTAGCCAATTGGCGACATTGGAAACGAAGGCTTAGGGTGGATCTGTATGGTACCATTCTCACTATAGACGGTACCGTCTCGCCCGAAGGCTTAGGTAGCCATCAGCTTAGGTGAACCATATGATACCCATCTCGCCTTGTACCATTTTTGCCAACCCCAGATGGGACGTCACAACGTCGTCCACTTATTCCAGGTACCTATTTACAGCTAGGTGAACTGAGGCTAACACATGAAAGGAGACAAGCCCAATTTGTCTCCGCCCGGTCTGGGATTGAACCCCCGACCCCTCGTGTGTGAGACGAGAGCTCTACCTACTAGGCTACGGGCTGTGTGTATAGTGTGAGGAGTGATAATAGCCTTATGCCAGCAAAGAGGAAAACTACCTGATTTCAAAAGCAACCTAAACACCACAGCCAATTTAGGTGCCAAGACCACTGCAACCTTTTTAAAAAAGAGAGGGAAAAACTCATCCGGGTCTGTGCCACCATAGGTATCAAGATCCAGCAAGTACCTTTTCAGTTCAGCTGATTTGAATGCCATTGAATTGAGGTTGGGTCTAGGGAAACATGTCAATGGCAAAGACAATTCCTGATTACTCTGCTTATTAATAAATAAAAATATTAGATAGAATATTAGATTAGAATAGAATTTTGGAGTAAGGGGTCGGGCGCAAGTTCGACTAGATAATAGTCCATCAGGCGCCTGGCCCGGGGGGACGATTAATATGAAGGGTGTGCCTGGAAGTGTGGTGGGAGGGCTTGTGGCTTTGGCTCCGCTGCATGTCTTCCTGCCGAGATCGGAACCTCTCCGGGTGGTCAGGGGCCGGGGGAGTGCTGGAGCGACCTTGGTAACCCTGGTCTCTGGGTCTTCTCCTGGGTAACCTGGATGTGTGTGAGTTTGTGTTTTTTGTCTGTGTTTATTTTTTGTTTTATGTTGTTTTTGTGTTTTCCCTGTTCTTGCTCTGTCTTGAGTCGGCTACCCCCAAAATGGGGATTGGGCCTGAGCATATAGATAGATAGATAGATAGAATATTGGCCTTCGATAATGGATCAAAAGAGATGGAGCCATCAGAATCACAAAGAGGAAAAGAGGAGGCATGGAGGAATCTATTCCAAATAAAGAGGATTTCAAAGCGGACCACCATTTATGAGGCTGTGTAGCTCCTGCCAGAACATCCTGAAGATGGGAGTTATAATCCCTCTCAGCACCATCACAAACTCTCTGCGCAGCTGCCCTTTTAAAAACATAATTTTCCCAATGCAAGGGGGTTTGATTACTCCTCCATAGACGATATGCAGCCTGTTTGTCATCAAATGCACGCTTGCAGTCATCATTAAACCATGCTTTATCCATGATACGAGACGTAATTGTTTTTGATGGAACTCTTTTGCGAAGGATACCAAGAAGGGAATTGTTGAGAGCTGAAACCGGGTCATGAGATCTTAGTATGTGATTCCACTCAATATTACAAACATCATTACAAACGTTGTCCCAGTTAACCCGGGATTTAAGGTAGACTTTACGTGAGAGAGTAATATCAGGAACAGAAAAATCAAGATTAATTTTACACATGATGGCATTGTGGTCGGAAGTGCCAACAGGTACAAGAACGGAGGTTTCTACAATGCCAGGAATATCTGTTAGCACTAGATCAAGACAATTTCCAGACATATGAGTAGGTCCTTGGATTAGCTGTTCACAACCAGATAAGTTTGCAAAATCCAATGCAGCAAGACCATTTCTATTAGTTGGAGAGACCGAGTTCAACCACTCTTGATGATGCGCATTGATATCACCAACAAAATTAAAGGATGATTTGACATCTACAGACTGTATTGAAGCCATGGCTGTTAATAGGCAGTCATATATGTCATTGTTAACATCAGAATTTCTGTACAGGCTAAAAATATAATGATTATGATACTTGCTGGAAACTTTAAATAACTGTATCTCATGGCATTTACAAATATGCTTAGTTAAGTGCTGAGCATTATACCCAGATCTAATATACAAGCTCATTCCACGAGCACGAGGAATAGAATCACGCCGAATAAGAACTGGTTTACCGAAGTTAGGTATAAGAAGTTCAGAATAATCTCTATAACCAGAGACAAGGGTTTCAGAACAAAAGACAATATCATAATCAACAGATGCCAATGTAAGGTTCTTGATGTTCTTATAGAGACCACGAATATTGAAATAAAATACACGACAACTTGTAGCAGGTTGTCTGTGAGGACCGGGATTAACTTCTATATCACCGGACAAAAGTAGAAACAAAAACAGAAAAAGTTGAAAGCAATCCATATACAAATACATAAAGATGGATATAAACAGGTCGACCCAGACGGAGCCATCACATCTGGGTAAGGTATAAAACAAGCCCCAAAGACACCATATCCACTTGCTTGCTGAAGAAAATATCTGACAGCCATACTCCAATTTAGATTGGCATAGAGCATCATAAATCCTGAGTAGGGATGACAGTCCGCACCCCAGGACTTATTACTAAGTACTTTCAGTATGTCCAAGGAACGCGTAACACCCGCCTCAGGATAAAGAATATGTTCCTTCCAAGTAAGACGGCTATCCAGAATGAGCCATACGAAATGCACTCATATGGTAAAATATGACCATTAAGAAGAAAATGGGGTACAACTGGAGTTTTCTTCCAGAAAAGGTTCTGGGAGATGCCTCATCATATCATAATGCACGCTATTATCTCCTAAGGCAGAGGAGCCGGCATTATGCAGAGCATGAACGAGCTCCTGCATGGTGGAAGAATGCACATAAACCTCCGAATCTCGGTCAGTCGCACTGATGGGAGGGACCAGAGCACGCCTAAAAGAACCCGAGACCTCAGCAAACTGGCGAACAAGAATGTTAGAAATAATGACAGGATCTGATGATACAGTATCACCCACTTGAAGGCAAGGAGGGGGACTAGTAACAAATTTCCCAGAAAGTTTCCTGATCTTAGCCCATACTTTATTGATAGGAGTCTTACATGTCACAGATCCTGTATACTTCTGCCACAAATTCCGTTTAGCTCTCCTACAATACCTTCGTTTTTTAACTTGAGCTCTCCGGTATATAACGTAGTTGACCTGAGTCGCATTGTTCTTGTATAGCCTGTAAAAAAAGCGAGTGACACGTCTCAAAGCAGTACACATATTTTCCCACCACGGAACCACCGTGGGATAGAAATCAGTGCACTGTTCTGAATTAAATCTACAAGGTACTCATATGCCACTATGTGTGTGTCAAAGGAAATCGGATACAGAGTCCCCGAGAATAATTCAGAGAGTACATTCCAGTTTGCACGGTCAATGTGCCACCTAGGAGGAAGACCATTAAGAGTTTCTATGATGATAGGAAAGTGGTCACTTCCTTGCAAGGACAGAAACCGGCCACTGGAAGGAGAGCAAAAGATCAGATGTCCATATACTAAGTACAATGGCAGAATAACTGTTAAAGATGTAAAGTGTGGTGAGTAGGGGCCCCATCATTGAGCAATAAAAGATTGTTTTGCAGAAGTATAGCTTCAACTTGAGACCCACGCTCATCGCAAACGGAAACACCCCATAGTTGGGTATGGGCGTTAAAGTCGCGCAACAGTAAAAAAGGTGGATCAAGCAGGTCCACAAGGGACTGTAGGGCTTGCGAGTTAATGGCCTCCCCAGGAGGAAGGTAGAGAGAACAAATGGTTTACATTTTGTCGAATAAGACTCTTACTGCATATGCCTGTATCTCAGTTTGCAGGGGAATTGGGAAATGATTAACACTCCTTGTCAAAATAATTGCAGTCCCGCCTTTGGCACAAAGGCCCAGTGGGGGAGGAGATCTGTAAAATTCATAGTTTAGACCGGGGTTGAATGGAAAAGATCCCAATTTTGTTTCCTGCAAACAGGAAACCTAGTCATAAAGATTCTTTAAAACCGAAACTTCCTCACTATTTGCACAGATACCTCTACAGTTCTGTTGTAGAATTTTTGGCATTATTGTCGTCGGTTAAACTATCATCCCCTTTAGGAGGGGGGACAATAACATCAGAAGTTTGTGGTAGAGACTCTTTTTCAATGTGTCTGAGAAGGCTTGCCAAGTGAGTCAGCACGCTGATTCTTTTGGTAAGTCTTAACCTGAGCAGGAGAGGTTCCACCCTTGTGAGAGGGAACCCTCATATCTGGCTAAGAGCTATCCTCAGAATTGGGCCACTTCTTAGAGCATTCCAGTGGAGAATACCTAGGTGGAGATTGGAGCAGCTGGTATATATTTTGTACATGGATAACTGTGTTCTTTTCCATCTTTGTTGTTGGCGCTTCTACTCTGGTTCCCGACGAATTACTCTTCCCAGAGACAGAGGAAGACCTGGGGGAGGAATTAACCCTTTCACGCACAGGACGCGATTATAGCCTATTCTGGGATTCTTTAAAACATTTGTGACCATCAGGGGTGTTTAGAAACCTTTAGTTTAGTTAATTCAACCTCTGCAGATGTCTTTGAGTGAGCTGTGGGCAGAAAACTAATTTTGGAGAGGTAATTAAAAGATTGAGAGAACTCTATTTCTGATTGCTAATCGGCAAGCCCCGCGTCCACAGGATAGCGAGAAGGTTAACGCTACCTCCAGATGAACCCGCGGAACCCCTCACATCCAAAGATGAAGGGCCCCTCCTCCCCTTTGGCGAAGAGCCGGGAAGCATACAACCATCGCGATAATGTGTCCTCTTTTTCTTTGGAAAGGAAGGATGCTTTTCAGTACTTTAATGGGAATGTTGTTTGCGACGAACAGATGCTTGAGGAGGAATAGCCGCACTCCCCAAACTCTGCACCTGCCGCTGCTGCTTTGAGATGATAGGAACACCAATTACTTTGTCTTGGCTTGGTACTTTAGAGAGGGTTGCTGGTGCGGATGTACAAAGGAGTACAAAGGAAATCAAGCAACAACAGTCCTAGTGACCCTTCTAGGCTGCTTGTCCTCCAAAACACTGAGGATCAAGTGTCCAAACAGTGGTTTAGAGTGGGTAAGGGAACATTGGAAAGGGAACTACTGCCCTGGAACTAATGTCCGTGGCAGGATTAGGAAGTTAGTAGGGGACAGATGGGTTAGTAACTGAGAGGGGGATAAAATAAAGTTATTCATTTACAAACGCAGTCAGTCGCGGGTTTGATGCGAGATATTTGTCTAAGCGGAGTTTAAATGAATCAACGGTGCTGCAGTCTATAATGTCTCGGGGAAGCCCATTCCACAAGTTGACAACTCGATTGAAGAAGAAATTCTTAGATTCGTGTGAGTTAAAAGATTTACCAATAATTTTGCAACCGTTTCCCCGCGTGTAATTAGATTGTTTGATAGTGAAGTACTTACTACAGTTCATATTGTCGATACCTTTGATGATTTTGAACACTTGAATTAAGTCACCTCTTAATCTGCGCTGTGTTAAAGGAAATAGATTTAATTCTCTAAGACGCTCTTCGTATGGTTTGTTCTTTAGGCTAGGTATAATTTTGGGAACTCTACGTTGAACTCGTTCTAGCTTGTTTATATCTTTTTGGTAATAAGGGCACCAGGATTGAATGCAGTATTCCAGAAGAGGGCGGACTAATGAATTGTAAAGGGTTAGGATAACTTCTTTGGATTTATGCTCAAATGACCTGCCTATAAAGCCAATTATTTTGTTTGCCTTCTTAACAACTTCTGAACATTGTTGACTCGGTTTTAGGTTACTCGATATTGTTACTCCCAGATCGGTTTCTCTGTTTACATTCTTAAGCTGAGTGCCATTCATCGAATAGTTTGCTTTCTCATTTAGGTATCCGATATATAGTACTTTACATTTATCCGCATTGAAACTCATTTGCCAAATTTGGGCCCAACATGACAATTTATCTAGATTGTGTTGCATATTGTCAACCTGTTCTTTCGAGAGTACGCTATTTGCAATTTTTGTATCGTCAGCAAATTTTGAGATTGTACAGGTGAGACCCTCATCTATGTCGATGTAAATTAGAAAGATAATTGGTCCTAGTACCGATCCCTGGGGTACCCCGCTACTTACATTGGGCCATTTAGATGCCTTACCGTTTATGACTACTCTTTGCTTTCTGTCGCTGAGCCAATTTTCTATCCATTTCAACACACCGTCTTTTATTCCATGCGCTTTTAGTTTTAGCAGTAAATGTTTGTGGGGAACTTTGTCAAAGGCCTTTTGAAAATCAAGGTACATAATATCTACAGCTTTACTCTCATCGTAGAGGTTGAGGATATCGTGGAAGAAGTCTAAGAGGTTTGTTAAACAGGAACGTTTTTTACGAAAGCCATGTTGAGTATCTTTAAGTAAGTTATTTGCCTCTAATTGATTTACGAGTCTGTCTCTTATGACCGTTTCTAGCATTTTACATACAATTGAGGTTAAGCTAATTGGACGATAGTTACTGGGTAGGGATTTGCTGCCTTTTTTGAATATCGGTGTTACGTTGGCTAGCTTCCACTGATCAAGCATAGTCCCAGACTGCAAGGATTCATTGAATAGCAATGTCAGTGGTTTGGAGAGCTCATCCTTACCTTCCTTTAGAACTCTAGGCGAGATTGTATCAGGTCCAGGCGTTTTATTTACCTGGAGTTTATCTAAACAATTCAATACTTCTCTCTCTGTAACGGTGATATTGCTTAGAACATCTGAATTATCAATCTGAATCGGCGATGGTGTAGGGATATCACTGAGGTCTTCGGTTGTAAAAACTGATGCTAAGAAGGTATTGAGGGTATTACTCATTTGTACTTCGTCTTTGGTGTATTCTCCATTTTCATCGACGACTAACGGTCCAACAGTTGAAGTAACTACTTTTTTCTTTCTGATATAACTATAGAATTCTTTCGGCTTTGTTTTACTTTGATTCGCAACATGTAACTCCAGGGTCTTTTTACTTTGCTTAATTAACTTTTTGGCTTTGCGTCGTAGCTCTACAAATTTCACCCGTTCTTCGTCATTTTGTGAGGATTTTAATCTATCATTAGCAATTTTTTTAGCAAGCAGACATTCTGAAATATCTTTATTCCACCATTTGGGCTTATCATTATGGCCTGGACGCCGTATTTTCGATGGTATGCAGTCTTGCACTGCCTTAAGGTAAGTGGTTGTGAAACACTCCCAAGATGTATTTATGTCGTTATTGTTAGTCAGAAAGCTCCAGTCAGTTTCTTTAAGCTTTGATTTAAGTTTATGAAAATTTGCGACTTTCTCAATGCTGCTATTTGATTTGTTACTAGTAAACTTTAAAGTGAAAGTTATCGTACGATGGTCGCTGTTACTGAATTCATCAACAACATTCAAATTCTCTATTAATTCTTCTTTTGTTGCGAGTACAAGGTCAAGCACATTATTACCACGGGTCGGAGATTGTACAAATTGAAAAAGTGAACTCTCTTGCAAGTTAGCATAGAGGTCGTGTCCAGAGTGTGAAGTAAGAATATCGCCCCATTTAGTCACGGGTAAGTTGAAATTGCCAAGAATTACGGTATCTTGTATGTTAGTTATTTCTGCAATTTGTTCATAAATTTCACTGTCAGTTTGCACTGATTGAGCTGGGGGTCTGTATACTAAAGCTAGTGTTATTTTAGTTCCTCGTTTATTATTTAATAGTACGTAAGATATGTCTATATTCGCAATTTGAGGTTTTGACATTAAGACGGGATTAAGACTTTCCTTTATAAAAAGCAGAAGTCCTCCTCCATTTCTATTGATCCGACTTTTCTCAAACATTGTATAACCAGGAAGCGTATATTCGGCTAAAAAGTCTCTGTATGTGCAACTGTTGAAGCGTATGAACGCGTACCAGGCTTACTCCGGAACAGCAACTCCTGTCTAGCAGCACCAAAACTAATATGCTTCGTATTTGCCAGAACGACTATGTCTACCTCAAGTTTATATACATCATAATGCCAGGAAGAGGGACAGTGGTGAACCTGACAGTGGTAGCAGTATGCATTTGAATCATATTCAGAAGCCTCATGATTTCTTAAAGCTGAACAACAGCCGCAACAGATTTCGTTTGGGCAGTATTTCTTGAGGTGCCCATAATCAAAACATTTGTAGCATTGCATAGGTCGATCATGAAACTTCTTATCTCGCAGGGTGAGTGGTCCAACAGAAACAGGTAAGTAAGATAAACAAAAATACGAGTAACACTGTTTTCCTCTTCAGCCTCCGGGCAGAGGACACAGACTCAGGACACATAGATAAGATGATTTCCTCAGTGAAGGCATGCAGGTCCTCACTGAAAACAATCCCTTTTGTAAAATTAAAAGACTTGTGGGCCTGGATTGACTTAAACATACCATTAGAAGATTAAGGCAGATAGGATAGCAGCCTTGTCTGAACTGGGTTGATAGCGTAGATTAATTCAACTTTCCCATACTTTTTAAGATGTTCCTTTGGGATGACGCTGACTTGCCTCTGTAAATACTGACGTGCCTTAATATAGTTATTTTCTCCCTTGTTGTTGTTGTTCCCCAAGCTGCCTGGCCGAACAGCCCCAAGGCCCCGAGCAAGGCCAAGGCCATAACCGAGCGCCCCCACAGAACCCTCCCTGCCGACCACAATAAAGCCTGGGTGACCGAAGCCACTCCATGGCGGGGAGCTGAGGAGGGTGCGGGAACGCACGGGAAACCAAAGCCCTACCCAGGGCCCTGTGCCCCTCAGCAATTATAAAGAGAAAGTTGAGGGGCAAAGGAAAAATGTGACGCTTTGGATTCCAATCTTGGTAGATTGGGAGGTCAATCCACGGAAGAGACGCCGTCACTTGAGATCTAGAAAATATATAAGTAAAAGGAACAGTCAGAGTAAGCTATGGGTATGGCAGAGATCGCTCAGTTCTCACTCACATAGACCAGCCCATCACCACATGTTGTTGTAATGTTATATACCATTTAGGTAGAGGAGTAGGGTGCTGTAGTTCTGGAATTTTATCAAATTCGTCAAATACATTTGGCACATAATCGGAGTCACTATCCCTCAATATTAGCAGAACATGATTTTGAACTGCAGCAGCCAGCGGGTAGCAGATTTGGGGCAGCTTCGTGGGCAGCTGCAGCAGAAGACTCTTCCAAAAAGGAGAACTAGCATCTGTTGACGACCCACAATCGTCTATAAAACGAATTATGATACAAGTTACTACACCAAAGGACTAATACATTTTATGCTGGGAGTCATAGGATAATTCGGGGGGAACATTTTGCTGGAAGATAATGTCCCCTTTGCCTCTTGTAGAACAATTTTGCTCAATAGGCACTGCATAAGGTGCCATTGTAACTACTGTAGAACTTTGAGAGAGAAGGCCATCAGAAGAAGCCGGGGGATCGGCAGAGTCGGTTACCGGTGAGTCCAAAACAATTGCTGTGTCAGTATGGTCAGTATCGTCTGCCATGAGCGCATGCAAAATAACAGAAAGAGATAACCATGAGACATAAAACAAGAACGGCATGAGAATAAGATACTGCGGTTGGTAATTGCCGCCTGGCAATGAAAAGTTGAGACCTCCGCAGGGCCAGGAAAACCAGAACATGGCCATTTGCATGAGATAAGCCCCGGCTTCGAGCTGGGAACATTGTCAACCCGACATATGTGAATAAACGTTTATTTGTCCTCAATCTGTTTTGTCCCATAAAGGATAGAGCTGGTGTTGTTACCCGTCACATACACTGAAGAAAGACAGGAGTCAGCAACCCCAAGGCAACATCGCCGCGCCCAGCCCCCAACAATAAGTTTTTCGGGCCCTCGCCGGCGGCACTTTTCACCAAGTGGAACTACGCCAACTCAGCTGAGGTCATTAACACCCCAGCGAAACTCTGGGGAATGCAAGAACCTCCTGCACCAGTAAACAGGAAAGGCAGAAAGGGAACAGGGCAAGCAACCAGAGGAGACGGGAGGGTTGAGTCTCCTAGGCCCGAATTCAGAACAGTGGTTTAAACCTCGGATTTCGGGGGCAAGTTTAAACCCGGGATTGAGATTACTCGATCCTGAATCGAACACAAAGGTTTATCCGTATTCAGAACACGGGATTGAGATCGAGATTGAGTAATCCACGGCTTAAAACTCTGTTTAAGTCGAAGGTTTGCAACAGTCAATCACAGTGCCGTACGGAATGCAGTTAGCCAATAAGCTCATGAATGAGCCATTGTATCTATATTATATATTTAATGCCGTCACTGCCTATTTTAAAAGTGTAATACGTAAAGCATGGCCTGTAATTGGCTAAGCGAGTCAGTCAGCCTTCATTCTCGCTTACTTCTGTGTTTATTTTGTCTTTATTTTTTCTTTATTTCGCTTGTTTACTTTATGATATATACATTATTATTTTGTATCCTGTGATATTTAATAGCTCTTTAGATTCGGATACAAAGGAGTACAAAGGAGTACAAAGGAGTACAAAGGAAATCAAGCAACAACAGATCTAGTGACCCTTCTAGGTTGCTTGTCCTCCAAAACACTGAGGATCAAGTGTCCAAACAGTGGTTTAGAGTGGGTAAGGGAACATTGGAAAGGGAACTACTGCCCTGCCACTAACGTGGCAGGACTAGGAAGTTAGTAGGGGACATATGGGTTAGTAACTGAGGGGAGGATAAAGTTATTCATTTACAAACGCAGTCAGTCGCGGGTTTGATGCGAGATATTTGTCTAGGCGGAATTTAAATGAATCAACGGTGCTGCAGTCTATAACGTCTCGGGGAAGCCCATTCCACAAGTTGACAACTCGATTGAAGAAGAAATTCTTAGATTCGTGCGAGTTAAAAGATTTACCAATAATTTTGCAACCGTTTCCCCGCGTGTAATTAGATTGGTCGATAGTGAAGTACTTACTACAGTTCATATTGTCGATGCCTTTGATGATTTTGAACACTTGAATTAAGTCGCCTCTTAATCTGCGCTGGGTTAAAGGAAATAGATTTAATTCTCTAAGACGCTCTTCGTATGGTTTGTTCTTTAGGCTAGGTATCATTTTGGTAACTCTACGTTGAACTCGTTCTAGCTTGTTTATATCTTTTTGGTAATAAGGGCACCAGGATTGAACGCAGTATTCCAGAAGAGGGCGGACTAAGGAATTGTAAAGGGTTAGGATAACTTCTTTGGATTTATGCTCAAATGACCTGCCTATAAAGCCAATTATTTTGTTTGCCTTCTTAACAACTTCTGAACATTGTTGACTCGGTTTTAGGTTACTCGATATTGTTACTCCCAGATCAGTTTCTCTGTTTACACTCTTAAGCTGAGTGCCATTCATCGAATAGTTTGCTTTCTCATTTAGGTATCCGACATGTAGTACTTTACATTTATCCGCATTGAAACTCATTTGCCAAATTTGGGCCCAACATGACAATTTATCTAGATTGTGTTGCATATCGTCAACTTGTTCTTTTGAGAGTACGCTATTTGCAATTTTTGTATCGTCAGCAAATTTTGAGATTGTGCAGGTGAGACCCTCATCTATGTCGTTGATGTAAATTAGAAAGAGAATTGGTCCTAGTACCGATCCCTGGGGTACCCCGCTACTTACATTGGTCCATTTAGATGCCTTACCGTTTATGACTACCCTTTGCTTTCTGTTGCTGAGCCAATTTTCTATCCATTTCAACACACCGTCTTGTATTCCATGCGCTTTTAGTTTTAGCAGTAAACGTTTGTGGGGAACTTTGTCAAAGGCCTTTTGAAAATCAAGGTATATAATATCTACAGCTTTACTCTCATCGTAGAGGTTGAGGATATCGTGGAAGAAGTCTAAGAGGTTTGTTAAACAGGAACGTTTTTTACGAAAGCCGTGTTGAGTATCTTTAAGTATGTTATTTTCCTCCAAGTGATTTACGAGTCTGTCTCGTATGACCGTTTCTAGCATTTTACATACAACTGAGGTTAAGCTAATTGGACGATAGTTACTGGGTAGGGATTTGCTGCCTTTTTTGAATATCGGTGTTACGTTGGCTAGCTTCCACTGATCAGGCATAGTTCCAGACTGCAAGGATTTATTGAATAGTAATGTCAGTGGTTTGGAGAGCTCATTCTTAGCTTCCTTTAGAACTCTAGGCGAGATTGTATCAGGTCCTGGCGTTTATTTACCTTGAGTTTATCTAAACAATTCAATACTTCTCTCTCTGTAACGGTGATATTGCTTAGAACATCTGAATTATCAATCTGAATCGGCGATGGTGTAGGGATATCACTGAGGTCTTCTGTTGTAAAAACTGATGCAAAGAAGGTATTGAGGGCATTACTCATTTGTACTTCGTCTTTGGTGTATTCTCCTTTTTCATCGACTAACGGTCCAACAGTTGAAGTAACTACTTTTTTCTTTCTGATATAACTATAGAATTCTTTCGGGTTTGTTTTACTTTGATTCGCAATATGTAACTCTAAGGTCTTTTTACTTTGCTTAATTAACTTTTTGGCTTTGCGTCGTAGCTCTACAAATTTCACCCGTTCTTCGTCATTTTGTGAGGATTTTAATCTATCATTAGCACATTTTTTAGCAAGCAGGCAGTTTGAAATATCTTTATTCCACCATTTGGGCTTATTATTATGGCCTGGACGCCGTATTTTCGATGGTATGCAGTCTTGCACTGCTTTTAGGTAAGTGGTTTCGAATAACTTCCAAGATGTATTTATGTCGTTATTGTTAATTAAAAAGCTCCAGTCAGTTTCTTTAAACATAGCTCTAAGTTTATGGAAGTTTGCTTTCTTGAAATTAGGGACTTTTTCGATGCTACTATTTGGTTCGTTACTAGTAAACTTTAAAGTGAAAGTTATCGTACGATGGTCGCTGTTACTGAATTCATCACCAACATTCAAATTCTCTATCAATTCTTCTTTTGTTGCAAGTACAATGTCAAGAACGTTATTACCACGGGTCGGCATTCGAACAAATTGATAAAGCGAACTCTCTTGCAAGTTCGTATACAAGTCATGTCCGGAGTGTGAAGTAAGAGTATCGCCCCACTTGGTCACAGGTAAATTAAAGTCGCCAAAAATTACGGTATCTTGTGAGTTACTTACATCTGCAATTTGTTCGTAAATTTCTCGGTCAGTTTGCACTGATTGAGCTGGAGGTCTGTATATTAACGCAAGTATTATTTTGTACCTTTATTATTCTTTATTAGCACAAAAGATGTGTCGACGTTCACAATTTGAGGTTTTGACACGAGGGTCGGGTTAAGACTTTCTTTGATATAAAATAAAACGCCACCTCCATTTTTATTTATTCGGCTGTTCTCAAACATTACATAACCGGGAAGTGAATACTCTGCTAAAAAGTCTCTATCTTGTGTATTGAGCCAAGATTCTGTTATGCCAATCACATCATAATTTTCTGTAAACACTAGTTCCTCTAAATCTGAAAATTTATTGCGTATGCTACGAGCGTTTGCATAGAAAACCTTTAAAGTTGCGGTTTTAGAACTCGCAGATCGTTCTTTCATCGAATTTTTGGTTCTGGTCGGATCTACATTTACATTCATGGCTGTCCTCGGTCCTCGGTCGTTATCCCTGACGGTTTTGAATTTGGGTCGTGTTGGTGGAGCTTTATCCAAATTCGCGGTTCTTGACGGATTAGTATTTAATTCCTTTGTAGATTGCCGTCCTCGCTGTCTTCGGTCCTCCTTCCTGGTTGTCCTGTGCTGAGTCGATTTCTTCTCCGAAAATCCTTCACCGCATCGTTGAGAAGACGCCCAAAACGCGCTGCTCCCACCTGGTTCAGATGAACTCCATCATCCGAAAACAAATAGTCATCGTAGTAGAAATTGTCCCAGGTGTCGACGAATCCCACGTTCTCCTTCCTGCAGAGGTTTGCTAGACAACGATTTGTGCTGGTGGCTATGTTGTAAAATCGGCTCTCTACACCGAGCCGGGGGACGATTCCTGAGACGATGATCCTTGATGACTTCTCCTTAAACGACTTGATCAGCTGCTGGTACTTTAAAAGCAAATCTTCCGACCGGGTTCGCTGTATATCGTTGGATCCAACGTGGAATCCAACGTGTAATATTTTAAGTAATCATTAAAATTGCTTAGTTTAATGAATAAATATGGAATAATACAGATAAGTAAATTAACAAGGTACTGATAAACTAACCAATCATGAGCTTGCTGCTAGTGCTGCTGCTTCCACTGACTTTCACTTTTACCGACATACGTGGATTCATGTCGCTTGTTTTAAGTAATAGCGAGCAATGTATGCATGGTTTTTATATATGCTCAACTTTATCATAGGGATTGTGATATATTAATAACATGACGGGAATCTAAAGCGGCCGAATTAAGACCATTTAATTTCGAAGTGAGAACGAAAGTGTAGGCTACGTGAGATAGTGCCATTAAAATATGTGTTACGGGCAACTCTATTCCACCCCTTAAACCAAACTTATACTTTGTTACTACATCTACCGCATGCTCAGTGCTGTTAATACCCAGTCAAATGGACAAATATATATAGTATAAATAGTTCAACTGAAATACGTTGTAACCATTAACTACTAGGTTACCCGGCGTTGCCCGGGTTTAAATTCTAATACCATAATCACATCATCAATAACTACTACCACAATCATCACAATACTACTACTACCATAATCACCAGCCTCGACCTCCCTGTGCCTCATTAAAGGGCGACCTCGATTTCGGCCGCTAAATTACCTCCGATTTTGAATCTGACCTCATCCGTACCCCCATTTTGGGGAGCTGCGAACAACTTTCGTCCCATACACCTTTTCGATCGGAGGCCTCCTTCTGCCCCAAACGGCAATTTGTTTCGCTTTTTTTTCGCTCCCGTATACTACATAAGTTCTGCCGAAAATTTTATTAAACAAAAGTGTCTCTGATTTCCACTAAACTCGCCTAAAACCATCTCCAAAGCCTGGGCTTTCCAACGGTGCCCCACACTCCCACCTGACACCAAAACTGTGGAGGAGTTTAGTAACAAAGGTCGGGTAACTGACAAACAGACAGACAAACATTGACCTTTATTTATTAAGATGTAGGCGAAAAAAGTAGCCTAACCAATGTGACTCGTTATATAAACTAAGCATCATTACAACCTACTAGGCTATTCAAAAACAAAACAAATCGTGTCTCAAATAACTCTTCTCCTACTTGTTAAATGCATCTGAAAATAATGGTTCACTTTTGATTCCTTATATATTGTAAGCTATAATTATATTTTAATTCCTACATAGGATTAACATTGTGCATGGATACAGTAAATAATTATATTTGCTGTGAAAAATGTAATGGACTATTAATATTGGTTCTATGGTAACCTAATCATGTGTAGGCTATCGTATCTAATAATTGTTCGCGGACATTTAAATCTAATATTTGTATTATTCAGCATAGAAGTATCTCAGGTTATCAAGACATTAACAACTATTATCGAATAACTACATACTTGGTTAGGCTACGGCAGTGCTTCGTTCGTTTGGCACCTATATAATTATTAGTAAGCTTCGACAATTTTCCAACGTAATGTAAACGCTGTTGCCGTTTTTTACAATATAATGGAATCGGTTTAATGCCAGTTTGTGTTAGTTGGAAATAATAATATGATATTTTATCGGCGAGTAGAAACCTTCAATCGATCGTCTGTCAAGCCTCCCGCTGGTTTAAACCTCGGATTGACTGCCTGAGCTGCATTCTTACACTTGCCATTACTTATGTATATAATCCTTGCTTAGAATGCCTTCAAAGACTGCAAATAATCAGTGCCAGTCTTTGTTATTATATATTATGGGTTCATTGTGGATAAGAGTAAGCAATCATGAGTAATTTAAGGTTTGTATAACTTCGATCTAGAGTCAAACCTACCCTCCCGCAGGTTTAAACCTCGGATCGAGTAATCCGCGGATTGACTTGATAAGCGGCTCAGGATTGCATTCTTAATACCGATAGTCCTGGATTGAGTTTCAATCTGGGGTTTAAACCAGCGAGGAGGTTTAAACCACTGTTCTGAATTCGGGCCCTAAAGTATCAGGGGAGGAAATCAACACCCTAGTTGGCTTCCCCAGTGGATAGCAGAAGAACTGAGAAATGAAAAACATACAGTAAGAGAAGGAAAGAGCCTAGCAAAATTAGTTGGAGTTGGCAGGTGGAGTGAACGAATAACCCCGACTGCCCCAACTGCCTACTCGTAAGCCCCCACACCCACGTCAAGGAGCTAGGAAGGGGGGGGGGGGGGGGGGGGGCACAAGAGCAAGAGAGAGCTAAACAAAACTATAGCCCAATTTGTCTGACTGACACAGTATATAAGGTGTTCTGTGGGATCATGAATGAGAGGTTGAAAGAGATATGTGAGAGGAAATAAGGTAATGGGAGAAGAACAAAATGGGTTCAGGAAAGACAGAAGAGGTGAAGACATCATGTTCGTGATAAGAAAATACTTAGTGATAGATAAGTGGAATAACTGAGAAAAAGGGATACCTAGCGTTCCTGGATATAGAGAAGGCGCACGACAGGGTAAATAGGTATAAGATGAGTAAGGTGTTGGAGAAGGTGGGAATGTGATGCAACGTTGGGTTTATGATAACTATAAAATTACTGTGTGATATGAAATTGTATGGGCGTGCATAAGGTATGAATGAAGCAGTTTCACGAGTCAAATGCATGCCATCTAGTGAGGATTTGACTGAATGAAAGGGTGAATGTCTTACACATTGTTACCTTAGTTACATAGCTATGTAAATAAAGTATTTATTGTGTCTTTGTATAACCTTAGTTATTCAGCAGCCTCTGTAGGCTACTGTAAAGACCTCATTAATTAAAGCATAACTAATACTCCGGCTTTCTATTAATCACTGCTGATATCTTGGATTAATAAGCAACAATATAACACTTACTAAATGCGGAAATGGAATAGTTTCCTACTAGTCTACAGTATACTACAGCTGAATCTCATCACTATAGTTTCCTACTAGTCTACAGTATACTACAGCTGAATCTCATCACTATAGTTTCCTACTAGTCTACAGTATACTACAGCTGAATCTCATCACTATAGTTTCCTACTAGTCTACAGTATACTACAGCTGAATCTCATCACTATAGTTTCCTACTAGTCTACAGTATACTACAGCTGAATCTCATCACTATAGTTTCCTACTAGTCTACAGTATACTACAGCTGAATCTCATCACTATAGTTTCCTACTAGTCTACAGTATACTACAGCTGAATCTCATCACTATAGTTTCCTACTAGTCTACAGTATACTACAGCTGAATCTCATCACTATAGTTTCCTACTAGTCTACAGTATACTACAGCTGAATCTCATCACTATAGTTTCCTACTAGTCTACAGTATACTACAGCTGAATCTCATCACTATAGTTTCCTACTAGTCTACAGTATATTACAGCTGAATCTCATCACTATAGTTCCTACTAGTCTACAGTATACTACAGCTGAATCTCATCACTATAGTTTCCTACTAGTCTACAGTATACTACAGCTGAATCTCATCACTATTTTTACTTTTCTTTAACCCACAAGGTTTAATGAGCTTCCGCCGCCATGAACGTTCTAGTGGAGAGAACATAATAATTAATTCTGGTTCAGTAGTAGTTGATCAAGAGGCCTTCCCTAGGGTTAAGTGCCTCATTAATTACTATTTCCATTCACATATTCATAGCCTCCGATAGTTCAGTTGGAATGATTGTACATGCAAAGATTGGTATGCAGGATACGAAACTGCATAATAAATCGTAGGCTTGTGCAACATTCTTTAACTGTCTTCGTGGTGCAATGCATAAGTGTGTTGATTTTCGGTGTGAGCGTCCTGGGTTCGAATCCCCGGACTGCCACATGTGTGTTAATTTCATTAATCGAGTTTAGGAGTAAAGTTGGTTAGTGGAGAGAACATAATAATTTACTACAATACTTTTACCTAGACGACGTGCGTGGTTAAATAGTTAATTGTTGAATAATGTTTGTAGATGCTCATCAAATATAGTTACATGAATATTCCTAATGGGAAGCATTCTTGCAGAGAAGAATATAGTGAAACAAAAGCGGAGGAATACTTATTACTGCAATTGGTTAACAAACTAGAATAGTTAATTGCGGATGTTTAACTAGGTGTTGGGTCGCATGCAGCATGCAGTTGACCATCGTGACACGTTTGACAGGATATTCTAGCAATTACTAGGCTATTTTATTCAGCTTCGGAAGAACGTTTGGGCAGCTAAGGAGTTAATGGGGGTAATATTTACCTCTACAATTGCAAGATATAATTTCTATACATTTCTAATGATACCTAGAATATATTATCACAGTGCTGCATGATCCTCATGGTTTTAGTAATCATCGGCGATTCAGGTATTCAATACTTATCATGTAGTTTAAAATAGTAACCATATTTTGCATAGAGAAGTTCATCCAAGACTTAAATTACCAAAGGTATATTTTTGTTTGTAACATGTTACATCCATCCTATCGTTAACGATTGCTATATGTAATATGTTGACAAACTTATGTTATCTCTATACGATGCACTCTAATCCTAATAAATAAAATGTGCAATGTAATAATAATTGAATAAGAAAAAATAAGCAGTTCATTAATAAAACTTAATTTAAACTTATAAGAAATGTATCGTCTTGCTGAGTATTAATGTGTAGGCTATAGGAAATATAGTATAGTAAATATTTAAGTTGTAACTATAACTAATGATACATCAATGTATACACTTATTAAATATTAATCAAACAATGTATATAAAACCCAAATATAACAACAATTATAAAATTACCTGGTTTTACGTATGCAATATTGTCTATAGAAAACTTTAAATTCAAATACTTGAAGTTACGAGGAATGTGTATCCGATTAATAGCTTCACATTAACATTTTATAATTTTGTTCACTGAATTTCTTTTAGTTGCTGGCCCACCCTCCTGAAGCCTGGTTGGGAGGGAATCGACGAAGGTGCTGCATAGGTTCACTCTTAGTCTACGTCGTATACCCTCCCATACCTCTTGGGATTTCCACTCCACTGTCTCCCTAGTCTTCTCCTCCACGCTCCACTCTTGCACCATGAATGCCCACAGATTCCCTATAGGATTGCGGTCGCAACCCTTCGACGGTCAGTCCAGTAATATTATTTCAGGGTCATTATTAAACCACATTCGGACTGCCCGACGTGTGTGTATATAGGAGAACGATCCTGGACCAAGTAAATTGGATTGGGCTCTGGAAAGGCATGTGCTCTTACTGAAGGTAGTAGGGATGTTTCTAGTATATTAACATACTGTTGGGAGTCTAGGTTGTCTTCCATATAGTGACAAGTTCACCAGCACCACCCCACCACATCCACCCATGTAGTGACACGAAAACTCTCCCACTCCTCGTCCTTTCGTGAATGTGTCTGGATGAAAAACACTATTTTTAAATTGCCAACACTGACAAACAAATGCAGACACTGACGAAAAGCATGTTTCATCAGTAAATTTTACCGTCCTCCAAAAATCGGCCCCCTTATTCTAATGAGCTTGAGCAAACCTCAAATGGGATAGCTGGTTTTCCTGTCAATAATGCTCAATCCATTCTCCACAAGCTGTCGCATAGTAGTTGCAACGTGGCATTGTAGATCCGCTAGTCTTGTCATTTATACAGCCGTATAGTCAGTGGGTTTCCGCTTCTCATGATAGAATTTCATCCTCTTCTTGAGTGGTAACATGTGACCGTTTGGGTCTGGTCAAAACATTACCCTCATGTTCGTGGGCCAGCTCCGAATGGTATCTCTGTCTCTGTCGATTAATCGCCTTAATTCTCTCCCTAGTCATATACTGTAGAAGCCAACGATCATTCTTCTCATCATGATGACTTCAGGTCGATTAGCCCGTGTCCTGGGTGGCCCAGCACGACCATGTGGCCTATCTCCCATATCTGGAATAAGAAAAAAAACATATATAAGAATTTACATTATTCCCTCACTCTTTTATCTGCACACACACACAAGGTTACGGTGGCCGAGCGTGCTTAGTCACTGTATTGGAAGCGCTCGCTCTGGTGTCGGGGGTTCGATCCCCCTTGCAGGCAGGGGAAATTCTCAAAAACTTTCCCTGGCCGTGAAGACTAGGTCTGGACCGACCGTCTCGGGGGAGCCACAAAGTCTCCTGCCCACGGGGTTATGTAGGCGCTCTCTTTGAAGATATGTATTGCAGAGTTTTATCCTGTATAACTTGCCTATAATCAGTTAAACATATATATTTTGGTCACGTCCACATAATCATGCAAATTATGCATCGTATTTTATTCCACATTGCGATTGTCACTGTTCCAGTAAAACACCAAAAAACAAATGCTCTTATGAATAAAAGTTGTGAAAAAGTTGTGGGGAGAGAGAGAGAGAGAGAGAGAGAGAGAGAGTCATGGTTACGATAGAAAGACTTCTTAGATTCTTCCTAAAATGCATATAGAAATGTATACACGTAGTGAATACAGACCTGTGTGGTGGGGGTGTGAGCAGTCTAGGAGGAAGACCGAAATAGCATGGCAAGTGGAATGGAAGTTCACACCAGTGCACTCTGGCCTTGAAAAAATAAAGAAAATCAATTTGTTATGAATATATTTATTGTATTGTTGTTTCCGTATCATTCTATACACAGGCAGAAACTGAAATTAGACATTTTTATCAGAGTATTACAGGAAAGGTGTCTATGCACTACTTAGGCTACTGACCGCTAACTAGGCAGTTGGTAAACGAGCAGACGACCAACCGAGATGAATGTGTATCTGAAAGAAATATGAATAAGTATTTTATTATGTGGTTTCTCGCAATATAATAGTATTATTCGTATAGTCAATACATCATTTAGCACATTAACACAAATTAAATTAGTAAAGAAGCATACTACTGCATACAACTTACCATGACAAATCCACGAGGCACAATGATGGGAGGGGTCTTCCTCTAAGATTGTGTGTTACGGTCACTTGAAGAGCTTAATTTGAAATTATTTCGAATTTTATTAGTTTCTATAGTATTAAGGTCATATGCGAAATACATTTATATATTAGTGTTTGCATGCAAATACTTGCACTCCACAATATTTTGTTCTGGCCTTTAAACACTATATATTGCAATGCCATACGTTGAGTAACTTTAACATATCAAATCATCTAGGGTTCATTTTGCTGTTAAGAGTCACTCGCGCCGAATCTGAGTAGTGTGTTCGTGTGTGCGTTGCCACATTTACTAGTCGTCCAGAAAGACCCGAGGAAGGGGGGGGGGGGGGGGGGGTTTAAGGATTGCAACAGTCCTTGAAGGGTATATCCGCAAACAATTGGAAACAAAAGTTATAACCAAACTCGTTATCAGGTTTCACGTTACTTTTAAACTGTCCGCTTCCACAATAATGTTTAGTGTCTTATAATATTCTATTCACAGCTTATGCAATTGGTAAAAAAAGTTATGCTTGGGTTCCATTGTTTTGTTTTTTATTGGGCTGTTTAGTAAAGTGAACCAAATGGTGATTATTGTATTTCTTTATTGCACAGCCATATTGCTGATGGGTTTACAATAACTAAATCGTATCGGATATATATTTAACCCTCGTCTAGAGGGGGGTTTTGGGCTATTTTGGGCATATTCAGGCCCTCCTGAATGATCAATCAAGTATCTGCATGAAAAGAAATGTATTCAGCAAATTATAGGCGCTACAAGCTTCAAAATGAGACCAGAACGAGCTACGTAGCACTCGTCGTTTTGATGCAGTGGTACCACCAACATGGGAGTTTAGCGTATAGCGGCATATTTTTTCCAGCTACACTCACTACTAGCTACACTGCCGGCCTCTCGAGAACAGAGGGAGCGTGAGTCAGTGGGCGGCGGTAAGCCCTGGGTTTCGGCCGTGTGGCCTCCTGCGCTCCCGGCCAATTGCACTTGATTTTAACCCTTTAAAAGCCTTAATAATGCTCCTAACTTGCTGCTTTTTAGATACGGACTTTAGTCGGGCCCAGCTCTTTAAGTTTTAAACTTATTTTCATCCGTATAGGTGTAATAGTATAATATATACAAAATCTGTTAAATACGTCTACATTATTCATGCACGAGTCTAAATAGCATACTAAATTACCAAAACATGATTACATTTTCGTTTTTGTGACTTAATATTTTGTTATTTTATTTATTGTTTTGCTGTACTGTATATCTGAACATATTCTTTGTTGGTATTGTAGATACACATTTTAGTCAAATTCCTTATTTACCATTATAATTTCGGCAAGTTCCTCTTCCTGTTTGAACATACATTTTCCTTTTATATATTACCGGTACCATGTGTGACGTTAACCACTCCGTTAGAACCGCATGGCTTGTCCTACAGTGACTCGCTAGGATCGCCAGGGCAGTGGATGTGGCTACAGTTGATGTATTGTTGTGTGCTTTATTTCATATGAAAGCTTGTGTCATGGGCAGTCCAGAAAGGCTCTTTGTTTTCACCCATGTCAAGGCTTTATATATTTAATTGCAAAGTATATGTTTTATCATTAAGTAGTAACGATAGGATTTGAGAGAGAGAGAGAGAGTAGAACAGAGTGTGGGGAGGCGCGCAGTGTTTTGATATACTCGGTGACGTCATAGCTGGCTGGCCTCGTGGGGATTCGTTGGAGGAGTTGTTTACCATGCTTGGTGACGTCATGTTTAGCTAGCTTCTTTAGCATTGGCTAGAGGACTTGTTACCGCTTTTCCTACGTGGTTCGAACTAGTGCTAGTATATATGCTGCTCTCTGGCCACTCTCTCCCTCAGATCTGGTTTCTAGAACGCATCCCTATCATCCCTTTGATATCTGTCCCCCTCTCTGCACCTGAGAACCTTTTCCTCTGCCTATCTCTCTCATTTTCCATATCTTTCACCACCTTTTATTAATATTATACCCCCTCTGGTTAACTCTGCAAAATCAGCTTAATGCTGGCCAGTTGTATTGTGCGTTAAGGTCTTATATAACCCATGTATGTTAGTTGTTAAGATAAGTTGATCATGAAGCATTGGTTGGCATTCATATTGTTCAGTACCGCTTCCTATAATTATTAGTGTTCTGCTGGATTAGATAATGCTAGACTAGGAGTCTGATACTATAAGGTATTGTTTCCGATGAGTGCTGGCTTTAGTTAAAAGCTGCACGACATACCTGAGAACTGGAGTTGATTGGGTAAATTCTAGTCTGTGTGCCATTGAGAGTAGAGCATGCACGAATGATGGCTTTTTGCCTATACCATTCTGCACTGTTCTAGGCTCGGTTGCTTGTCTTTGAGGTACGCCAGGAGAACGCTTAATACCTCGGTATTAAGGTTTCTCAAGAGAGCTACCCTTCCCTATAACGTAATATTTGACGCACAGACTTGAGATTTGCACTAGGATATGCGGCATGCCATGCGCACCAGTATCTCGTATCATTGACTCTAGCTAGACTTTATCAGTCATAGTAGACATTAAGTATATTAAACCAATTACTCTTATTATGCATACCCGTTTATGATTACACAAGCATTTCGCAGCCTAGTTTGATGTATTGAGACACAAACGACTTAGGCTCTTTTTGTTGATAGGAATACTGCATTGTCGTGGCGATTATTATTATTGTTGTAGCGTTTAGGATATTCTTGGCTCCGACTGCATTATATATCCTGCCTTTTTGTGTGCGTAGCCTGCACGAGCATTGTTCCGCTGCCTGCCTTTTTGGGTTCCATTTCCGATTCGAGCATCTTGATAGCATCTAACATTTAAAGAAGATTCCTTGTTGGTGTTGAAGGACTTTAGTGCACTTTCTTCTATGCAGGAGTGCCTGACATTTATTGATTAAAGTAACGTAAGCTGTAACGTCTCTTACCACCTTACTTTGCATACCATAACCAAGCCCCTTCGGTTATAGGTAGTAATAGGCTGTTTTCACATAACATTAAGCCTAGAGTAGACGCACATTTATTGAGAGTTTGATAACCTATTATTGCATATAGAACTCTGGAGAGTATTTGTGTTCTTTGTTCACTGGGAATATACATCAGAGGTTGGATCTAGCGCTTTCCGTTGTAGCATTTATGCCATTACTAGTCCAATGAATAAGAGCCCTGATATATATAAACCTCAGTCGTAACACATGGCATTCTTGTTTACTGCCAAATTCTGATAAACAATATCTTCATCATCCTACTCCTTAAAATAAAGCTCTGTATGGTCCCTTCGATCTCTTTAACAGTGATATTATACTATCATTGTGTCCTTCCTTTCTGTTACTAAACTCGGCAACCCCCCCCCCCCCCGTTGACATTTTCATAACGTTATTTCGTATACTAACAATTATTATCTAACCGCTCATTTCCGTCCGTTTCCTCACCTTTGACACCTCCTCTAACTATTCTCAACTAAAGCCACCAGTGTTTACATTGTTCCACTATGTGCGAAGCTTAAGAACCCCATATATACAGTATGTATCTTAATTTCACTATCATTATACACTTTCCTTGGTTCCTATTCTTGATCAAATCATATCCTAATTCCCATCTTGCATCAAACATCTGTACAATATTTCCCTATGCACCCTCACTTCAATCAAACCTTTCCCAGTTCTATTGATCACGAAACATGCCCCTGTTCTAGTCATACATCAATAATCAATATCGTCACGCTTCTTGGAATCGTGTAGCCTGGTGAAAATAGGTGTAGGAGACTTCTGGACCATTAATATAACCTTTAATAACCAAAACATTTCTCCCCCCGACCCATACAGGTACAGTTGGTCAAGGATGAAAGTATACAGTTTTTCGTCTGCTATAGCCACACATAGTTTGTCATGTTGGCAGCCCTGGTAGCCATATCTCAGAGCCCGCCCACCTTATACAGGGTGTTTAAAAACATGTTCCTGGACTTAGTTGTCAGACGGAAATATGAATATATTGCTCTATAATCTTTGACGTGAATATCACTTCGGAGATATTAAACACTTAATGTTATTGATATATATACAAGAAATGCGAGAGTGAAAACGAAAATCAAAACGTCTACCTATATACGATATTTCAGTGGAATACAGGTCCATTTTCACACGTGGTAATATGTGGCTAATAATGTAGGGTATGGTGATATCAATGTTGCAGTTGGTTTGCAGGTGTTCAGCTGATAAAAATAAAAATAATAATAATGAATAAATAAATAAATAAAAATCACAAGTAAAGCCTCATTATGCTTCGAGGACTGACTCATAAAGCAATGGCGCTCGCAAGATGAGTAAAATTGCTGGGTCATTACCCTATTCAAGATATACAGTACAAGGTATGGTCACGCGCAGGTCCGTGACGTCAGCTCGGCCCCCTGACCTCACTCTTTATTTCTTTCTCTCTCGGAGTCATAAAGATTGCCCACACTGGCCCGTCAAACCTACCTACTTCTCTCTCTCTCTCTCTCTCTCTAATAAATATTTTAAGCTATATATATATATATATATATACAGTATATATATCACTTTATGTTCGTTTTGTTTTATCACTACATAACACATATGCTAGGTTAAAGTAATGGAAATGCAATACAAGTTTCAGGTCCTATAGCTTCAGGTGGAAAGAGAGAGAGAGATAATCATAAGCAGTTGCAGGTAGTAGCATATAACAAGTATGCACATGAACACAAATCCTATAGATTATATACTATGTGTTCTAACCGAAGTAGAACAAAATATGAATGATATATCTACAAGTGTTCACTGTGTTGGAATACCACCGCTCACAATGTGAGGTGCTTTTAAAATGTATCTATTGTTCATTATTGTTCAGGATGTGTTATAGCTTTGTTTAGGCCTAATAATTCATATTTAAGATTGCTTTCAAATGCAGTTGTCTCAAAATGCAAACTACATATCCTTGCAATAGCATCATTAATATAGTCTGATCTCTTACACAGGTGAATCCATTTGTTCTTTGTTTCGTCGTGGGGAAGGAGTGAAAAGTAATATGCTTATCACTTGCTTTTTTCTTGTTTGAGAAACACCCAAACACTGCACAGTTGTTGGGCATGTCTGTACACTTGCTTAAGCAAAACAACACAGTAAAACATCGAGGCTATGCTTAAAAAAATTCACTTGATTCTGGAGAGATGTGCGCGACCTACACACATCAAAGGAGGGTAAATACTGAGGGTGGGAGGTCAGGGGCCGATTCTACGTCACCTGCGCGGGTCAGACGAGTTTGGGGCATCTGGTGACCATACCTTGTACTGTATATCTTGACCCTATTGAACACACAGGCTTCCTTACGTCCACGTTTAGGAATTAGATTTTTGTGTATCTAAAGTAGACGAATATGGAGTGGCTATAAAAGATATTACGATATACACTTAACATTATAACATTCATAATAAATAATGAGTAGAAAGAGGAATCTAATAATACTTGTTAATTAATAAGTAGGTAAATATTGATATTTCACTTTCATCCCCAAGACTGGATTATATGTGATCCAAAGGGCAATGAAACGGAGGTGAGCGCCGCGGCTACGCGCTGTTCCAGCGTATGCCCCCACCTTTGTTTTGCTATCTCCATAACAGTATTTAGTCACCCTGAAGGTTTATGAATAATTCTCTAACTTTTGATATTTATGGAAACGCTTTTTCGAAGCACTCCGTATATTAATTAATGTATCAATACGATAAACCCCATGTGTGTTGGGATGGTTTGGGCTAGTGGAAAGGCTGTCATGGCTGCCAACATGACAAACCATGTGTGGCTATAGCAAACGAAAAACTTTATACTTTCATCCTTGACCAACTGTACCAGGCTTGGAAGATGGAGTGATAGACGAAAGGGGAGAATTGAAGGGAAAATATTGCAAGCAGGATTTTCGACGAGTAGTTGGTAGTGTAGGGAGAGGTACGCTGATAGGGTCTGTTTTCTTTCAGCTATTACGAAGATTTTGTAGTGGAATTATGTTGCAATACTTTCGCGTTTGTCCATTAATTATTGATACATCAATTACTTAAGGATTCGAATTACCGTTAGCTGGAGAGAGGTAGGTAGCAAATATGATTATACTTCAATGATCCATGGATGGTGATGAACAAGAGGATAAGTAGCAACCAATATATAATCAATGGATATAGTTGTGTAAATTTAAACATTATAATTGTCCATGTACAAACGGCTACAGTAAGTGTTGTCACAATGATCATCGTTCAATCAGTGGTATTTGTTTTCCTTATTTGTTTGTGAAATTGAATATATGGTTCAAAACAAGGTACGATAATATATTCAGTATTTATAATTCTATCCATGACCTAACACATTCAAGTTAATAGTTACTGATATAAGATGCTCAAGGACGAAACATTGTGAAATGTCAAGTTCCTCTTCGTTGAGATGCGGGATTAAAGTGTTGAGATAAATAGTGTATAAATATTATTGAAATATTCCATGTTTACTTTCATGTGGAAAAATTACAATACAAAGCGTATTAGGAATTATACTAAATATATAGATATACTAGGGCATCTCTTTCAAAACAATTATAATCAATGTACAAATCTAACTCCGCATTTGTGTTTGCTCTGCTTCGGAGATGGGCAGTAATGCGGCTACAACAAGCAGTGCAAAGACAGACCCGCGGATATCAAATTCAAGCATGATCATGTACAGTAGAGTCGGAGGAGAAAAGAGCTGTCTTCCGAGTAAAAGGATTCAATAATTTTGCTACACCGCATGAACATTCCAGCCCCAGAAATTGCTCTCAGGATACACAGTAACACCAGATCTGTTTATCGATGGATCCAGTTAACTGAGAGAAAAGGGAACACCTCAAATTTGCCAAGATGTGGAGCTCCTCGTCACATCCCCAGAAGAGCTTCTCGTCACATCCCCAGAAGAGGATCAGCTGATCATCTACACAGCTAGAAGGGAGCCACTAAGTAATGCAGTTGCAATGAGGCGTAAGACTGGAATCCGACTTAGCATTTAAACCTAAAGGAAGAGACTGCACGAGGCTGGAATACACCACCTAATACCTGCCACCAAGCCATTGTTAACCGAGCTTCATAAAAAAGATCGTCTGGGGTTCGCTAAATAGTATTATTCGTTCTGGAGCTCTGTTCTCTTCTGTGATGAGAAGACGTTTTCCTCTGATGAGCATGAACAACTTCATTGTTGGCATAGAGACAATACTAGTTAGGCTAATGAAACTTGTGATAAAGTTGAAATCAAATTATGAATAGTAATAGTAAGGTTGCTATATCTGAAGTCATTGATATTTGGATTCTGTGCCTAGTCTGATAGGCCAGATAGGTCAAGGCCTTTAAGAGTAGGTTTGTGGCCCATTTTTTTATCAATTCTGCGAAGCAAAATGGTAGCGATCCCCCGTATACCGTGCATGACCAGCCCGCTTGTCTGTCTGTCTGTCTGTCTGCCCGTCCAATATCTCCTCCCAGGGTTATTTATAGATGCTTACGAAATGACTACACACGAATTCAGACGGTCCGTGAGGATGTCAGTCAAAAAAGGAAATTGATCATACTCAAAGGCTAAGGTCAAAGATAAAGGTAAATTTTTCAACTTTTTAACTACTCATTCAATTTTCACCATATTCACAATGCTAGATCCTATGTATATGCCATGCACAATGACCAACTATGAATTGAATATTCCTAAGGTTAAGGTCAAAGGTCAAAATCAGATTTATTGGTATTACTTCTAAACTAATGGAAAGTTATGTAAAACCAAGTCTTGGTAAGTTTTCAGGAATAGGTACCGACTGATATACTATCTCAGAAAGTATTTCTGCATAGCAGGGCGCTTTATATACTGTTTCACATCTAACCATAGCCTCTCAATCGTCTGCATGTGAATTTCTTTAATGACTGGGTTAACAAAGTTTAAGAAATTATTGATTGTTCCATGTTTTAAACCCTCTTGTTAAAGTTAATTATAGGTTTATAGGGGTATTGGTGGGGGTCTGTCTGATCATTATGTAGTAGTAGCTAAGGTTAGGATACAAAAGAAGTGGGTGAGGAGAGCTGGAGGGAGGCGAGAGGAAGGTGAAATGGTGAGGAGGGTGGAGAGGCTGCAGGAGGAGGAAATCAGGGTACAGGAGAGCAGTAGCAAGACGACTAGGTGGGTTCGACCTGGAAGTGGAGGAGATAAGCAAGGTGTTTAACACCTTAAGAGCGGCCTATGCGGTTTATTTATATGTACCGCCCAGCGGGGTGTTTTTAGCCAAAATAGGGCTGTTTACGTGATCATTTTCATGCCTAAATAAGACCCAGAACGTAAAACAAGTATCTATCCCTGAAAGGGCATAAACAGAGCTTTCGAATGACACCATAACGTCCTTTTATGATGGCTAGTTTTCTTGCAATAACCGTGCAACGCGAGTGCAAAAAGCATGTAATTAGGCACTTTCCCCATACAATTCCTTATATAGCGAGTGAGAGAGGTAGGAGGGAGGTGAGATTCGTGTCAGTAGGTTCGCCGCGGTGGTCTGGAGCAGTCATACGCTCGCTACTCTCCTGCCACCACTTGTCTCTCTCTCTCAGCAACATTACGTGCTGAAATTGCCACTCGAGTTATGTCGAGCGCCACCACATAGTCCAGCTTTATTTAACTCGACTTATGTGGTGAGCCGCTAATTAAGGGTTAAGGAAGAGGTCTGTGCAGCATGTGAGGAAGTGTGTGGAGTGAAGAGAAGAGGGAGGGGAGTGAAAGGTACAGCATGGACAGAATAGGTAAAAATAGCTGTGGAAGATAAGAAGAAAGCATATAGAGAGTGGTTGGGTAGTAGAGGGAATGAAGATTTGGAGAGGCAGAAACGAGCGAGGTATGTGGAGAGAAAGAGAGTGGAGAAGAGAGTAGTGAAGGAAAGTAAGAGAAGAGTAGATGAGGAATTTGGAAGGAATCTGAGCGTAGAATGGAGGGAGTGTAAGAAACTGTTCTGGAAAGAAGTCAAGAAAGTTAGGGAAGGTAGCAATGGCAACAGTAAGAGTGTGAAAGATAAGAATGGGAGAATGCTAGCCGAGAAGCAAGAGAGAGTCGAAAGATGGAGGGAGTACTTCAACGAGTTGCTAAATGTAAGGAATGAAGAGCCAGCAAACATAGTTTGATGGGGTATGGGAGGGAGAAGAGGAGAAGTAGTGGAGGATGAGGTGGGGATCAGGAGGTCAGAAGTGTGGGAAGCCATGAAAAGAGTGAAGTTGGGGAAAGCACCAGGAACAGATAGAGTGTGTGGGGAAATGTTGAGGTATGGTGGTGAGATAGTGATCGAATGGGTATGGAAAATGTGCAAACTAGCATGGGAAAAGGGGAATGCACCCGATGACTGGAAGACTGGCATAATAGTACCCATATATAAGGGCAAAGGGGAAAGAGGAGTGTGTGGTAACCACCGAGGAATATGTCTTTTAAGCGTAGTAGGGAAGGTGTACAGTAGGGTAGTGATTGAGAGAGTGAGAGGGAGAACGGAGAGGTGGATAGGCGACGAGCAGGGAGGTTTTAGGAAGGGAAGAGGATGTGTAGATCACATTTTTACCCTGAATTGTGTTGTGGAGAAATATCTGGAGAAGAAACAAAAGGTGTATGTTGCCTTTATGGACTTGGAGAAGGCCTATGACAGAGTGGATAGAGAAGGCATGTGGAAAGTACTTAGAATATACGGAGTAGATGGCAAGTTGCTGAAAGTAGTGAAGAGCATGTATGAGGGTGCAAAGGTGGCAGTACATGTGGAGAATGAGCAGAGCGAGTTCTTTGACCTGAGTGTTGGGTTGAAACAGGGGTGTGTGATGTCCCCGTGGTTGTTTACTGTATATATGGATGGAGTCATGAAAGAAATACTATGAAGAGCAATGGATATTGGTGTATCGCTGAAAAGGGAGGGAAATGGGTGGAAGCTGCCTATACTGCTGTTTGCGGATGATACAGTTCTGATGAGCGATAAGGAATGGGAGTTGGAGGGTCTGGTAAATGAGTTTGGAACAGTGTGCGAAAAACAGAATTTGAAGGTAAATGCGGGGAAGAGCAAGGCTATGGTCTTCGAAAGGGGTGAAGTCACAGAGTGTGAGGTGAAGTTGAACGGTCAGGTTATAGAGATCGTCAGCTCTTTTAAGTATCTGGGCAGTGTGTTGAGTAAAGATGGGACTATGGCTGAAGAAGTGCGGGAGAGGATGCAACAGTGGAAGAGGGTTGTAGGAACGTTGAAAGCAGTAACAAGAAATAGAGTGGTCAGTGTGGAATTGAAGAAGTCCTTGCATGACAGTGTGGTAATCCCGACACTAACTTACGGAAGCGAAGCATGGACGTTCGGGAAGAGACTCAGACCAAGAGTGAGAGCGGTGGAGTTACTTGAGAAGTGCGTGCGGAGTTACATGGAGGGATAGACAGACGAATGAGGAAGTAAGAAGGAGGTGTGGTGTGGAGGTAGATGTGCTGGAAAGTGTGAAAAGGAACAACTTGAGAAGGTTTGGCCATATGGAGCGTATGGAAAGCGAGAGATTGACTAAGGGGGTGTACAAGAGCGAGGTGGAAGGACAGAGAGGGATAGGTGGAAGGATGGAGTGAGGAAGTATATAAATGAAGGCGGTGCTGGTTGGGAGGAGGGGCGTCGACTGACCGGGGATAGAGGTGCATGGGGGTGGTTTCTTCGTGACCATCCCTTCGGGGATCACGGCGTCAGGCAATAGATAGGTAGGCCTGCCGCTCGTCATTGTACACTTTAGAGTCTAGGTCCTCTAGGAGGATAGATTTATGAATGTATGGTAACAAAATGTCCTTGCTACGGGGCTCTGGTTGAACTTCATATTCAAGAAGTGGGATAATGAATCTTTTCTTAGAAATACTTTCTATTCCACCAAACAACCACACCTGCTTAACTTCCCTGCCCAAATTAGTCTATATACAGTACTCATGCCCCAATACTTCCGCCAAACAGTTTCAATTATTTCGACCACATTATCCTTGACGCCAATCGGTGGTTGATGGTCAAGCCAGGAGTCTGTCACCTCACAACAGAAGCTTCGCCAGTTGAGACTCGTGGGTAGGCTAATTGAAAGATTTATAACCCTCACGCTATCCTTAGGACGCAGTGGTTGCTTATTAGCAATCAGATGTAGAGTTCTCTCTATCGTATAATTACCTCTCCAAAATTGTGTTCTGCCCACAGCTAACTCAAAGACAACTGCAGAGGTTGGAGTACCTAAGCTAAAGGTTTCTAAACACCCAATGGTCGCAAAGGTTAACTCTCAAAGAGCGGGGGGTTATGTGTCTATCAATGTAGCGCCAGGCGGCTATATTTACCTAAAATTACCTTCATTCCATGCATAAGCAAGAGCCAGAGCGTAATACAATTATAATTCCGTGAAACGACGATGATAGCGCTTTCCAGTGACACCTTAATCGTCCTTGTAAGATATTTGGTTATCGTGCAACCGAAGGGCAAAATCGGCTATTTATTGGCAATTTTGCGGTTATTGGCATGTGAAGGAGGGTGTGTGAGTGAGGGAGGTGTATGCAGGACTTCAGTCTACGCTGCAGGACCGTGGCGAGCGGGTGAAGCCCACCTATTGTCCCTGCAATTCTCGGTCTCTATCATCGCTCATAATAGCCTCAAAATGGTGTTCGTCATATGACGGGCACCGTACAGATGGGCAATTTTCTCTCTCCCTTCATATGACAGTCACCGCGAATTGAGGGTTAAAGTATCCCACAATAGGCTCAAATCGCATCCTGTGCATGAAAGGGCTAATGAGTTGGCGATGTTTAAAATCTTTGTCCAGCCAATAGACAATGAAACCTACAATTTTCCAAGGAGGTGGTGGGTGGGCTTGTGGTGGTAGGGCTTCGATGCATGTCTGCCTGCCGAGATCGGAACTTCTCCGGGTGGTCGGGGGCTGCGGGAGTGCTGGAGGGACCTTGGTGACCCTGGTCTCTGGGTCTTCTCCTGGATGACCTAGATGTGTGTCAATTTGTGTTTTGTTTTTGTGTTCATTGTTTTCTGTTGTGTTTTGTGTTGTCCCTATTCTTGCTCTGTCTTGAGTCGGCCCCCCCCCCCCCCAAAAGGAAAAACAAAAATATATATATATATATATATATAATAATACAAAATATCATAAAATTAAATTTGAAAATAAAAGTAGGAAAAGTGGGGATTGGGCCTGAGCATATACTGTAGATAGATAGATGGAATTTTTGCATTATCAAGCAATGTTTCTTTAACACTGAAGCCGCGGCGCCCGAAATATGTCGGGCAAGAGAACAATGGACTATTGTCCGGTGCCTGACAATAGTCGGGCGGGATTTTGAGCACATTATCGGCTCTGAGAGAGAGTTCACACGTTGGGAGGACGATAGGCGGGCTCTGACCATCCGGCCCGACCACAGAGCCGCGACTGACAGCCCCACTGCAACATTCCACAACCACTGTCTTGCGAGACCAGGAAAGAACCAAGGAAATTACCTTATTTAGGGATTTTTCACCTCCGGTTACGCAATTGCTACAGGATAACCTGTGGTCGTACAAGGATGATTCAGGTGTCATTGGAAAGCTCTATTATCGCCCTTTCATGGATGCATCATTGTATTACGCTCTGGCTCTTGTTTATGCATGAAAAAGAGCATGGAATGAAGCTCGTTTAGGGTAAATATGCCCGCCAGGCAGGTAGTAGAATTACAAACATCCCTGTCGGTAAGGGGTTAAAGTGAGCAGTAGTGAACCAACACCACTTCCTTTTCTTATTCTTAGGAGGGTATGTGTCACTATGTGGCCACTAGGGGTCAAAAATCGAATTTTACAAAAATTGTTAGAAGGAAAAAAAAATTGGTATGATTTTACTGTAGGGGTACGCATTTGACAGGTACTACCAAGGATTTAATACAGAATTGTTTTCGGTTTCCACGCATCCAACACCAAGCTACACCCTTTTCTGGTGTACAAAACACTAAAAAAACAATGGGGTCTATATTAATTAATGTTAAACGAAAATCACAAAATATAAAGATAACTCGGTGGAAAAGTTGCATTCTCGGGAGTAACGTCGATCGCTTTGTTGACATAGCTCTCAATCAGTTAGTAGGCTTCTTCGCGCATCCAACTAATTTCCCAATATGGGCGGTTCAATTGAAATTTAGGCTGCGGGATACAGTATACAATATATATTTTTGGCCCAAACGCGCTTCTTTATTCTCGTCGAAAAACACATTCAAAACTTTAGTAAATAGTTTCTATTACTAGTATCAGACCAGAAAAGGGTGTAGGTTGTTGACGGAGGCATGGAAACCTAAATTAAATCAACAATAAGTACGTGGTGGTACCTGTCAAATGCGTGCCCCTTTAGTAAAATTCTACCCATTTTTCTCTAGCTCATGCAACGTGAGGAGACAACATTTTCCAAATATGGCCGACGGCAGTAACTTACAGTAAAATCCTGCATGTTTGTATTTATTACCAATTAATTTCCCTCATGCCACATGGCTCGTTTTGTGGGCTTACGTGCTGGTAAGTGGAGCGGCCAGGGTTCTTGGCTGCTCCCCCTAGCACCTCATTTTGTCATGTCCTTTTATTTCTCCTCCTTTTATAGTTTTCGTTTTGCCTTCTTCGGCTTTCTCCTGGGGCAGCTGACTGAGGTCTCCCACCTTTGTGCTTTTGTGGACCCATCCCTCCCTTTTCTTCTAGTTGACTTCCTTGTTTGTTTCCTACCTTTTTAACTGCTTAGAAGGTTCTAGTTTCCTTGGGGTTTCACCTTGGTGTTTTTTATCCCTGCAGAGTTGGCAGAGTCCACCTGGTGACAGGTGCTGCCGGTGAGGGCTCGCAAGGCTCATTGCTGGAAGATGAGCACAATCGGGTTGCTTTGGGGTTTCTGACTCCCTTCTCTCTTCTCAGTATGCGTGACAGGTGAATACGCCAGCCCCATTCTTCATGGGACAAAGCTTAAGGACAAATGCCCGGGTTGTACAAGGTCCCTAGCTCAAAGCCGAGGCCTGTCCCGTTTCAATTGACCACATTCTGGGTTTCGTGGCCCTGCGGAGGTCTTTCTCCCTTTCATTGCCTGGGGCACCTGGTAACCACAGTATCTTCTTCCATGCGTTTCTCCTTTTTTCTTTATATGGTGACAATTTATGCTTTATTCGCTGTACTTCTCTGTTCATGTCTTCTGCTTTGGAGGTTCCGCTGAGTGAGCTCCTTGTGGCATGCAGCCTGCCACTAGGGGCTACGGTGGTTGGTTGTCGGACCGATTCTCCGCGGGAGCACGGTGAATCGGGGATGGTTTTTGATGCTCTCAACTGCCCGCTGAAATGTCCCTCAATCATCACTCGTCCCTCTCATTTGCCACTGTTCCGAGTCTCTCTACAACCTTTACGTCCTTATCGCGTCCTTCTCCAACCTCCACTACCCCAGGTTTTAATCTCCAATCCTGTTGTCGTTTCTGAGTCTTCATCTTCTTCCTCTTCACCCTCTATCGCTGTCAACCCTCGACCCTTTTCTGCCTTCCCTCCCTTGTTCTCTTTCCTCTTCTTTTCAAGTTTCATCCTCTTCTCGTCCTCGCTTCTCTGTCATCTCTCTTTGCACCTTCTTCCTTACTAAGTTTTTCTCCATCCCTGCCTTTGCTCCTCTGGTCGGTGATGATCTCCTCTTCCACCTGCATCTCCTTCAGCAGGTGGGAAAGGAAATAACCTTCCACTCCTGCTATGATGACTCCCGACTTGTTACCGTCCAAACTGAAAGTCATACTACAGCTATGTCTTCATTCTTTGATTGTTTTGGCAACTCCATACCGGCTCATAAAGACCACTGTCTCAACTCCTGTACAGGGACTGTCCTGATCCCCACTTCCATACGTGTAGGGGGTCGTCAATTCACGGATCGCGCAGACCTAGTCAAGAACATCATTGTTGCTCAAGACCAAAAAGGTGGTTAGTGTGGTCTGTTACACTATCCCTCCTCGTAACGATCGCCGCAATCCCGCGAAAATTGTCAAGATCTCTTTTTGCGTCTTGCCTTGGGTGCTTTTCGCTCTTCCCATGTTGAAAGCCTCTATGCTGAATCCGGCGTCCCTTCTTTGTACCGGCGTCTGGCCCTTCTCTCTATCAGATACTATGCCCTGTTGTTTCAGTTTCCTTCTTTGCGGACCTCTCTTACTCCTACTGTTCTTGTTACGCCTCACTCTCGCCTTCAGCCCCCTTTCCTTTCTGGTATGGATTCCTTGCTTTCTCATTCTTCGTTTTCCCCCTTCCGCGTTCTTCCTCTACGAATCAGTGTGTCCTCCTTGGCTTCTTCCTCGTATTTCCATGTGTCCCTCTATTCTTCCTTGTTCTAAGTCCTACCCCGCCCCCGGCTCTTTGTTCTTGTTTCCTTGAACACCTTGCACAGCATTCTTCTTCTACTCCAGTTTACACTGATGGCTCGCGTTCGTCTTCTGGCGTCGGGTTTGCTATCCTTTTTCCTTCCCATTCTTATTAGTATTCTCTCCCTTCTATGGTTGGTGTTCTGACTGCTGAGCTTTATGCTATCTTTTTTGCCGTCCATCTCATGTACTCCTTTCCTTCTTCCTCCTTTACCCTTTTTTCTGACTTGTATAACGCCTTTTTTCTCTTGCAGTCTTTCCCTGCTGTTCATCCGTTGGTTCTTGCCGTCCAAGATTGCCTTGTCAGTCTTTCTACTCGGAAGAAGGTTGTACAGTTTTGCTGGGTGCCTAGCCATGTTGGTGTCCGTCTGAATGAGCAGGTTGATGTTCTCGCTCGTGATGCTGCAGCTGTCAGGTCACCTTCTCTCTCTATTCCCGCTTGACTATTATATCCGGCTATCTCTACCTTCCTTCTGTCTTGTTGGCAAACGATGTGGTCTTCTCTTTCCTCTAATAAGCTCCACACTGTTAAGGCCTCCGTTTCTGCCTGGGCTGACCTCTCTCACTGTGTTCGCCGTTGGGAGACTGCGTTGGCCCGGCTTCGGATAGGCCATACCAGACTTACCCACTCCTTCTTAATGTCCCGCTCACCTCCGCCGCTTTGCTCCAGGTGTGATGTTCAACTTTCTATTCCTCACATTTTTCTTGACTGTCCTCTCTTTTCTCCGGTCCGTATGCTTTGTTTTCCCTTTCTCTTTGCCCTTAGTCGTCTGCCTTGTCTTGCTGATATCCTCTCAGAGTCTCTTTTTTTTTTCCGTTGACCGTGTAATGTCTTTCCGTTCTTCTCTCAACCTCCTTAACATTATTTGAGTTCCTTTCCCTCTAACTCTTATCTGTTTTCTGCTTTAGTGCCATATGGCTTTCGTTGCCTGGTGCTAGGAGTTTGTTAATGTTATGTTATGTTACCCATTAATGCAGTGGCGGATTTAGGGGGGGGCCGAGTAGGCCATGGCCTAGGGCCCCGCGCCCCCAAGGGCCCCGCACCCCCAAGGGGCCCACACCTTTGGTAAAAAAAGCAAAAAAAAAAGTTAATTCACAGTTTGTATTTTCGGTTATTAATTTTTGTTTGCGATTACCCCATTCCCAGTACTATTGGGATTAATGGCATTATGACTTTTAGAACATAAAATAATGGGTATTAAATGTATAATGATTGCGTTATATTTATTTTAAAACCGTAAAACGCGTAACCCGTTTACCTGGTAGAAGAAAACATTTAGTTATCCCTGATACTATATTGTTAACACTATATTATTGATTATTGGGAATCTAGGACTCTTTCCTGAATTTCTCTCACTGATCCTCACTTATAAATACCTGTGATTAAGTGGTTATATTACTGGCACTGCCTATGCCTTGTATTTTTGCTAAACCAATTATTATTGATGGGTAGTCTATGGATAGTAGGCACCTCTACAGCACAGAGCTCGGCACGCTCGTTTCCTAGCCCAAACGAGATGCAAGAGGAGCAGATAGTTCCCGTAGGTGGAGGTGCAATTTTGTATGCCTAGGTATATGGAATCTAGACCCATGCTAATCAATATCCTTAGTACTAAGGCTGCTTGCCTACATTAACTTAACCCTTAAGCCATTCAGTACCAGTGCCATCTTTTTAAACTAAATCTGGCTTCTTTTAGACGATTTTAATTTATTACAAATGTATAATAGCCTATATGTCAATATATATTTTATCTATATAATCTATTATACTATTTGTTATGAAAAATAATTTTGTCCAGCCCATTTTCCAATCACTTACAATACCGTCTTGCATTAGGCTAAGTAGAGAGGTAATAAGTTACAATTAGGCTATAGTTTGTAGTCTTGGACAGTAGTTTACAATTTAAAGGTGGTTTTATCATGCTAGTTTAAAGATAAGGAATTTATCCAGTTTTACACCGGGTCGAAACCGTCGATATATTATTTAGACAAATATGTTAGTTAGGTCATGTACTTCATTGCCATATATGTCCACCCCGTCGGAAATTCATTATAAAAAAATAACTAAATCCCCCCAAAAAATATAAACAGGAAACGTAAGCTGGGTTTAGATCGTCGCGCACCCATAGACAGGGAACGTGAGCTGAGGTTAGACCGTCAGCGTTAGTTAGTCAGGTTAGTTTTAGGTTAGGTTAGGTTAATTGTTTTGCATTTTCCGATGGGGTTAATAAAATACATTCCTAAAAAAAAAAAACACAAGGAATTTTTTTTTTTTTTTTTTTTTAAATCGTCCCCGGTGTAAAACAGGATATTTACCAAAGATAAATATAATTGGCAATGCAATCATGCCTTCATTTTCAGCAACTCGTTCTAATTTCTATGACACAATGTCAAAGCCAATTTTCACATTGCAAACTTGATCAAAGTAAAATATTAATTATTTTCTATATTTCACAGAAGTTCAAAGCCTCATTCGGCAAAACCAACAACTGATCCATTCCCATAGCCTAGCTACATACAGCAAAAGCTGCAAAATATGATTTATTTTTTATTTTTATCAAAGCAGACTGACTCAATCAATATTGTCAGTGTTATCGTTGTTGTACATAGATCTATGGATAATTTTGTATATCTATATGCATCTGCTATTTTAATTTACTAGTTACAAAGCTAAGCAAAATCACGTGATCACTAGGCTATTGACAAAATGATTCAAATTAATATTGAATTAGCACAAATAAGCTCAGTCGCTCATGTTGTGTCAAATAATACTTTGACTATCATGAGTGAGAAACACTATGGCCATATTTAAACCACCATAAATTACAGGATTTCACTCCCTCCATAGGCCTCAAAATGTCCCTAAAAGTACTCAATTTTCCAAAAATTTCTTGGCGGGGCTTACAGCGCCCCCCCAAACCCCCCAGCTGTAGGAGCCTCGCATAACCCCAGTGCCTAGGGCCCCATAACAGGTAAATCCGCCCCTGCATTAATGTATTAATGTCTGGAAGTTAAAACATATGTGAATATTTCTTAAACTTAGTTAGTTTGCCATAAAACATCGAGATTGTGCTGCTAACTGTGGTGCGGCTGCTTTATATTCTCCAAATAATCAAATAAAGACTGCTATATCATATAATTATAATATGTAGTCATGTTCGAATATGATAAATATTTTAAAGGAACACCGCAAAACAAATAACCTTAGTGTAAGACTAGGAAAGTAAAGTAAATATAAGTGATGAATGTACTAAAGGATATGAATTGTGTGAACTAATTTATATGTATTATATAAATGAGATGATCACTGCAGAAAACAATATAATGTTGGTATTATCGGTGCTTAGTAAGGGCATTATCTAAGTATGGAGATATGAAGAAGAAATGCGATATAAGTTAAATGTATGTTGAGCCAAAACAATAATGTTGCCTACCTATATGTAAATATACGCATTTAATAATAAGATATTAGACAGAACAAAAAATCATAGGTGTACATATTCCAAGAACAAAGGGAACACAAGTCATTCATCAATAAAGACATGTTGAAACCCAAAAATATGCATAGCTAGTCACCAGATTGTCAAGTAATATTTACCCCAAGACTCAAACTGAGATTCATCGTCCCTCTCGGAATAACCGTTTTCCCCATTATACAACGATCTTAAGACACGCCGCCCGATAGTGGGGAGGGCATTGGAGTACAGGGGAAATGGGTTAAATGCATAAAACGGCAATAACAGCGTATTTTATCAAAATTTGGCTCGGGTTTTAACCCACTGAGCCCCAGCGACGCAACGTTTGCGTCGGCAAGGTATGTAACGCTAGACCCCAGCGACGCATATGTTGCGTCACTGTTAATTACTCCGGTCCTATGGCACCTAGAGGGCTCAGATTTGTATGGGAACTGTGTAAGTATCCCACGCAACTATGCCGATGGTTGAAAACTCTCAAACTCCAACCACGTGCGCGTGAGCATGCAAAAACCCGGTTTTGGGGTGTTTTTGCCTTTAATTTTTTACTCTTGTAAAATAGACTTTCGGGCGCACCGTAGGATCCCTTTTGACCTAGGGGATCGTTTTTTTGTGGTTTTTCCTTCATTCCTAACCCATTCGCTATTGTTTCTGGAAAACAAAAATTCAAAACCTCCTGGTCCCTGGTGGTACATTCATTATAAACTAGCTGGGGCTCAGTGGGTTAAGGTATTTGAAAGGCATAAAACCCAAGATTTCGAAAACCCGAGCCAAGTTTTGGCCAAAGCTGGCTCGGATTTTGCGAGTTTGTAGAGTAAAAAAAGACAGTGGTGTAAATTGTATATTTGTCTCGGGGTTTCTTTATTTACAAAGCCATAAAAGCAGATTTATCGAATATCCGACCAAAGTTTTGGCAAAAGTTGGCTGGGATTTTGCGAGTTTTAAGAGTAAAAAATCACAGTAACCTAATTTAGACATTTGGCTCAGGTTTCCCGAAATTGCAAACCCCTAAAACCCGAGCCAAGTTTTGGGAAAACTTGGCTCGGATTTTGCAAGTTTTAATTAAGAGTCGAAAAAGACTAACCAAATGTTGGAAATCGGCTCATGTTTTCCCAAATTGCAAACCCATATAACCAGATTTATTGAAAACGTAGCAATTATTTAAATGATAAATATCCAGTAACATAGACCTAGTATATTGGATACAAGCCTAATCCTCACCTAACAAATACAATGTGTCCGTAGTACCTAGTACGTGGGATACAACACGAACCCTCTCCGGTCCCATGGCGGTTGGGCAGCCGCCCATTTAGTATTCGGGCGTATCGGCCACGTTTTTGTCTATTTTGACTGCCGTGAAAGCACCCCCTGAATCCCCCCCCCCCCACATGACTTATTGTCATCATAATTATATATATATTGCCAGCAGGAGAGGTAAATAACAAGTACGCTGCGGTCCGACTGACAGTACACCCGCTTAGCTACCAGGTAATAAGTGATTCTAGTACTTAGTTTTTTCAATACCTACCACCTAATCCCTTGTCAATAACCTAACCGAAGAACCTAACCTAACCTAACCCAACCTAGACCCAGTATAAAGCGAATATAATGCATTTATAAATCAAAGTAGGTTCAGGTTTGTGCATTTTCGAGACCCATAAAACCCAAATGTTTAAAAACCCAAGCCAACTTTTAACGAAAGAAAGCTAAAATTTTAACGGGATGGAGTGGGTAATAGCCTATGTTATAAAAATAGTAAACTTTGAGGACACATTAGCCTAACCTAACAACCTTACCTAGAATTATTGGAGGGGGCTACCGCCCCCACACTCCCGCTGGATGTATACAACTGCTAACGGTAGAAATCCAGTTTGGGTGGATTGAGTAATATCCTTTGAGGACACATTAGCCTAACCTAACAACCTTACCTAGTATAATTAGTGGGGGCTGCTGCCCCCACACCCCCGTTGGATGTATAAAACTGCTAACGCTAGAAATCCAGTTTGGGTTGATTGAGTAATAGCCTATGTTATAAAAATAGAGTCAACTTTGAGAAGATATTACCCTAAACCAACAACCTTACCTAACCTATCCTAGTATTATGGGTGGGGGCTGCCACCCCCGCTGGTTGGGTAGCAGTGCCAAAAACACTGTAGTATGGGACATACCTCCTTACTCTGGCAACGAGTGGTAGCGAGAGGTTCACAAGAATAACATGAGTGCAGGGGCGAACGTAAGTTAAAATAAGAAAACATCGTATTTATTACTCATTCATTTCCTGAAGTTTAAACATATGCTTAAAATGTGCCATCACCAATTAAGATTGTGCTGCTAGCTGTGGTGCGCCTCGTAAATATTGTCCAAAACGAACCCTCACCTAACATCTAGTATAATTATGTCCCTCTTACGTGTGATAGAAAAGTAACCCTAGTAGGTAATATGTCCTTAGTAGGCTACCCAGTACATTGGGTGGATGAGTAACACCGAGAAATATTAAAGCGTAATAGCGTACCTTATTGAGATGAAGTGGAGGGACGTGGTGAGGAAGCGCATCCACGTCTCCGACGAGGAGATCGGCCACACCGACCTCTTGCATGGCAACCCCCACGTCTTGGTTAAGAGGTCGAGCGACCTGCTGGTGGAGGTGAAAAGGTCGATGGGCAGGTACGTGGAGGAGAAGGGTCAGGACATAGGCGTTTAGTGGTGGTAGAAGGTGGAGACGTTGATGATGGTGTAAAGGCGGAACGTTAGGGTCCTTAGGCTGAGGTGGAGAGATGTCAGACTGTGAGGAGTGAGATTCATGAGGCTGAGTTCCAGGGCTGGCACGCTGTGCCACATCATGTCCCTGACGAGAAAGTCGGCCACGTCGACCTCTTGGACGGCAACCCGAATGTGTAGGTAAAGAGGTGGATGGACCTGCACGTTGAGGTGAATATGTTGTTTGAGACAATGATGTAGGTGAATGTAGAGCATCGGCAGGCTTGGAGTCGTCAGCATCATCCGAATCCCCACTGTCAGAATCCCGAATGTCCAATTCAGAGTCAGGCTCCCGAGGCAATGGTAGAGGGTTGTCAGACAGGAGTATATTATTTTGCAGCCTAAACGAGGAAAGCGTGTAGAGCTCGGCGGCGGGTGAATGATTTGAGGAAGAGGTATCTTGCGCAATATTGTTGAAGGAAATGGGGACGGATTCCATTTTTTTTTATGTATTTCTTCACGTCACTCCACAGCCGCTCTACTGTTTGTGTGTGTGTTTTTATTTTCTGGATTGATGAAATTAACTTTATGATTGATGGTGTCATGCTGGTAGCCATGCTAACTGATGCTACTGTATGCCTTCCAACAATCTGGGTATATAATTGATCCTGGCAATATATATTTATTGATAAAGGCAACAACACGTCTCGGCTAGGAGGGAGAGGGTCATAGGTTGCATCAATGAGCAGCACTACATAGCGTTTTCCTGACACCCGCTCAATTCCACCGAACAACCAGTACTGTTTCTTTGCCAATTCTCTGCCAACATGAAATTTCGCCTTAACTATAAATGTTTCATCAATTTCAACTAGAATGTTGGGACAACCAATCGGTTTTTGGGTTATCAAACCATGCACTAGTGACTTCAGAGCAAAAACTTCTCCAGTCAACACTGGTGTGGTACGATATACCCAGGTTCATTACCGCCTCCCAGTGTTGGACATTTGTATTTAGCCACAATTTGATAAAACCAAGAATTTGCCATGGTTCCAGACGAGCCTGGTCTAAAAAGGTTCCTTTTTTGTGTGAGGTGCGGAACCCACAGTCACGCCGGGTGGTGGTTTTGTCTATTTTTTCATGTCGCCGCCAAATGGAAACGCTCTATGAAGATGACGAGGAATATTTCGCGGACATAGAAGCAGACATGGAATATCTAGAGCGTCTTTATCAAATTATCGTCCACCTTAAGGGTAAACTGAAACTTAAGGAGCCAAATCGTGCTGCAGTTGTTGTTGTTTTTGCTGTTCCTCAGGCTGTCTGGCCGAACAGCCCCAAGGTCCCGAGCAAGGCCAAGGCCATAACTGAGCGCCCCCACAGAACCCTCCCAGCTTACCACTAATAATGCCCAGGTGACCGAAGCCACTCAAAGGCGGGGAGCTGAGGAGGGTGCGGAAACGCCCGGGAAACAAAAGCCCCACCCAAGGCCCTGTGCCCCTCAGCAATTATAAAGGGAAAGTTGAGGGGCAAAGGAAAAATGTGACGCTTAAGCTCCCAATCTGCCAGGGTTGGCAGTAGGGAGGTCAATCCACGGAAAAGACGCCGTCACTTGAGATCTAGAAAATATATAAGTAAAAGGAACAGTCAGAGTAAGCTATGGGTATGGCAGAGAACGCTCAACTCTCATTCTGATAGACCAGCCCATCACCAGTGATAGACCAGCCCATCACCAGAGAGTTAATAGAAATGCAAGTATAAGATTGCTGAAAATCACCCTTCTCGTGTTTGACAGTGATACCACTCTGAGGATGGGATTTTGGGATATGTTCCACTGCAGTGTCCACAGCAATGAGGAGCTCAGTGACATCCAAAAATAGACCTACTTAAGAGGTCAACTGAATGGCGAGGCGCAACAACTTATTGAAGGTTTCACAATTGAAGGAGCCAGCTACCAAACAGCGGTTGCCCTTCTACAGAAAACCTATGGGCACAGGGATAGGATTAAGGTGGCACATATAACTAACCTTACTACTTTGAATCCTCCCTCTTACAATGTCGAGGAATTAAAAGGATTCTATGCTAGTTTTGAAAGTACACTGAGGTCTATAGAGACACTAAAAATTACCCTTCATGAAGCTAGTGTTGTAATTCTCATGAATAAATTGCCTTCCCCACTAAAGGAAACATTAAAAAGAACCTTAGGTGAAGATGGTCTGGACCTAGAAAGGTTTGTCCAGGCTTACCAGACATAATTTTTTAACATGGAAAGTGTGGCAGATCGGACTACACCACACATACCAGTTGCTTCGGCATCCTTTGCGGTGCAGGAGGCCTCGGTGCGAAGTAAGGGTTGCAAGTTGTGCGAAGGGGCACACGTGTGGTTTAAGTGTCTGAAGTACAAAACCAGTGCTCTGGAAGTTAAGCGCGCAAACCAACTCAACCTTTGCACCGGGTGCTTGTCCTCAGCCCACGGGAGCAATGGTTGTGTGAACCCTGACATCCGTAACTGCAAATTCTATCATAACAGAAATTACCATATCCTGTTAGTCCAGATCTCATTGGGACGGGTGCAAAGAAGGAGCAAAAACCTCACCAGGTATCAAAGACCAACACGCAAAGTACCACGATGTCTGTGTCTTCTAAGAAGACTAATATTATCCTTCCAACTGTTATGCTGCCAACAGTAAAGGAACCAAGAGGAACAGTCAAGATGCATACACTGCTGGATCAGTGCTCACAGCGCACATTCGTACTAAATTCCGCTCTAGACTCTATCCAGTATGAAAAATTGTGTGTTGAAGAGCTAGAGTTTCGAGGGTTTACCGGAGCATGTGAGAGTAGAAAGTATCCAGTAGTGTCCTTCAAGTACAAGTTCCGGGGCAGAAACTATCCTCTATAAGCAGTTGTGGTAGAAACCATCCTGGATCATAAAGGATCAGAATGCCTTGAAGCAGACATGAAAATGTTGCGAAGCAAAGGCTACAAATTAGCTGATCCTCTAATGACATCTCGACAGGACTTGTTGGTTGGTGTCGATTATTATTATGACTTAGTGCGGCCAGGGTACAAAAAAGAGGGTGACATATTTCTCTCACCCACTAAATTTGGCTATGCACTAAGTGGCTCCTGCCATAACGACAATTCTAGCGCCCAAGAAAAGGTAGTTGCAATATTGAAAGTCGCGGTCACCCCGATGGATCAATACACATCCACGGAATCATATAATCCATGTCATAATGAATTAAAATGTATGTGGGAACTGGATCATCTAGGAATTTCTCAGAACGAAGATTCAAAGGAAAACAAGACTACGTTGGACATTTACAAGGAAACAGTAACATACTCTGCACAGAATCAGCAGTATGAGGTCAGACTGCCATGGAACCAACAAAAAGGGAAGCTGTCCTCTAATTATGGTCTAGCAGCAGGTTGCCTAAGGGGTCTGCAGAAGCGATTTAAACAAGAACCTGTTTATTGTAGTCACGACACCAACGTTATCCAAGATCAACTTCTATCATAGTTTTATTGAAGAGGTTCCTTTCGGTGTTACTGAAAACAGTCATTATTTGGCACATCACAGGGTTGCCAAGGACAGCACAACGACGCCCATTCGTATTATGTACGACTGCTCTGCTAGTATTGGCAAAGGCAGGCCAAGTCCTAATGACTGCCTTTACACAGGGCCATCACTAGTGCCAGATCTAGCAAAAATATTGCTGCGATTCAGGGTACCCAAATTTTCCGGGATAAGTGACATCGAGAAAGCCTTTCTCATGTTGAGACTTCATGAAGAAGATCGTGACTACACCCGATTTCTATGGCCAAAGGATCCCTTGGACTTATATTCACCCTTACTTTGCTACCGATTTAAGGATTTAAGGTAATGTTGTTCGGGGCGATTTGCTCACAGTTTCTTCTTAATGCCACGGTCTTGAAGCATCTTTCCATTATAAAAGAGGATCCCTAAGTCGTGGAGGCTATTAAGGAAGGTTTGTACAGTTGTCCACAGATGAAACAGAGACACCCTTGATCTGTCCAAGACCTCAATAGAGGGCAGCATAATTAGTGACCATACAATATCTGGTAACAGTGATAGTGTGGGGGTAGTAGGTGAAGGTATGGGGTGGAGGTACGGGGGAGGAGGGTACAGGAGTGGGAGGGGTAACCAGCGGCGAGGTGGGACCAGGTGGGGGTGGAGCGAAGTGGGTGGCTAATTACTTTACTGTGAAAACATAATTTTGTGTTTTGAATATTCTGTGGTATTATGATTGCAAAATATTGGATTGCTGGTATAAATGAAACATAATACTGCTAAATTTGTAGCAAATTGAAACAGAGACATCCTCCAATAAGAAACTGTGTGTTTTTACCTCGAGAATCTGAGATGGGGGAGGGGAGAGGGTATTATTATTATTATTATTATTATTATAATTATAATTATAAGGACTTGCATCAAGCCCATGAAAACTATGTGACACTAAAACTCATGATTAAAACGGCAGAGGTAAGCTAGACAAATTCAAGAATGATACGAAGCTATGGGAAAAAACGTTACATGAAAGGTAGAAGACGAGCACGAGACAGAACATGCATAAAGAGATCAAGATACAAAGTGGGGGTTACAAACTATAGAGGGTAGCCTAGCAGTAGTGCAGGATAGGGGTAGGTGGTGGTGGATTACAAAGAAACCTGTAGCTGGTTTGTGAATTATTTTATGAAGAACAATTAATTTAAACTTTGGTAATGGCAAAACAAATAAGTTGTCTAACATCTCACTTACCTACCTTCGATTATGGTAGTAATAACACAAATTCTTATACATTAAATATTCAACTATGAAAAATCATCTTCGCAGAGCCTCATAATACCATAAACCTTAATAAGATTAAGTAGAGTCGTGTGTAGCATGATAAACGCGCTATAGGCTGGTAACTTGTTCTCGCTAGCTCTCTCTCTCTCTCTCTTGCTATTGGAACATAAGCACAAACTGTTTGTCGGTTGGATATTTAATTTACTTTGAAACACTATATACTGTATATATATATATATATATATAGATATAGCCGTCCGGCTGGCTCAGTTGATAGCGTGCCTGATTCCCATCTTGAAGGTCTCGCATTCAATCCCCGCTCAGATTGAAAAGTTTTTCTGGGATACAGCCGGCGGTTACCCTCTCCCCATGAGCAAGGGGGATGGGTAATGGTCTCTGGTAGACTAAAGAAAGCCAAGCGCTTGTGAATCCTCGAAGGAGGAGCTACGGGCGCTATATAAGTAACCAGAAGATTATTATTATATATATATATATATATACAGTATTACAGTAAATGAAGTAGGTTTATCTACCTATTTATCTTTGCTATATTTAATGTATGTTTTAGTCTGCAGTTTTACTGTTATAGCAAACTGGGTCGACCGTGATTATATTTACACACTACACTATTTGTATTTGCAATGCAGTTCCTTTATTTTGTAAAATAAATGCTACCACATGTTTTTAGACATAATTGTATGCAACTGACAGCAGCCCCTTCTCTGTATCCTCCTACCTTCTCTATCCTACTTTCAAAGCAAAAGGCGGATGCTGTGCATATGTGCACATCACTCACTGGCTCTCATGTTCCCGATTTTGACTCCTCTGAATTATCCACTTTATGGCTCAAACTCTCCTGTCATTCTCATACTAAATCATTTTGTGTTATTTATCTTTCCCCTAACTCTACTGACTTTCCCAAATTCTTTGAGTATCTAAACTCTTAACTGGAACACATTCTAGCCATCTCTCCTTTCTCAGAAATCACCATCTTAGGAGATTTTAACGTTCACCACCGCCAATGGCTCTCCTCTCATTCGACTGACCAACCTGTTCAACAAGCCTATATATTTTCTATCCTAAATGACCTACAGCAGTTGGTTCAGTAACCCACCCGTATCCCAGATCGCTTCAGAGATCGGCCTAACATACTTGACTTGTTTCTAACTTCTAACCCTTCCTTTTATACTGTCGATCTTTTCCCTCATTTGGGCTCCTCATACCTATCTCTCTTACCTGTCCTATCTTTCCAGTACAGCCACCCGATTGAGCCGAACTAGCCAGCCGGCGGCAATTGTAGCACTTTGGGGATGCCGACTGGGAGGCTCTTCGGCAGCACTTCTTTAATTTCCCATGGAATGATTTTTAATTCCATTGCCGGGGACCCTCGGAGAGTGTTGAACGTATTACCAAGGTAATCCTCTCGGGCATAGAGGCATACATTCCATTTTCTAATGGGCACTGCAATATATTTTGTGAGCCCGGAATGTAGTAGTCTGGTCATCGCTAAAGCAAAGGTCGCTTCCATAAGGTCCATAACTATACCAAGACTAGAGCTAACTGCTGCTTTGCTATCTGCCAGATTAATCAAATTTGTGGAGGAAGCCTATCATAATATTGTAAAAGTCAACAAAATTGTGTTATGGTGCGGCAGCCAGGTTACATTGCATTGGTTGCACAGTATGAAGAACCTTCCAGTGTACCTCGCGAACTGAGTCAACAAAATAAAATCCCTTCTTCCAACTGTAGAATTTCGGTATGTGTCCTCTAAAGAAAACCCTAGTGATTTGCTGTCCAGAGGTGTTTCGGCAAAACATCTGAAATCTGTGTTTTGGTGGAAGGGGCCCATGTGGCTCCGGAACAAAGACGAGTGGCCAGAAGATATATTACCAGATGCCCCAACGCTAAAAGTAACTAGCCAAGTCATTGGGATCAATGATGAACAGGATACACAGTTATGGTACTGGGAACATTGTGGCAGTTATGAGACATTTATTCGGGTAGTTGCATGAACTATTTGATACAAGAATAATTTGAAGGCAAAAATTAAAGGTACGTCTTCCACAGACTGTGCCCTCCTCTGCATTAAGGAACTAAAAGTAGCAGAAAATATTGTAGCTCAAGGATGCCAGCAGGAATGCTTCCCTAAGGAGTATGAGATGCTGTCTGGTGACAAGGGTACTCGCAATAATTTGGTAAACCAATTAGGACTTGTCATGAAAGGAGGTTTAATTGTATGTGAAGGTAGATTGAAGTTATCGGCTCTTCCGGAAATATCCGAAATATCCGAAACTACTGCCTTCCAAACACCCTTTCACTACCATGCTCATCAATATGTGCCATCGTGTCTGTTGTCACTCTGGAGTTAATCACGTGGTCGCATATATACGGCAAAGGTGGTGGATTCCTTAGATAAGACAAGCCGTAAAACAAGTGACCAGTAAGTGTATAACCTGTCGTAAAATACAGGGTAATACCTACGCGACAGCTAGAGTACCTCCCCTGCCAGACATCAGGACTACTCCTAGAGATCCCTTCGAGGTCACGGGGGTCGATTATACAGGAGCAATTCCTGTCCGGGGCTCACACAACAACAAGGCTTATATGCTATTATTTACGTGCGCTACTACAAGAGCTATTCACATTGAAGTACTTAGCAATAGGACCTGTGACAGCTTTATCCATGCGTTCCGGAGATTTTGTAGTAGGCAGGGATCTCCACAGATGTTAAGAAACAATGCTGCCACATTAGTAGGAGCTTCCAGACACTTGGAAGACATTCAAAGCGATCCCAGTCTTCAGGCTCATCTTACCGAAATCCGATGTGATTGGCGTTTTATACCAGCATGTGTGCCTTGGTTCGGAGCTATTTAGGAGAGAGCCATAGGTATTGTGAAGGCTGGGCTTAAAAAGGTACTTGGTCATGCTCTAGTCTCCTTTGAGGAACTAGCTACTGTCCTATTGGAGCTGGAGGCTACCGTGAATGATCGGCCTTTAACATATGTCCCGGGTGATCTGGAGGACCCTTGTCCTGTTACTCCATCCATACTAGTTAAGGGTCGTAGGCTTCGTGACTTCCCAAAGACATGATTCAGCTAGATGAGCTGCAGGATCCTAGTTAAGATAGGAACACCACGATACACAGCAGGTACAATTACATCAATAAATTGATCCGGGACCTATGGAAGCGTTGGTCCAGTGAATACTTGGCATCACTACAAGAAGCCTATAAGACTAAAACAGGCTCATCAAGCAGTGTATGGCCAAATGTAAATTACATCGTTCTTATACATGACGAGGGACCTCATGTTCTTTGGAAACTTGGTAGGGTAGTTAAACTCTATCCAGGACGAGATGATCTAGTTAGAGTGGTCCAGATTAGGACAAAAACCGGCCTGACCACTCAACCCATCGTCAAGTTGTATCCATTGGAACAGGATGTCGAAATGTTTTCGATCCCTCAACCGGCGGTCGCTGATGATGGTGTTAGCTCTCATGACTCCACCCTTATGTCACCAGCGGTCGCTGGACCATCCGCCGGTAACGATACCATTAAAAATACTACTTCTTCGCCGAGCCGCTGTTAGTTCTTCACACCTTTGGAGATCTAACATCACTGCGGGATTACTGTAGATAATGTAGATATTGGTGGTGGGAATTTGTCGAGACTCGTAAGTAACTCGACAATTTAGGTTAAGTAGATATACTGGAAGTTCAAATTAGGCACCAGTATTAGAATAAGTTATATATCTTTATAAAAGATATGTACTGTTTCTTATTAAGTCTCTATGGATTTATTATCAATAATTATATCGGGTTATCATTATAATTAATCGGGTATATCTTATTGTTAGTTAAATGGCGCATTAATGAATAGATATATTCACTGTGCATGCATCATTTTGGAATGATGAGGGTCCCCGCCGCGAGAACCCTCAGACTCGCTTTTGCTACCATCTCAACAACACCTCACCGCTCTCACTGCAAACCACCTATTCATGCTAAGTCTTAACTCCTAGTGGCCACTATACCTTCTATCTATTCCTAATTCTATCCTTGAGCTATCCATCATTATCAACGATTAAAGTAAGTTAACTCTTATAAGTTTATAGGTAAATTACACTTTGTTTACTCTTGAATTCTTATAGTAATCAACATATTACACCTGAGTGATTGGTTCCGGAGTGTATGCGTGACCAGAGCGTGACGTAGCCTATGAGTTATAATGACGTCTTCACAAAGAAATCAATAAGAACCCAGTAGTGTCTCGTGATGTGATGTGCAAAGGTGTGGTAATGAACACCTGTAGTTTCGACAGAGATAGGCAGATGGAGGTAGTGTTGACTAAAACGGTGGTGGACAGACCTCGGGAGACAAGTGAAAATGGCGAGTATACGAATCGGTGCCGTCTATAGGAAAGGATTGACAAACATGTTACGAAAGAGAACATTTTAGTACCAAATATTTGTATTAGTATTGCCGAGGATTAAAACACATTTTCACATGATGTTTAGAGCATATAGATTCCATGTTTGTCTTAAAATATTGCAAAATAATTTGTGACAATAATATTCAGTAATACTACTAGATTTTACATTATTGATCAAATTATAATCAAATTTACACACGAAACACATCTATTGTATTATGTATCTGTGTACTGCGGCACATGCATTTTACTGTACTTACTTGCCGGATAGACCATTAATTGACTTGATACAATTAAATTTATCTTTTCATGTCCCAGTGCTTGGCCTACAGTAAGTGCTTAAATTTTTAAGCACTTAGGCCGAGCACTGGGACATGAAAAGATCATTCAGCGCTACATCAAAACATGTAAATATCAGTACAGGAATATCACAATTAAAACAAAAAACATAGAGATCAGTTAGCGGTACATCAAAAAATAATATCAGTACAGGAATATCAAAATTAAATAATTAAATATCATTAATAATACCGCAATCTAATAAATATTATCAAACATTAAAAAAACATTTTGCCCAAGAATTTCAACCAGGGAATGGGAAATAAAACCTACAGAGCATCTGGCGGATGAGTAAGTACAAACAAATATTAGAATGTGGCCTACGGAGAGTACCTCGTAACACAGACATCGGATGGCGTGAGGATGTATTCCGTGTGTCTACCGGAAGGGGTGAGACGCTTGAAATCTTCACAGAAGGGTGAATCATTGCAAGGTTTGGGTTACTGACAGTGAGGGAAGGACCACCTCAATTGCGACCGCCCCCAAATCAGCGACCGGATACTGCATTTCAAATCCCCTGTGGGCCCTATCGGGATAGAGAACCAGCCCTCGCACTCATGTACAGGTTCCTTTGCAGATGTGTAAGCCTCCTCATTGTCCTGGATCCCCACATGACCCAACATAAATTAACCATTTTGTGTCTTGATGCTAAGCGATAAAGCCATGCCTGAACATCCTGAACTAATGAAAGAACAGCGGAATAAACATTAATGGCAGAAAGAACAGTGCGAATCAGTATAAATAGTGAAATCTGGTCCAGCGTAGTCGCTTGCCACTTTCAAAGCTTGGATAATAGCATATGTCACCGCAGTAAACACAGAGGCAACACCAGACAATCAAGCAAGGTGAGTTGTGTCCTTAACCCACTGACCACCAGGCAATATAATATAAATGTACACTCCAGGACCGGCAGGTTGTCAAACAAATTTGTTTTCCAGAAAACACCTGGAATGAGTTAAAAATAAAGGAAAAAAAACACCAAAAACCGATCCCCTAGGTCATTAAGGGGTCCTACGGGGCACCCGAAAGTTGGAATTAACATGAGGAAATGGGTATGCAAAAACATGCAAAAACACCATGGGGAAATGGGTAAGCAAAAACATGCAAAAACACGTTTTTGTGCGTCACGCGCACGCTGCTTGACTTTGATTGATTTCAACATTTGGCATTGTTGTGTGGGATACTTATGCAGTTCCCATACAAATCTGAGCCCTCTAGGTGCCATAGGACCGAAGTAATTAACTGCGACGTACACTATGCGGCGCAGGGGTTTAGCATTACTTACATTGCCGACGCATAACGTGCATCGCTGGTACTCATGGGGTTAAAAACAACTACACAACCGACACCAGATGTAATTTTTGACATACCAGCATAATATGCCAATGAATATTGGGAAAGGTTTGGGAGTGATCCAGTAACAAAGCCTTCGATGCAGATGGAAAGAATTCCATCTTATAATCGGGAAGAATGCATTCTGATAGAGAGGGAGGAACCCATGGGGAATTCGAGGGAAGCTTTACCTCCCTAATTGTTTCAGAGTTCAAATGAGTGTCACTCAACATTGCCAACATGCGAATCCAGAGTCTTTGGGAAGGGTTTACGTGCCTCATAGCATGGAATGAAACGGCTATCAGTGATTGACCGATTAACTGGATTATCAGGAGAACTGCGAACTCTTAACATTAAATGTAAATCAAGCTCTTCCCTACGAAGATTCAGAGTCAATTCCCCTGCCACAACAAACATGCTTTTAGCAGGTGATGTACGGAAAACACGTGCATAACCGCATAGCTGAATTATTGTGTACTGGGTCCATAAACTTCAAGGTCAACTTATTTGCTGAAGATTATATCTGACAGCCATACTCCAATCTTGATTAGCATGGAGTATCATAGATCCTGAGTAGGGATGATTTCCAAGGACCATGTAACATGTGTTTTAAGATTAAATAATATGTTCCTTCCACGTAAAACGGCTATCCAGAGTGAGACCTAGGAAATCGACTTCACTCTCATATGGTAAAATAATACCATTTAAAAGAAGGTGGGGTACAACTGAAGTTTTCTTCCTTGAAAATGTTATTGCCAGTCTTGTAAGGGTAAAAATTAATCTCATTAGCTGCCAAATCAATGGCTTTCTCCAAGTGTTGCCTTGCTGTATCAGGATCGGCCGCTGAACAATACATAGCATAGGCATCTACAAACAACGAAATTTGCAACAATGGTTCCTTATAAACCCTCACCACAATATTGTTAACAGCCACTAGGAAACAAGAAACACTCAACATACTCCTCTGAGGAACCCCCTCACACCAGAATTATATCAGAAAGTCAACTACTGACCTTAACACTGATATAGTAAGTGTGGAGGAAGCTCTGGATAAACGACATCATTTTCCTGACAAGCCTAATTTTCACAATACCAAATTCCCATGTTGTGTCATAGGCCATTTGCAAGTAAGAAAACACCAAGCGTATGCTTGTTAGAAATTAAGGCATTCTGGATTTCTCTTGTGATCCGCAACAGAGGATCAAGGGTGGACCTGTTCTTATGTAACCGAGCTGAACAGGAGAAACGTAATTTCCAACCACCATACCAACCTATCGTTTACCATTTTCTCAAACAATCTACATAAACAACTGGTTAGAGCAATGGGTCTATAGCTCAAAGCAAGTTTCGCATCTTTACCAGGCTTCAGGATGGGAAGAATTAGAGACACTCTCCAACTCTCCGGCAATTGTGACGATCTCCAGATTTTATTAAAAATATATAATAAATAACCCAGAAAATCCTGTGGGAGATGGCTGATCATTTGATAATGCACGCCATCCTCAGCTGGGGCAGAGGAGCCGGCATTACGCAGAGCATGAAGGACCTCCTGCATATTGAAAGGTGCATTATAAACTTCTGAACCTCGGTCTGTCGCACTTATGGAAGGGACCGGAGCACGCCCTGCAGAACCTGAAACATCAGCAAAGTGGCGAACAAGAAAATTACAGAGAATGAACGGATCTAAAGATACAGTACCAACCACATGAAGGCAAGGTGGGAGAATTGTGAATACATTTTCCAGAAAGAAAGCATCCTGATCTTAGCCGATGCTTTATTGATGGGTGTCCTACATGTCACAGTTCTAGTATACCTCTGCCAATCATTTGTTTTCCTCTCCTAAAATACCTCAGTTTTTTTTTTTTTTTAGCTTGAGCTGCATTGTTTTTGTATCTCCTTTGTGAGTGACATGCTTAAAAGCGGTACACAAATTATCCAACCATGGAACTACAGGTCTCGAAGGATTTTCAGTCGACCGTGGAATAGAAAACCGTGCACTGTTTTGAATGAAATCTACAAGGTACAATTCACGAGCCACTACGTGTCAAAGGAACTCCAATCTGGATTCCAGAGAAAAAATCTGCTACAATGCATACCACCTTGGAGGAGCAGTTGGAGATATCTATGATGATGGGAAAGTGGTCACTTACATGCAATGACTGAGAAACTGACGACTGTAAGGAGAGTAAAAGATCAGATGTGCATTTTTAGTTTATTTTTAAGGGGACCCATCATTGAGTCGAGTTAAGTTGTTCTGCAGAAGTATAGCTTCAATTTGCGACTCACGCTCATAGCAAGAGAAACCACCCTATAATAATTGTATGGGTGTTAAAGTCACCCAACGGCAAAAAAGGTGGTTCAAGCAGGTCCACAAGCAACTGTAGTGCTCGAGAGTTAATGAATTTCCTTGGAGGGAGGTAGAGTGAACAAATGGGATACATTTTGTTGAATATGACTTATTGCACATGCCTGCATATCAGTTTGCAGGAAACTCTACTTTTCACTATAATTGCAGTCCCGCCTTAACGCGAAGGCCCAGATGGGGAGGAGAGCTGTAGACTACATAATTAAGACTTGGGATGAAAGCAGATACACCAATTTGGTTTCCGGCAAGCAGAGGACATTCCAGTAAAAAAAAAAAAAAAAATCTTTAACACTGATACCGCCTTACAATTTCCATGGATACCCCACCCCTACAGTTCCATAAAATAAATTTGAGCATTTGTGTCGTCGGTTATATTACCAACCCCTCTAGGACCATCGCGACCATCGCGATAATGTGTCCTGTCAATCTTTGGAGAGGAAGGATGCTGTTTGCAACGAACAAAGGCTTGAAGAGGGATAGCCTTACTCCCCGAACTCTGCACCTGCCACTGCTCCTTCAGGATGATAGAAACACCAGAGACTTTTTCTTGCGCTGTTACTTTAGATTGAGGAACTGGTGTAAATGATGCATAAGTTGAAGCGTATGAAGGTGTACCAGGCTCTCTCTGGAACAGCAGCACCCAAATATGCTGTGTATTTACCAGATTGACTATGTCTACTTCTAGTCTATTAACATCACAATGCCGGGAAGAATGAGGGTGACCACACCGACAGTGGTAACAGTGTGCATTTAAATCACAGGCACAGTGGATAGCGTCGTGGACTGCAGACCAAAAGGGCCTCGGATCAAGGCAACGCCAAACGTCAGGGTTTTTTCTGGGGTGATCTGATCGTTCCTGCTGTTCTACAAGTATCCTGGCTACACCGACACGTCAAGAAAACACCCCCTATATCATAACGAATTCTTAGCATAGAATATACCTGACCATATTCGAAGATGCTGCGAACGACGGTTTAGCTGCTCTCTCCAAATCAAGTGACGTGTATAAATATGGTGTCGTCATCTAGTATGGCAAAAAGGAAGCAACCAACACCTTTAATTTAAGCTCCACTGTGACCATCTACTGCGACACGACACGTATGAAGCACCCAACATCTCGAAGCTCATTCGATAATCTCGGGGCCTCGTATGAGTTACAGGATACTGAACAGCCTACAGTCCCGAGCAAAGAGGATAGAAGTAAAGAGGTAAAAGAGTGACGTCACAGTTATGTAAATAGTGATCCGCGCACACAAGTGATGGCAGCACGATCTCAAAAGAAAATGGGAGAGTACCTATGCATTTGTAATAATCCCAACCTTGTACTAATAATGCTATGAATAATCAAATCAACATTATCCACAGACTCGGTAAACATGACAGAGTTCAATAGACATAACTAAAGGATACTGTAAAGGCTAGATCATCGTGAATTTGTCATTATGAGGAGGTTCACAGGCAAGCCTCCTCTCCCCCCCCCCCCCCCCGCCATTGTTGTTGTGAAACTCGGGAGTAGCCAACGTCAAACAGGCTAGGACAATATCCCTAGATGTCATAAGTATACCCTAACTACGTATTTAGTAAAAAAATCCTGTTTTAATACAACTTAACCCTCTCAGTTCTGAGTAAGGTATTTAAGTTTCCATGGACAGGTGACACACGGTCTGGGGCTGCTAACGGTTTTACATTGTTCCTGCTCACCCAGTAATTAATTTTTGCCAGATACCTATACATATGGACTAGTAGACCAGATAAATCTAATCCTAAATGGACGCCATGGCGTTTTTCAAGTGGTTTTACTGAATTTTGTGCAGGGCTTAACCCGTACAATCCCAGCGACGGCCAGCCGTCAGTAACATCCGGTTCTTGTACCAGGCAGTGGCTGGTACCATGCCTTGTAAACACTTCTAAGAAATTGGCAACACTTCTTAGGTTGGCTGCAAGCTTCCACAGGCTGTCTGGGTCAGTGTTTCATCAACTTTGGAGGTGGGAGGTTGTTATATCTTGCCTCTGAAGCAATTTTGGCCACATTGCTTGGTACTGGGGGGTACATTTATGGTACTATCCTCTGGTACAGTAGAGGTTAAGGACGCCATGGTGTCTATATGTGCGCAAGAGCGTTAAACATCTACAACACAAGTAACTAATAGCCTAGTCGTAGGCGTGTGCATAAACCTTTAACCGTCCTGGTGGTGTAATGGTTAAGGTGGCAAAAATCTGTGTGTGATAACCCAGGTTCGAATCCCGGTGCATCACATATATACTTTAATTGATTTTATTGGGGGTGTTTGGTGTTGTGGTGAAATTAATACAAATATAGAATATATATTCAAAATTACAAATTTCTTGTTGTGTTAGTTGGCGATATACTTGCATCATATATAAGTATTTTTTGATTGTGTATAATGTATAGTTACTTTTTTCTCTTTCTTTTATATATCTATTTTATTCAAAATACTTTACAAGTGTTTTACCCATATATATTCAGTCTTAACGATTTCCCGACGGTGCCCGTCACCTGACAGGAGCCGATTTCTGCCTATTATGTGGCCTGGGAGCGAGGCAAGCTGTTGCAGGCAGCGCGGGAGGCCAACGGAGTCTGGGCACATACTGCTGTGCGAGATAGCCTCCACTCACTAGTGATGTGTCGTTTGTGAACGATCCGGCTCATGGAGCCGGATCTTTTAAGTGAATGATAGGAGGCGGCTCTCATTTGAGAGCCGTTTACTTTTGCATTTCTAAGTAAATTACTCCTCTTTGGTTGTCAGATATAGCAAATATGTATTTTATTGTTTATATATTAAGATAATGGGAGGTTATGTTTGATATTAACACTCACTGCAAATGGACCTTTTTAAGTTAGCCTACTCTCTTGAGTTGAAATATATAAGTATGTGTAAGGTAATTTGATTTCACCAAATATAAATGCTTAATATACATAATCTTATTGACATTGAGAATGATCTATAATGATTACAGAGATTAATTTGTTTGTGGAAATCATATTTATTGTGATTACATCCATTTTTTTTTTTTTTTTTTTTTTCTATATTCCAACTTACTTCCTCTCGGGCATAGGCTGAGAGCCTTAACATTCACCGCTTTACAATGAACAGTGAAGCCCGTGAGGTCTTGTTCCAGTCTAGGGAGTGAGACATGTGAAGCACGTAGAGTACAACGAGCACCTGCCATCTTGCCTTCACATGAGGCACGGTGCTCACTCATGGCCCGAAACGACCCCGTCTCTGAAGCCACCTCGTTCCCGTGCTTCACTGTCTCACTCCCTACACTCGGACTCTAACACTTACACACACACAATGCTACCTGTTGAGCAGATAACTCACCAAGCATTGCACCCCTATAGCATATTTTGAATATGGGAATATTCATACAGTGCTATTTAATCAGGGAACAATGAGGGTATTTTATTGATGTTTCGGTGGGCTTGTGGTAATGCACTGATACAGCACATATGGTGCAATATTGCAAAGTTTGGGCGAATTGTATACAAAATAATGTGGTACTAAATGAAGAGCCATTTGGGAACTGAAAGAGCCGGCTCTCTTGACTGAACGGAGCCAAATGAACTGGCTCCCTTGAAAGAGCCGGAATTCCCATCACTACCACTCACACCATTGCAGCGTTACAGATCGCAAATTTTTGGCGATTTTGGCCGACCTTTGCAAAATCGTTGCGACACAACCAGACTTCTTATAGAGATGATTCAGGTGTCATTGGAAAGCTCTATTACTGTACTTTCATTGTATTACGCTCTGGCTCTTCCTTATGCATGGAAATGAGCAGGCAATGAAGGTAATTTTAGGCCATTATGCCCACTCCACAGGGGTTACGGATCTTCCGTCTTTAATATAACGCCACTCATTATACGGAAGTTTCCCTAACTATGGTAACACTGCAGAGAAGCTAGGTGCGCAAATATCAAGGAGTATTAAATATGGAGAAATGACCGAGGTCTTTTGGTTATAATATTATGCCCCACAACAGTGGTGCTACCCCTAGGATGCGCGCGGAACTCAACTCTTTCCACTCTATCTATCTGTACTCTATGATACTGTGGTTAAGACATAGAAACAAAATGGATCAGAGGCAATTAAATCATATAAGACTAACATCTGTTACAGTAATGCCATCACAATTTCTGACCACTATATGGTCTAGCCACTTACAGTAGTTATTACCATACGGAACATATGTAAATGTATCTGCATTAAGAAAATTGTAGTCAAAACATAAACGGCAGAAGATGATTACAAGAATGTTCAGCATGTCATACAGTATATTTGTATGATGATACTAGCTCCCTCATTTACTTTATATACAGATATATCTTCATTCATACTGGTAATGTGATTATTGGTATGCGACTGTACACAGAGCTACCTGATGTGGTGAAGGCTATTGAACAGGAAGTTCTATTGCTGAGTTATCGGTATGCTACCGAGTACTGTATGCTGACTTGATATATACATTACACCACCACCTTAGAATGCATGTTCTGCAAAATTCACACTCGAGGTGAAACAGCCACGGCAGTATATAAGTTCCGGCGATATGCGGCCGCTGGTCTTACCGGCCGACAGATTAGGGCGCGGTCCTTTCCATATTACTGGAGAACACTAGGCACTCTTCCACACACCTTGGATGCAACCAGAAGTGCCCCGCATTCACTCCGGGGACATTTCACTTACCACAACTCATTCCACATATTGGGACTTAGATATAATTCACCACTCACCATAATACACCTATTGAAGAATTACTACTGACTGCTGTTATATTACTTGTTCCTGTATAACTCAAGATATAACCATTACTACTGTTGCTGTTGACATCATCCGGCTCTTCTGAGCTATCAGAAGAGACTGGATGACTCCGTCGTCAACACCTGCCCGGGTTGTAACACAGCACCCCATACCATTAAACACATCATAGAAGACTGCATTTCACACAACCACTTACGCCAACAAAACAATTTACACTCTTTGAGAGCTCTGTGGGAAAGCCCGACCGTGGCCATGGCCTTCCTTAGGGACTCGGGGCTGTTCGGCCAGGCAGCTTAGGGAACAACAACAACAACAACAACTGTTGCTGTTTACTCCTGCAGCCTAAGTGCATACATAGGATTGAAATCTTCAATTAGTAATATTCTTATAGAGAAGAATATTTTAATTGAGCCTCTTTCTGCTAAAATCGTTGCTATATATGCGGATAACTTATGTGAGAGTATTAACTCCTCGTTTTACTTCCAGATACTAGAAAGATAAAGGGTTTCTTGGTAATGTCCACATAAAATAATGCTAATATGGTATATGGTTTCAGTCTGCATTTGGCGATGAAATGAGGTGGTAGACTACTAATTGCTCATTTTAATTGAATAACGCTATGCATATAATATATAAAATCATTTTTACCCAATGCCATAACAATATAATATTTGTGGGTTTGATTATCTTAATTTATATTACATTGAATTCCAAACTACCCTAAAGAAACCTCTCCCAGTTTAAGGGAGCTCAGACGGTATTGTGCAGCATAATTTACTGGTTCGGCTCAATGGTTTAACCTGACCGCGGCGAGCCAATGGTATTTAAAACGTCACGCTGGGTGAAGGTATTGTGGGTAAATCCCGACGAATTTCGTCATTTTACGATAAATATTGTTATTACTTATTCATATGCGCCTATTTTACGTTTAATATGAAGATATTAACATGTAACAACAATAAAACAAGTGGGAATAGTATTTGGGGGTTGAAAAAGACGAATTATTGCCGACCCTCCAGTCATGAGGTGAGAGAAGAACTCAAGGCCTGAAGGCAGACTGAGGTGTCTTTCTCGCTTTCTTTCTCTTCCCACGCTTGCTTTATGCGTACCAGTCTACCTTGGAACTGGGTTGGAGATATTGGCGCGATAAATAAACCGATAAACAAGGGAATAAGAGGAAAAATAGGTGATAATTGAAGTTGGGAGGAAGGAGGGGCTTTTGACACATGTGGAGGACTGATAGTAGGTATGGAGGGGAATTATCTCACTTGATCACACATTCCTTTGTTTTGAGTGGTACTGGGGTCTTTTAAAAGTTTTTTTTTTAGGCCTTGGCTCATGAGGATGCTCGCCCTCGTAGGGTTCAGACTCATAAGAGGACGCTCGCAGTTCTTGGGTTAAGGAGGGGGTTTAGTTTGCTCTCTAAACCTCTATCAAACTTTAAAAAACAACCACAAGACCCTCCTTCGATATATAGTTGTACGTTTGTACATTTGAAGAGGATTCGGCCAAAGGCCGACAGAAGGTGAAGCCTAGAAAACTGTAGTTTAATGCAATGAAAAGCAGTGCATTCTGCATGCAAATACTGTATTGAAAGTCACTTAACAACATCTGCAAATAATTTATTACTGTATAATACCCTAATATGCCTCGAAGGTCACAAGTCACTTTTACTTCACTTCCGCCCTCAGGTAGGCTTTTTAGCCGGTCAGTGAGAACCATCGCGTTCTCCATTCCACTCTGTCATAGAACCACCATCCTCGCAAAGTTTATCCATCTTCCAATCCTGTACTTCATTCAAATTTCCTGCCAGCTGTCCTTCCATCTTTTTCTTCGTCTTCCAGCAGGTCTTCTTCCATCAGGCTCCCAGTCGAAAGCTAACTTGAGAATCCTTTCTTTGTCCATTCACTCCAGGTGCTCCAGGCATCTCAGATTTGCTTGTGAAATGTTTCTCATTAACCCCCCCCCAGACATATTAACTTACGTAAGCTAGGGGTTGCCCGAGCACACGGTATTTCCCCCACAAGTAATGAGTAATGCCCTCAATACCTTCTTTGCATCAGTTTTTACATCGGAAGACCTCAGTGATATCCCTACACCATCGCCGATTCAGATTGATAATTCAGATGTTCTAAGCAATATCACCGTTACAGAGAGAGAAGTATTGAATTGTATAGATAAACTCAAGGTAAATAAAACGCCTGGACCTGATACAATCTCACCTAGAGTCCTAAAGAAAGCTAAGGATGAGCTCTCTAAACCACTGACATTGCTATTCAATAAATCCTTGCAGTCTGGAACTATGCCTGATCAGTGGAAGCTAGCCAACGTAACACTGATATTCAAAAAAGGCAGCAAATCCCTACCCAGTAACTATCGTCCAATTAGCTTAACCTCAGTTGTATGTAAAATGCTAGAAACGGTCATACGAGACAGACTCGTAAATCACTTAGAGGATAACAACATACCTAAAGATACTCAACACGGCTTTCGTAAAAAAAAATCCTGTTTAACAAACCTCTTAGACTTCTTCCACGATATCCTCAACCTCTACGATGAGAATAAAGCTGTAGATATTATATACCTTGATTTTCAAAAGGCCTTTGACAAAGTTCTGCACAAACGTTTACTGCTAAAACTAAAAGTGCATGGAATACAAGACGGTGTGTTGAAATGGATAGAAAATTGGCTCAGCGACAGAAAGCAAAGAGTAGTCATAAACGGTAAGGCATCTAAATGGACCAATGTAAGTAGCGGGGTACCCCAGGGATCGGTACTAGGACCAATTATCTTTCTAATTTACATCAACAACATAGATGAGGGTCTCACCTGTACAATCTCAAAATTTGCTGACGATACAAAAATTGCAATTAGCGTACTCTCAAAGAACAAGTTGACGATATGCAACACAACTAGATAAGTTGTCATGTTGGCCCCAAATTTGGCAAATTAGTTTCAATGCGGATAAATGTAAAGTATTACATATCGGATACCAAAATGAGAAAGCAAACTATTTGATGAATGGCACTCAGCTTAAGAATGTAAACAGAGAAACCGATCTGGGAGTAACAATATCGAGTATAACCTAAAATCGAGTCAACAATGTTCAGAAGTTGTTAAAGGTGGGTGTGCATGCTATTATTTTCCTCCACAATCATTACCGGCAGTTTGCACTATAGCTTTTGGTTCAATATTTTCTGCTACAATGGCTTAATTATTTATATAATGGCCAAAATAGGATATGGGTGACACTTTTCTGGATTCGGAGTTTAAGCGCTCTGATGACGTATGCCCAGCAACACAACAAGCTCTTCTGACAGGTGGAAATGGAGGATAGTGACAGTAGTTCCGATTCGTTTTCCAATACTGAGGATGATAACCATGATTATGGCGAAGAACCTCAAGTGATGAATATTGGTGGTGTCCAGGCTTATATGTATGAACCTGTAGGACGAGATCCAGCAGCAGGAGAGGAGGGAGAAGCAGCTGTGATTACCGCCCGCCTTGTTTACACTACTCGGAGCCGCGGCGGACGCGAGCGATCATGTCCCCGTCTATTTTGACTGCATTTGGATACAATAATGAAAGCCCGCCCCTCACGCCTCCATGACTTATTGTCATCATCTTATACATTGCCAACAGGGTGCAAATACCAGAAAAAATTGCCGTAAAAATAGACGGGAACTTAACCGCGGCGATTGACTTATGTAAACATGATGACCGTACGCCTGGTCACTACATATCCTTCCCAACAATGTTTGTGCCACTCACTGTTTTTATTTTTTTTTGTTAGACTAGTTGCTAGTAGTTGAATTTCAGCCAATACATTTCTTTAGCCTAGGTTAGGCCTATATCCATCGACGCTGACTGTATAATTTGGGCTAGGCTTAAGTTAGCCCATATTATCCACTCTCCTGACTCCTGAAATTGGCAAGCACTTAGGCCTAGACTAGGGCCTACCGGCCTACATGCAAATTTTCCTTAATTTCTGATCTTACTAGCATAGGGTAATTCTATTTCTGTCACTAAGCTAGTTAGCTAGGCTATCTAAAATATAATTCGCTAATACCCGGTAGCCTACCGTACTTCATGGAAAGATGTACCCAATGCTGTAGCCTACAGGGAAATTTCCCCACCCCAAAAAACTATCACTTACTTCTTGGACTTGACGCTTCCTTGCAGCTGGTCTCTACTCTGATGACACTGTAGGAACACTTGTAGCACATGTACCTGCAGGGTAAATTGTGGGTATGGCATCAGCTTTTAGGTATAACCTGCTGAGTGCCAGCTAATTAGTGAAGCTGTGTCACCACCAGTGCCAGAGTATTTTGTATTTTTATTTTTTTGGCTAAATCTATCAAGTTGGGTGAGAAAGAAAGGATAATGGTAAAAAAAACACTCTCTTTGTCCATTTTCGCCAGAAATCAGGTCCCCTATGGTCGCGAATGTAGCTGAAATTTCAGAGTAAACACCGTGACTTTTTATGGTATCGGAAAATATAGGTGGGAGGGTGGTTTGGGGGATGGTGGGGGGAAGGTAGAAGGGTAATTGACTGTGTTACAAATATGAAGCCGATTGGTGAGGTAGTTTCGCCACCACGGGATTTTCCTTTTTTTCCTTTTCTTCGTACGGATACGCTGGAAGTGGGAGGTGGGAAGGAAGTGGGGGTGTGGTGGGGGGAAGACAGAAGGGTAGGGGACTTGTCACACAAATATGGAACCGATTGGTTCAGTCGTTTCGCCGCCACATATTTTCCTTATTTTTTCTTTGTGAGGCGACCGATAGTCAGCGAGTGGGTGGGGGGAGGGAGTTGTGTTATTGGTGGCAAGAAGCCAGAAGGGTAAGGTACATGTGGTAGAAATATGAACGCCATAGGTGCAGTAAGCATCTAGCCATACTCATACTCCACCGCACTTTATTGTCAAAGCATTCATCACGAAAATGTCCATTGCATATGAAGCTTGTTTTGGGCTTTGCCTCCCACACTCTGGTTCTTTGTATAAACTTCACCCATTTGTTACAATGGTATGGATCACTTGGAAACTTGTGTAGTGCTATGTTTGGTCCAGGGATGTTGCTACACCCGAAAACAGCACACCTATTCAACATTGTTGCTATAGTTGCTAATGTTTACTTCCCAAATGTTGGCCTGGGCCTACGTCACATCCTCACGCGAGTAATAGTTGCAAGGGGTCGCAATTCAATATCTATTTTTTATTTGTTCTCTAATATTGAAGATTAGTTTTGACAAAGGAGTAGTCAGGTTCATTACTGGAGATCTAAACATCTCTTTAAATACATTATAAATTAATTTTAATTTTGCATGCACACCCACCTTTAACCCTTATTTAGCAGGTGGTAAGGTATTTTACACCGTGCGGCCCAGCGGGCATAATCCCGAAATATTCGATCACTTTCACTCGCCCTAGCGCCGTTAATATGGCTCCAATGCGAACGAAATGATCATTTTTGGAAAGAACAACTCTTCGTATCCCCATATAAGTCTATTATGGATGTTATGAGCGAGTGTGGAGGGTGGGAAGAGGTGAGGAAGAGGAGGTACTTTTTGGTCTATTTCCCTGGTGCGTTTGGATACGTTTGCTTTGCCCTGACTTCGGCCTCCCGCGCTCTCTCTCTCTGGCTCGTTCCCTTTCCCTCTCTCGCGCGCTCTGTCTCTCTCTCTCTCCCTCATCCGTATATGTAACTCTCATTATTATTTTCTCTAATCTCTCTCACTCCTCCCGTCTGTCTGTCTCTCTCTCTCTCTGGCTCACTCGCTTTCCCTCTCTCGCGCGCTCTGTCTCTTTCTCTCTCCCTTTCTCACTTCCTCATCCGTATATGTAATTCTCATTATTATTTTCTCTAACTAATCCCTCTATTTCATTTATTTGCTTTTAATATTTCTGTATTATTATATCTTTTTCACTCTCTTTCTTCAGTTCAGTTTCTGTATTCTCTCTCTTTCTCTCTCTCTCTCTTCCTCATCCGTATATGTAATTCTCATTATTATTTTCTCTAATCCCTCTTTCTTTATTTGCTTGTAATATTTCTGTATTATTATATCTTTTTCACTCTTTCTTCAGTTCAGTTTCTGCATTCTCTCTCTCTCTCTCTGTTTCGCTTGCTTTGCAGGATTTTTTTTTTTTTATATATAATATTATTTCAACACATTTCCAAATCACCCTGTGGAGTAGTGTTGACGACTCATTTGTTTTTTTGTGGTGTTCCCAGGAGGTGTAATCCACATGTGATTGAGGTAGGCAAAAGGCAGTTATGTGATTGAGGTAGGTAAAAGGCAGTTATGTGATTGAGGTAGGGAAAAGGCAGAACTGCCTATAGCGAGTGTATGAATGTGATTGAGGTAGACAAAAGGCAGAACTGCCTATAGCGAGTGTATGAATGTATGTATGAATGAATGACATGGATGTATGAGGTGGACCAAGAACCAGATGGGTGGATGAGATTCGAAACTTATGGATGTAATGGGTGATGTTGCTGATGATGATGAATGCACTTGTGTTTGGGTAGTGTGCTATTCCACCATATGAATGATTGAATGACATGAATTCATGAGGTACTTTGAAATAGATGAATGAATTATTGAATGAAGTTATGAATGATTGGCAAGAAGGGAGGAGGTTTGGAAGTGTTCCAGTGTGTGGTACTCGGTGTAGCAAGGAATAGGACAGAGTCCCACATCACACCGACTACACTTGGACGCGACTTCCCTCCTATGTCGGGGCCTCCTTGTCGTGTGACTGCAGACATGGCACACCTTCTTTCCGGCCACCCGGCCAGCAGCAAGTTGGTTAGGGTTGAGAGGTACAGTCACAAGCCTGTGGGTCAAGAGGTAGTCCCGGCACTCAAGGCAGCTGGGCAAATCCACGATCGCCCTCGGAACTGGTGCCACACGTGTGGTTCCGTGCTTACGGAGGATGGCCTCTATGATGTCCTTGGAGAACAGCCTTACAGAGGTCTTCTTTCCTGTGTGCGTCATCCACAGGTTGGATGCGTTGAGGACAGTGACATCAAGAAGATGGAGTACGACCTTCTTGTACCATTTACAGGTCTTCCTCAGGCAGTCAACAGCAGTGATCTGCATATCACTTTTGTCCACCAACCGCATGTTCACATTATACTCCAGGACAGCGTCAAGTTTGGAGATAACAACTACAGTCCTGTTGCCTGTGACACGGTCCTGCAGGTATCTCCTCTTCCCGCTATCTAGCAAAAAAAAAAAAAAAGAAAAACTGACCGAAATCGCCGATATATACAGTAATAATTTACTTATCATTACTTACTATATCTTATAAACAATAGTAGGTAGCCAACTTACCATAATACCGATACACCAAACTGATACGCATGCGGTTTTGTTTATCACCTGTTTACTAAAGTGCCACCATTATCGATTTTCTTCGAGCCGACTCGAGCGGGAGGGTTACCAATTGAAGTTAAATCCGCTAGCATATATTGTTAGATGTAAGACATGATAAATACCACTAGAAATATGAATTGGCAAAATCCATATAATATCACTTCGAAATTGTTCTGAAATTTCAAAACAAAACCGCTAGTGTAAGTCATTGCTGCTAGATCGAAGTAAAGGTCTCTAGATCTAGCGGAAGTCGCTATACGTATTGGCAGTACTGCACACTGCCGACGGCGATACGTTGTTGACATTGTTGTTGATGTTCCAGTGGAGGGATGAACAAAATATTTTCCTTGTCCAATAATAGCTATTTAACACCTTACGAGCGGCCTATGCGGTTTATTTATGTGTACCGCACAGCGGGGTGTTTTTAGCCAAAATAGGGCTGTTTACGTGATCATTTTCATGCCTAAATAAGACCCAGAACGTAAAACAAGTACCTATCCCTGAAAGGGCATAAACAGAGCTTTCGAATGACACCATAACGATCCTTGTATGATGGATAGTTTTCTTGCAATAACCGTGCAACGCGAGTGCAAAAAGCAGGTAATTCGGTACTTTCAGTACATAATTGAGTATGTAGCGAGTGAGAGAGGGAGGAGGGAGCTGAGATTTGTGTCAGTAGGTTCGCCGCGGTGGTCTGGAGCAGTCATACGCTCGCTAGTCTCCTGCCACCACTTGTCTCTCTCTCTCAGCCACATTACGTGCTGAAATTGCCACTCGAGTTATGTCGAGCGCCGCCACATAGTCCAGCTTTTTTTAACTCGACTTATGTTGCTCGCCGCTAATTAAGGGTTAATAGTCCCACAGGACTTATTTTGATATATTTATGACCCCTGGTATGAAGGTATGTTGCCAATATAATAATAGAGACAAATAAATAGTTAAAAGGACTAATAACCTAATAATAATGACAAATAAATAATTTACTCTGTGTATCCGAATACTCCCTGTGACCGAACTGGCCATGGCCCATATAGTTCGATTATGGGAGTGATCACTTGTAATGCCAAGCACAAATATTCAATCTTTCGTTGTTTATATTACCGTAAGAAATTTACTGAACGCCTGAAAATAATACGCTATAAAATGCTTGCAATCAAACTTTCAAGCAATTACAAGGTCACATGCAATTATAAAAAGGTATATTGTAGACCACAATCTTCGCCAAGCTTCGTTGTTGCTTGTATTATCGTGAGAAATGTACCGTACACCCTGGTTATCGTGAGAAATTTACCGAACGCCTGCAAATAATACGCAATAAAATGCAAAGGAAATTTCTTGTAGAGTGCAATTTTGAGGACGTAATGTGCTCTGAGAGAGAGCAGAGCGGTGATTAGGAGCATAAATGACCTCCTGACCGCTCGCCATGGCCGCCGTGGCCCGTGGACCTACTGAGCTTTACTCCACTTACATCTACCCTCCCTCCCTCGCCACACAGGGAATTATATAAGGAAATTACCGTATTTTAGGGTTTTTGCACTCGTGTTGCACGATCGTTGCAAGACAACCAGTGATCGTAGGAGGATGGTTCGGGTGTCATTGGAAAGCTCAATTTATGCCCTTTCAGGGATACATACTTGTATTACGCTCTGGGTCTTGTTTATGCATGAAAAAGAGCACGGAAACAACCCCATTTAGGGTAAAAAAAAATCAATTGGGTGGCACACTGAAATATACTCCACAACCCGCTGGTAAGGTGATAAAATGCTTGCAATCATACTTTCAAGCAATTATAAAATGTAAATTGTACTTACCAACACCCACACCAGTATGTTCTTCGTCAGGAATGTCTCCATTTTGCTCAACGGTCTGTGCAACATCAACCACTACATTTGCGACACGTAAATTATGCTTGGGGTGAAAGCCTATGATCGGCATATTTTCGTCTTTCGAGTCATCCACACTATCAAAACTCTCACCCAGACCTTCCATGGTTTCATTCAACAGCCTATTAGAAAGTTCTGAAGAGTTCAGCATGATATCTAGTTCCTGGGCGGTGAGCCGGGCGTGATGAGTGGGCCGTGATGAGTGATGAGCCAGGCGTGATGAGTAGGGTGGCGAGACGCACTAGGGATCACCGAATCGGACACGGGCAAATCTTGACCTTCCATTACGGCTGCTTGAGGGTTACTGAGTCACGGTCATGCAGTGGGGATGTGTGGGTGGGACCTTGTAGTACACCGCCTGACCACCAAGTTTCGCTTTCCACCTAAATTAGGGCGGGAATATGCCCACGGACTTTAGTCGGACCCCGCCATTTAGTCCAATTTTCTCGATTCGGACATAAGTCGGGCCCCGATCTTTAACCCTTCCTACCCGGGCTGCCTTAGATAAGGACAGCTCGGCAGAAGGGCCGCTACCCGGTATGCCTTACCTAAGGCATTTGCTGTAAAGCGTGCTTTAAATTTTGCGCGGGCAAATTTTACTTTGCGTGGGCGATCGTAGCGCCACCAAGCCTCAACTACCACTCTTATATGTTCCTACGTTGCCGCCATTGCGAGCTACAGCAAAAAAATGAATTCCGACGCGTCCGATACTGTGCAATCTCCCGCGCGTCCCAGTGCTAACCCGCTTGCAACATCTACGACTCTGCCAACCGAGAAGAAAAAGAAACTAAGGAAAGTGAAACGTTTGCTTAGTGAGAGTGCAATACACCGTGAACTTTTCAACCCGGATTTGAGCAGTGGTGAAAGCTCTGTGGACAAAAACCTCTATATTCAGAGTAGAAGTGGAAGCGAAGTTGACGATTTTGTGGGATTTGGTGATGATGACAATGTGGATTTATTTGAGGGGGGTGATAGTAGTGATGATCCTGATGTGGAAGTGGTGGAGGAAGGTGCTATTGAAGTACCAAGTATGCTAGAGCCAACCCCTTCGCCTAGTTTCGTAGGTCAGGGTAGGCCTAGGCCTAGCCCTAGCCCTACGCCAGGACCTTCCCCTTTGCCTGCCCGTACGCCCTTGAAAGTGGGTAAATACTTCTATAAACAGTCTTTAGTGAAAAGTGCAGCCAAGAAAGCACGCAGGAAAGCAGAACAAGTGAGGGAAGGCGTAGATAGTGATAGTGACGCCGACCCAGGCCTAGCAACCACCCGCATTCCTTTGTCCCGACGCCTTGACCCGGGACGCTGGGAGGGCCACCCACAGCCCTCGGCTTCATCTGTCCCTCAGGATGACCAAAGGGCCTCTACAAGTGCGTCATTGGCCTCCCACAGTGTGCCACCACAGGCCCCGCATCGTAGGTCATTATTTCCGGCGGAAAAGTCCACGGCTAGCCGCAAAAGGAGCCCAGCTCCCGAGGCCGAGGCTCCCATTGCTCAACCTCCCGCAGCCCCACGCCGCCGACGCCCGGCCTATTCTTCACTAGAGTTGTCTCCTGAAGAGGAGGCTGACGACCCCAACATTGCCCCAGATGACCTGACGTCGCCTGAGGAAGAGGAAAACGAAGAGGAAGAGGAAGTCCCGACAAGAAGAGTCAAAGGGCGAGGTCGTGGACGTGGTCAGCCTGCCGACGCCGCTGCCCCTGGGCCTGGGCCTGGGCGTGGGCGTGCAGGGCGTCCGCCTGGGCGTCCGCGTGGCCAAGGGCATGTGCCAGGGCGTCCAGGGCATGTGCTTGCTGCAGCTGCACGTCCTCGTCCTCGAGCAGCTGACATGTTTGTGTGGACAGATGGAGCAGATTTTTTGCCAGATTTTCCTGCCTTTGACGAGGTACAACAGGGTTCCGGGGTGTCACCAGCATATCCCTGTGGCCCAAATGCCACCCCCAGTGAACTTTTCTGTGGCTTCTACGACAATGAAGTCATTGAATACCTTCTCAAAGAGACAAATAACCACCAGGCTATCTGTTCAAACTTTCTTGGGAGGAAGACCAGTGCCAAGATGGTGGCATGGAGAGCTCTCACTGTGGCAGAATTATATGTGTTCTTGGCACTCACAATACTGATGACACACATAAAGAAGCACGTTCTGGCCGACTACTGGATAACTGGCGACCTCACAACGACTCCAGCATTTGGCAAATTCATGTCAAGGGATAGGTACTTCGACATCCTCTCATATTTCCACCTGACAAATAACATGCATGTCCACGAGCCCGACACACTCTGGAAGATCAGACAACTGTATGACATGATACGTCATCGGTTTTCCACCTACCTGATTCCTTTTCAGAAGCTGTGCATCGACGAGTCTCTGGTCCTGTTCCGTGGTAGGCTGCACTTCCGACAGTATATCCCGTCCAAGAGACACCGCTTCGGCATCAAGCTCTTCATCCTCTGCGACTGCAAGACGGGATATGTGCTCGACTTTATAGTCTACAGCGGCAAGGGTGGTGAGGTGCAGATTGACCCCCTCATTGGTTTTGGCGGCGCTGTGGTAAAGAGGATGATGGAGAGGTACTTCCATGACAACCACATCCTCTATACCGACAATTATTACACGTCGCCTATCCTCGCCAAGTACCTCCATGACCGCAAGACCGGAACTGTCGGCACAGTGAAGGGGAAGAAGAAGGGCATGCCAGCCTACCCAACCAAGACTAAGAAGGCGGACATCTTCCATAAGAAGAGTGGCCCCATCCTCTCCATCCACTGGCATGACCAGCGCAAGGTCAACCTCCTCACCACATGCCACAAAGCAGAGATGGTCCCCACAGGGAAGGTGGACCGAAAAACGAAGAACCCTAAAACGAAACCAGCTGCTGTTCTGGACTATAACCTCAACATGCGCCTCGTCGACAAGTCCGACATGCAGGTGGGCTTCATAGACTGCCTGCGAACATCTTGCAGGTGGTACAAGAAGTTTGTCCTGCATACAGTAGTTATGTCTGTCCTCAACGCGTACAACATCTACCGTTTGAGGAGTCCAGTCATGAAGTACAAGAGCCTGCGGACCTTCCAAAAGCAGCTGATACATGAGCTCCTGGTAAAACATGCGGGTACACCAGGGAGGCCACTACAAGGACCAGGCATGATGGACAGAACAGGGTGTGCCGAGTTCTTCAGAAAGCACCAGCTCGTCGCCCTTCCTTTCCAGGGTCCTAACAGCAGAATAAGAATGCAGAAGAGGTGCTATGTGTGCACCCGCACAACTCGACGACCAAGCAAACCCACAAAAACCACTTGGCAATGCCTCGAGTGTCAGGTGGGACTGTGTGCTGGCACCTGCTTCAATGATTTCCACACTATGACAAACTATTGAAGTGTAAGTGACAGTGATAGTGACACTCAATAATAATAATAATAATATAACTAAGTATAAGTGAAAGAGACACACATAAGTAATAATAAGTGCCTTCAGAACAATATGAACAAGTGAAAGTGACACTAAAATATATATTCCTAACAAAAAAATAAGTGAAAATGACACTATCAATTACCATAGTCCAGTGAAATTGACTCTATACTAATAATAAAACTAAGTATAAGTGAAAGAGACACACATCAGTAATAATAAGTGCCTTCAGAACAATATGAACAAGTGAAAGTGACGCAACAATATATATTTCTAACAATAAATAAGTGAAAATGACACTATCAATTACCATAGTCCAGTATAAATAATCATAACTACTATAATAATGACTATAAAACTAAGTCTAAGTGAAAGAGACACACATAAGTAATAATAAGTGACTTCAGAACAATATGAACAAGTGAAAGTGACACTAAAATATATATTCCTAACAATAAATAAGTGAAAATGACACTATCAATTACCATAGTCCAGTATAAATAATCATAACTACTATAATAATAACAATAAAACTAAGTATAAGTGACAGACACAAATTACTTCAGAAAAATAACTTTATTGAGTGAAAATAACATAATAACAATAATATATGGCATAATAAACAATAAAACACTAAAAAATCGCCTCCCGCCATAATTCAAGGTAGAGCGACGAGTCAAAACGTTCGTCGTAGCCTGGGCCGCGGTTGAGCGTTCGGACGCGGCGAGGTAAATACGCGGCAAAAGTTACCTCCACTTCAATCACTATCACTCCGGAACCTGTTGAGCTAGAAAGCTCTACTCAACTCCATTCTACGCGGCAAGGTAAGGCACACATTTTGACATATGTTTGATTAATGTAGGTAGTATATTAAGCGAGATTAGCCTTAGTTTACTTTTGTTGTGTTTTCAGCCAAATCGCCCGGATACAGCCTCCGTCCTTAAGAAAGGCTGCCCGGGTAGGAAGGGTTAAGGGTTAAGAAGGCAAACAAAATGATTGGCTTTATAGGCAGGTCATTTGAGCATAAATCAAAAGACGTTATCCTAACCCTTTACAATTCCTTAGTCCGCCCTCTTCTGGAATACTGCGTTCAATCCTGGTGCCCTTATTACCAAAAAGATATTGACAAGCTAGAACGAGTTCGACGTAGAGTTACCAAAATGATAAAGAACAAACCATACGAGGAGCGTCTTAGAGAATTAAATCTATTTCCTTTAACCCGGCGCAGATTAAGAGGGGACTTAATTCAAGTGTTCAAAATCATCAAAGGCATCGACAATATGAACTGTAGTAAGTACTTCACTATCGACCAATCTAATTACACGCGGGAGGGAAAACGGGTGCAAAATTATTGGTAAATCTTTTAACTCACACGAAGCTAAAAATGTCTTCTTCAATCGAGTTGTCAACTTATGGAATGAGCTTCCCCGAGATGTTATAGACTGCAGCACCGCTGATTCATTTAAACTTCGCCTAGACAAATATCTCGCATCAAACCCGCGACTGACTGCGTTTGTAAATGAATAACTTTATTTTATCCTCCCCTCAGTTACTAACCCATCTGTTCCCTACTAACTTCCTAATCCTGCCACGGACATTAGTTCCAGGGCAGTAGTTCCCTTTCCAATGTTCCCTTACCCACTCTAAACCACTGTTTGGACACTTGATCCTCAGTGTTTTGGAGGACAAGCAGTCTAGAAGGGTCACTAGACCTGTTGTTGTTTGATTTCCTTTATACTCCTTTGTACACAACAGTCTTTCTCACACTGAGGGACCGTTAGAAGGAATTTTGGAATATTCTGAGTTGCCATCAACCGACAGGTTATGATCTAACTTACCTAACTTACTGAGCTCAAAATTACGCAAAAGCGTCATATAACTTATTATAGAGCTATTTCACTAGGTTCATATGACGCGACCGCGTCATTTGATACTTTTGGGTGAAACCGCCATATGACGCGGTCGCGTCATATGAGACGGAGAGGGTTAAGTGTATTACATCTAGGTTTCTTCAATTTTCTTAATTCCGTATTCTATTCCGTCAGGTCTTTCTCAGAATAACTTGTATGGGCTTCATTTCTACTGCCACTAGTCTGCTTATATCGGCACATAGAGTAAAGAAGAATAGAGAAGGTGAGCCTTCACAAATCTGAAAATATTGATATGTGCGTTTGAGAGATGGCAGCACGATCGCAAAGGAAAATGGGAGGGCCCCATTAATTCGTAATAATCCCTACCTTGTACTAATAACGCTATTAATAATCAATTGAACATTATCCAGAGACTCTGTAAACATGACGGAGTTAAATATACATAACTAGGGACTACTGTAAAGGCCAGATCATCGTGAAATTGTCGTCATTATGAGGAGGTTCACAGTCAAGTCTTGTTCTTGTTTGTTGATTATAGGGCTGTGTGGGCAGGCCCAATTAACCCTGCCGGAGACCATCACAGGTACGCAATCACAGGCGGCCGAGACGACCCGAACGCCGCAGGAAGACTGGTGTGCTGGAGCACCCGGACACGGAGGGCCGGGTCCAGTCCACTGCCCCCCAACAGGACGGGGAGGGTAAAGGTGGAGACCCCCAGGGAGCAGAGGCTGCAGCGGAGGACGGTCCTATGGGAATAGAAGCGAGGGCAGTGAAGCATGAAGTGCTCTACCGTTTCATCCACCGTCCGGCACCACGGGAAGAAAGGGTCAGGCACCAGCCGCAGACGGAAGAGGTGAGAGGCCAGTCCAAGATGGCCTATGCGGAGACGGACCAGGGCAGTGTCAAGGGGGCGGAGGGGGGAGCGGGACCACGGGTGAGGGGAAGAATCTAGCCTGTACTGACCAAGGGCGGTGCGGGAGAGCTCACCTCTGAGGGAGGCATCCCAGAGCGTCCGGCATTGGGCAAAAGCTAGCCTGGCAACTGAGGAGGGAGGGAGAGGGAGGGGTTCAAGGGCAGGGGAGGAGTGTGCAAGGGAAGCCGCAGCATCAACAATGACGTTACCCCGGATACCAACATGGGAGGGAACCCACTGAAAATGGAGGGAAAAACCGGACTGCCCAAGGGAGCAAAGGAGAGAATGGGCCTGAAAGACAAGGTAGCGATGAGACACCGGGTGCTGGGAGCTGAGGAGGGCAAGGGAGGATAGTGAATCTGAGAAAACTAATATTGACTGTGGGGGGAGGAAATCACTAATGAAAAGTAAAGCTTGAAGAATGGCATATAATTCTGAAGCAAGAACACAGTCAAGTCTCTAGCTCTACCCTCGCCATTGTTGTTGAGACTCGGGAGACGGACGGGAGTTGCCAACGTCAAGCATGCTGGGAGAAAATATCCCTAGATGTCATAAGTATAACCTAAAAACGTATTTCGTGAAATGTCCTGTTTTAGTGCAACTTTATAAATTAACATTACATAACTTGTAACTAATAATATATATTCAAAATTACATTTGAATTCTTGTTGTGTTGCTTGGAGTTATACAGCTTACATCATAAGTATATATGTTTTTTTATATTGTATATGTATACCTAATTTTTTCCTCTTGCTTTTATATTTATATTTTATTTTAAATAATTTACAATTGTTTTTACCAACATTAATTCACTCTTAAAGACGTTCTCTCTTTAATCTAACGCCCCTTCATTATGCGAACTTTCCCTAACTATGGTAACACTGCAGACAAGCCAGGCGCGCAGATATCAAGGAGTATTTAATAAGGAATATCCACTGGGGCATTTTGCTCATAATATTATGCCCCACGATAGTGCTGACACCTCTAGTTCGCGCGAGGAAATAACCCACTTTCCCTTCTATCCTTCTTTACTCTATGTATCTGCAGTGTTTAAAGGTGGGGGCTCATGGTTTGAGGTAAACATGGAATGATAATCGCCAAGCTGTACATAATTATCTTGCAAAATGCAATGGCACTGAAATAATTATTAACAATGGTATAAAGGATTTTGTGGATCGTCTATACCAGGCCTGTGACGTCAAACCAGTATAAGTCCACCACCCAGTCTAGGATAAGGATACTGGTGTGACGTCACTATGACGTCACACAGACACAGTTGTTGTTGTTGTTCCCCAAGCTGCCTGGCCGAACAGCCCCAAGGCCCGGAGCAAGGCCAAGGCCATAACTGAGCGCCCCTACAGAACCCTCCATGCCGACCACAATAAAGCCTGGGTGACCGAAGCCACTCCATGGCGGGGAGCTGAGGAGGGTGCAGAAACGCCGGGGAAACCAAAACCCCACCCAGGGCCCTCAGCAATTATGAAGAGAAAGTTGAGGGGCAAAGGAAAAACAGACACAGTACTCGCACACGCTGTGAGCTACATAATATTATGACAATATTGCTATTATTATTTGTTTGTATAATAATAGAAGGTTTTCTCTCTCTCTCTCTCTCTCTCTCTCTCTCTCCGCTAAAAATAAAGATTTACGCACGACAAACTGTGTAGACTAGTACACACACACACACACACCAGAATGGTAAGCGTCATTATTTTATAGATCCACATTCTATACATAACTTAAAATGAACACAATTAGTTGCATAGATTGTTATTTTATAATCTATTATACACTTGTTAGTGGTTATCTTAATCAGAGCCCCTTCTTAACACTATACTTGGTGTTGGTGTCAGCAATATTGGCTATAATTCTTATCCTTAGCCTCTCTGTAACCCAGAAAGAGCTCGAGAAACGGTTAATCAATATCTACATCTATTTCCTGATCTACTCATATATTTGTGTTGTTCTTTATAAGATGTTACGCGGTCAGGATTAGCTCCAAGTTTGCTGACACCGGGTATAGATTTTATGAGTTATCCGAAACGTTTATATGCATCAACTGTATTAAATGTTACTCAATAAAATGTAATTGTATACAGGTAAATGACTAAGATACTTAATTTGTCCGAACGTTTATAGCATCTGAGGTGAAGCCAGTCATCTTGGGGGCTAATAAATGATTGAGGTTTCCGAATGTTTGTGTGCGAACTGTTGTATGGATTCTTTCCCTGCCGCCTCTTGTTTTGCCTCCTTTCATGTGTTTCTTGTTGATACTTCCTACCTCTTTTGGGAATAAGGGCTGGCTACTGACTAAATTACAAACGTCAAAGTAAGAGTAGTATGCCGCTGTCACATTTGTTAAATGCTTAATCATCAATATTGTAATGGAATTTAACAGTGTTGTCTGCGAGTGTCTCGCTATCTATTAACCTTTCTTTTCCCAATCATACGAATCGATAAACAAAGACAAAAAATACCTTCAAAGTTATTGACATGTCGGTAAAGTTTTCGATTAATATCCACATGAATGGTTGCAGATTAAAGAAGCAGCTCATGGAATAGGGCGAACTATATTATGTGAATTAGACCATGACTAATTAGTAGGAAACAAAGATTTAACATTAACAGTAGCCTATACAATCATGTTGGGGTGTAGTGAAGGTTGGGGTCCTACACTGATGGTCAGTTTTAGTTCATCAATTGTTCATCTTTTACATTAACAACCTTTATTTAGGCCTAACTAAAAAGATCGGTAATTTGTCAAATGACACTAAAAATAGGTTGAATTATTGATCCTAATAACGACTCATGCCTCCAAAAATAAATTGATACACTACCCGAATGAGCAATACCTTGTCAGACGATATTCAATGTAGATAAATACATGCAGTTTATTGAAAATTGGGAAATCGATAGAAATTTCAGGATATAGATTTAACAATATTTACTTAGTCATTAATTACGCGCCATTTATCTCCTGTTGAGGAGATTCAATAGTTCAATGCATCCTTGTAATATCCGTTTCCATTACCCATTTCCCTTACTCAATAAGCCAGTAACTACCAGTTATATCCCAGAAGAAAAAAAATACATACAATTTTCACCAATCTGAGTGGTGACGCCAAGACGCAATATCAGTGGTATCTACAGTAGATGGCTGAATAACATGGAATTCTGTAACTCAATTATTACCAAAAAATGGAAGTCAACGTCAGTCGTGATCTGCAGAAAAAAAAACAAAAAAAACAATGCAACATTGCTTGAAATCAGATGTTTAGATAGATATCTAGAAGCGTGAATAAAAACAAACGTAATTTTAAAATTTCACCTGTCCTTAGTAAGGCTTCACCTGGATTATGTTTTCAATTTTGCTGTCCAATGTTCATAGATTGATTGGAAGTTACGGTACAAAGAAGAATGGCAAAACAATCCAGAATAATAGAACATTAGAACACCAATAATATTCTAACGCCTGACGACTAAGGCCAAATGACAGAGAATTATAGCCAGAATGGGTTAGAACATTTAACAGAAGTAAAATATTAGTGAGGTAGTGAATATCATAAAATATATGATATGGTCAATACAAAAGAAAGGGGACTTGGGAAAACATTAGGCTTGCATTTATTAGAGGTGTACAGTAAGAGAGGATGTGCTACAGATGCTTAAGTTGTAAGTGGGATCCACAAAGACGATGTGGAAAACGGACTGCCGCTCCGTGATAAGCATGCAAAAGTTTGGTAGATATGAGAAATAGGCTACCGAGTGCTACAGTAGTATCACTAACCACAACAAGTTTAGAAACATAATTAGATAGGCACATGGCTGTGATGTGCTGATTGTCAATGGGATCCGCCGTGAGTGGGCCAGTCAGTCCTCTGAAAAAAATCCCTCTTTTTTTATTATTTGTGTTTATGTTTATGTTTCTATTGTGGAATCAGGACGCGTCTTTGGCAGTTTATTCAGATTAGAAAAGGAGACTATTTTATTCAGAGTAGAAAGGGATTATGAAAGTCAAAGGGTAAATCATTTTATGACATAGTATGTGTCCCTTTAATTCCTGCAGAACCTCCTTAAGTTGTATAAACCCTCTAATGAAAAGCCTGATTAAAATGCCAATATGAGTCAATCCTAATTGGATTCTATCTATCTATTGCCTGACGCCGTGATCACCGAAGGGGTGGCCACGAACGAACTGCCCCCATGCACCTCTGTCCCCAGTCAGTCGACGTCCCTCCTCCCAACCAGTACCGCCTTCATTCATATACTTCCTCACTCCATCCTTCCACCTCTCCCTCTCTGTCCTTCCACCTCGCTCTCGTACACCCTCTTAGTCAATCTCTTGCTTTCCATACGTTCCATATGGCCGAACCATCTCAAGTTGTTTCTTTTCACACTTTCCAACACATCTACCTACACACCACACCTCCTTCTTACTTCCTCATTTGTCTGTCTATCCCTCCATGTAACTCCGCACGCACTACTCAAGTAACTAATTTCCACCGCTCTCACTCTTGGTCTGAGTCTCTTCCCGAACGTCCATGCTTCGCTTCCGTAAGTTAGAGTTGGGATTACCACACTGTCATGCAAGGACTTCTTCACTTCCATACTGACCACTCTATTTCTTGTTACTGCTTTCAACGTTCCTACAACCCTCTTACCCTGTTGCACCCTCTCCCGCACTTCTTCATCCATAGTCCCATCTTTACTCAACACACTGCCCAGATACTTAAAAGAGCTGACAATCTCCATAGCCTGACCGTTCAACTTCACCTCACACTCTGTGACTTCACCCCTTTCAAAGACCATAACCTTGCTCTTCCCCGCATTTACCTTCAAATTCCATTTTTCGCACACAGTTCCAAACTCATTTACCAGACCCTGCAACTCCCATTCATTATCGCTCATCAGAACTGTATCATCCGCAAACAGCAGTATAGGCAGCTTCCACTCATTTCCCTCCCTTTTCAACGATACACCAACATCCACTGCTCTTCCTAGTATTTCTTTCATGACTCCATCCATATATACAGTAAACAACCACGGCGACATCACACACCCCTGTTTCAACCCAACACTCAGGTCAAAGAACTCGCTCTGCTCATTCTCCACATGTACTGCCACCTTTGCACCCTCATACATGCTTTTCACTGCTTACAGCAACTTGCCATCTACTCCGTATATTCTAAGTACTTTCCACATGCCTTCTCTATCCACTCTGTCATAGGCCTTCTCCAAGTCCATAAAGGCAACATACACCTTTTGTTTCTTCTCCAGATATTTCTGCACAACACAATTCAGGGTAAAAATCTGATCTACACATCCTCTTCCCTTCCTAAAAACCTCCCTCCTCGTCGCCTATCCATTTCTCCGTTCTCATTGTTACTCTCTCAATCACTACCCTACTGTACACCTTCCCTACTACGTTTAAAAGACATATTCCTCGGTGGTTACCACACACTCCTCTTTCCCCTTTGCCCTTATATAGGGGCACTATTATGCCAGTCTTCCAGTCATCGGGTGCATTCCCCTTCTCCCATGCTAGTTTGCACATTTTCCATACCCATTCGATCACTATCTCACCACCATACCTCAACATTTCCCCACACACTCCATCTGTTACTGGTGCTTTCCCCCACTTCACTCTTAATGGCTTCCCATACTTCTGACCTCCTGATCCCCATCTCCTCCTCCGCTAGTTCTCCTCTTCTCCCTCCCATACCCCATCCAACTATGTTTGCTGGCTCTTCATTCCTTACATTTAGCAACTCGTTGAAGTACTCCCTCCATCTTTCGACTCTCTCTTGCTTCTCGGCTAGCATTCTCCCATTCTTATCTTTCACACTCTTACTCTTTCCCTTGCTACCTTCCCTAACTTTCTTGACTTCTTTCCAAAACAGTTTCTTACACTCCCTCCATTTTACACTCAGATTCCTTCCATATTCCTCATCTACTCTTCTCTTACTTTCCTTCACTACTCTCTTCACCACTCTACTTTCTCTCCACGTACCTCGCTCGTTTCTGCCTCTCCAAATCGTCATTCCCTCTACTACCCAACCACTCTCTATACGCTTTCTTCTTATCTTCCACAGCTATTTTGACCTCTTCTGTCCACCATGCTGTACCTTTCACTCCCTCACTCTTCTCCTCACTCCTCACACCTCCTCACATGCTGCACAGACCTCTTCCTTTAACACCTTGCTTATCTCCTCCACTGGGATTAATGATTATATATTTATTGATTCGCATGATAAACTGGTCTCTATTCAGCAATGATAGTTTAAGTAAGATATTATTTATTATAATCGCAAACAAGTTATATGAATTCATTAAGGGGGGAGGGAAGTAATAGGGGCAGATCTATCCTATATTGCACAGATAGTGGCGGGCGAGGTGGCTAGGATGAGTTATTAACCCGGGAACTGCGGGGAGACTCTTAAGAGTTCCCCCGGCGGACTGCGGGAAGACTCTTAAGAGTCAGAGAAAAAAAAAATCAACTTTTGACATCGAAAAAAAAAAATTGTTTTTTCTATTTTTTTTTATTGGCCCCTGGGCCATGCAAAATCTCAGTCCTCTACCTCCCCTCCTTCCCCACTTTCCTCCTCTCCTTCAGTTATCACCTATTTTCCCTGTTATATATTTTCGTGCTAACATTAGCGAGTTGCAAGCAGGGCGTTGTCATCACTGATAGCAAGCGAATGCAAGAGAGAGAGAGAGAGTATCGATCGACTGTATCTCAGTGGCCTTGGGGGAAATTGGCGGGAAAGCAGCTTGCCTCACCCATACATTATACAACTCGCAGGCTATATCTCCGATTTTGACCATCCAAACGCTGTTTTCACTTGTTTTATTGTTGTTTCAGGTTAATACCTTTATAATCAACCCATAATAGGCGTGTATGGATAAGTATTAATGCTATTTATGGTAAAATTAATATTTTAGTGACGGAAACACCTCAAATACATGCGCACAGGGAGAGGTGTCTAATTACCCCCATGCGCACTTGTTAGGTTAAACGGAACGTGGTTGGTTTTTAGGTAAAAAAAACGATAGTAGATACGTAGACAGGAGTGGTTAGTGTGTATATTTTATCAAATCATGCTAGTTATTGGCATTTGGATAATTTACGTAAGGAGTTAATTAGTAAGTTAGGGGTATTAGTGGATGAGTAAAGAAATTAAGATGTTTATAAAGTTCGGTTAACATGAAATTAGGCAAGTGATATGATGGAAAGTATTACTCTGTATGATAGCTATTCTATATGTTTTATGCACAATATCAACTAGGACTAACTCACATGCCGTTTGTTCCTAGGCCTCCAACAGCCCAGTCTTCGACCCATGCGTGGTTGAGCTGAAAGTTTTCTTGTCTGAGAAAACAACTATTGGTTGGGAGAGAGGTATCCTGACCAGGATTCGAACCCACTCACTCCAGGTATGTTTGGGAGAGTTGAGCAACGTAGCCACTCGGCCATGAGTTGATATAAGGGAAGGAACCTTTGTTCTTATTTGAAGAACTTACGCCAACTCGACTAAGTGATACGATTTTATTCTTCCTGGTACTATTATGTAACCTCTCTGACATTATCAAAACAACTCGTGCCCAATAGTCAATGCCCTGGTCAACAAATAGTCGAGCGAAATCAAGCCTCGTCTGTTTGTGCCTCTCGGTTAGCTTTGGTTTGACAGCTGGTGATCCATGTTTATATCCCATCTCCTTTAATCTCTTGTGTACCGGTATAGTTTCTGTAGAAACTTGAAGTTGCAAATGTTGCTTAGCTTCCTCGGCGTTGGAGAATGGATGGTTAATCCATATACTTTTTATTTTTTTGGTCCTGTTATGACGTGGTTTTTCGTTTAGCTCCACTTCTATGTCGGTTTGTCAGTTGCCCTTCTTCCCACCTTTTTTCTGCCACCGGTAAATGTTCCGACACCCCACTCTCGCTCATCCCAACCATACTACCACGTTCAGCAACCTTAGCAGCCTCATGAGCCATGACTTGCTCAATGGATGACTAGGTGTGATGTGAGTAAGAGAGTATTGGGGATTTTTGCATCACCTCAGTTTCCAATAATTACAGCTTCACGTTTTTATGTTTGTTTTTACCGAAACAAGTTCGACCTGGAAATATATTGCGTGAAGTGTTAATGCATGGTTGGAGTGGCTGTAGATATGCATGTAATCAGTAATCAGACAATTGCCAGTATCTGCTTTTGAGGGTTTGGTTGACCTGTACAGGACCCTTCCAGGTAGTAACAGACCGCCAACCCTAAAAAAGACGTAAAAAGTAGCCTCTTATTCCAGGGGCTTATTTATACTGCTAGGTCAAGAGAGGCATATCGTGCAAGAAGACTTTCCCAAATATTTCCTCCCCGCCCGGGACTGGAACCCGTGTTCTTTTGGCTGTGAGCCAAGCGCGATAACCAATACGCTACGGACCACTGTGTGTGTGTGTGTGTGTATGTGTAAGATTCTGAATTATAGAACTTAAATTATATAAACTAAATAATGTTTAGTTATAATCCCATATATTTCCATAGAAGACAGAATTTCATCGGAGTCAGATTCTAATATCATGATATGGTAACGATAATTATATATAATCTAATAGTATTTCATAGAAACAGTAAGAACTTTAGCTGTATATTAATACACGTTCATTAATAATTAATAATACATTAATAATATTACCTTATGCAGATGTTGCAAATAAAACAACTCGTATAACCCAGCACTGCAAGATGATGCAGATTATAACATATTATCTAAAGAGTGTTAATTAGATAAAAGAACACAATTATTTACACCTCATATCCTTATCAAGGAATTCAGTGTAGAATGTGGGTTTATAACACTGAACTTTGCCTTCTATTTCTGTGTGTGTGTGTGTGTGTGCGTGTGTGTGCTAATTAATCTACAAAGAGTGTAACGTGAAAATCGATTGGTATTAACCTCCAAGAGAGAGAGAAAGAGTGAGAGTGAGAAAAAAAGAGAGAGAGAGAACCTGCTGTTATTATACAAACGAATAATAATAGCAATTTTGTCATAATATTATGTAGCTCCCAGCGTGTGCGAGTACTGTGTCTGTGTGCCCTGGCTGTGGTAGCTCAGGTGGTGGCGCCTGCCTAGACACCTGCACGGTCTCTGCTAGACATGACCACACAGGCTTGGGACGGGAGTGCAAACTGGACAGGTGCCACATACCTAATATTGTGTCGCAAAACTTAGTTGGGCTACTGTACATAAATGTACTAATAATTGCTTTTAATAACTGCCCATATATCCTTAGCTTGCTCCTTGGTACTGAGTCGAAAGCCTTTTGCAGATGGATGAACAGTATGTATAGGCCTAGTTTCTTATCAAACTTTCATGCTTTCTCCAGTATTTGTCGAATTGTAAATATCACATTATTGTTCCTCTATTCCTTCGAAATCCACGCTGCCATTCACCTAATTTGGGTTATATTATCACTTTTGATCTTGTTTACACTATCCTTTCATATAGTTAACGGCATGATTTATCAACGAGATACCTGTAATTTTAAATTTTTCTGGATCTCCTTTTTTTTATTTAGGACAAATAATCTTGCCATGCTTGTTTTTTTTTTTGTTTTTTGTTTTTTTTTTTTACATTTATGCTTACAGTTTTGGATAACTCGATATATAAATCATCAGTGTCAGTTGCCTTTCTGTTACTTATGGTGTTCATACAGGTTTCCAATTCATTGAGAGTAATATATCCTGCTAGAGGGCCAATATCAATTTCATCATGTACTGATATAACTTATGGAACATTTAGTAGAATTTGTATATATTCAGTCCATTTCTCGTACTCTTCAACTGGCTCAACTATGAACCCATCATTATCTTAATTTATAAATCGTCTGCTACTATCTGGCTTTCTGAAACTCTTTGGCAGTTTATAAATTGTTGTTTTATTCTGAGAATAGTCCAGTTTTAGTTGTTCTCCTTTCTATGACATACTCCAGTCTTGTTTTGTAACCATTTCCTCAACGTCTTACTTTTCAATTTAACTGCAGCCTTCATCTCGTCATTCCACCAGGAAGTATGCCGTTTTCTTGGTGGGGGACTAAGTAGAACATAAAACATTCATACTTGTTTATAAGACTATATATATCCTGACAGTTTTGGCAATGTTTGTCTTTCGTGACATTACCAGTTTAATCATCTTTTCACAAACGTTCGTACTAGATAATTTTGTTACATACTTCGACAGCCTAGGCATTATTTCCTTAAAGTGAATGCTCAATTGCTTAACATAGCATAATATTTAAGCCAGTGCTAACTGATTTATTTGACTACGGAATGGTGCCATTTGGCCAATGGTTTTCAATCACAATCAACAACGGTCGGTTGCCCGGATTGACTTCAGAACAGCACAATCTCAGCATCAGATTGTCCAGATTGCAGATGGTTGACCGGATTGGTGCCTTTTGTGATAACCCCTTTAGTCTCTAGCCCTTGTACACACAGTAGGAGTGCTATTGGTTGTTGTTGTCATTGGTGGGTTGTTAACCCGGGGAATGTTTAAACATGTGTTTGCTCCATATGCGCATATTTTACTTGTATAATGCACATGTGAACATTGAAGAACCAGGAAATAGGTAAACGATCAAATATTCATTGAAAACCATATTATTGTGACAAGAGGGTGACGAATGCATATGAGGCAGAGCTCTCTCTGGAGGCTTGAGCCACACTGATGGTTCCAGTGGATGCCTTGCGCATGTAGGAAGTAGTGGGGAGGTAGGGGAAGAGTAGAGGAGGGTGACTGAACATATTTGAGCCGGGAGGGAGGATATATAGGGAGTGAGGGAGGGAAAAAGTAGAATAAAGGAGGAGGGAAGTTGAAGAAGGGGGGGAGGGGAAGACACATGTACGGGGAAGACAGGAGGTGGTGGTAAGAAAACATGCCACCTAATCACATATTGCTTCCATTTCACCGGCACTGGGGCATTTTTTGTTTTTGTCTTTAGCCTAGTGTCATTCAGAAGGAGCGTCGCATTTGCCCAGTAATACATTCCGAGAGTAACGTCGCAGATAATAGGTTAATTCTACAGCAGGAGTTAAAGTGTAATGGTGTGGCAGATAAGTGAAATAATTTGTGGGAATTGTGCATTTCTTGATAGAAGTGTCAATATTGGCACACACGATAATAAATGCAGTATAATCAAAATTAGGTATAGGTCCCTCACAGGTTTAGCCTATGTTGGCTTTGGTAGCCAGTTTTCAATTAATCTTCATAAGAGTACTGAAACAGATATTTACCCCAAATTGTATACTGTGGTTGAGATGTCAAACTAGTCTCAAAGGGCTTGTCTGGGCAAGGGAAACAATAAATGTTCAGACAATGTTTATAGAAAGTTGACCATTTGACTTGTACTGGTCCCTTTAGTTAAAACAAATTGTGGCAATTGGTAAGTTCTTACCAATTTGCAGAATGATGATAAACTACAGAGACCAGTACAAGTCAAACGGTCAACATTAGCCAAACATTCTCTGAATATACTGTAGGTTGTTTCCCTTGCCCAGATGAGTCCTGTGAGACTAGTTAGACATCTCTATCACAGTATACAGTGTGGGGTAAATGTATGTGTGTCAGTACTCTAATGGAGATTAAGAGAAACATAGGCTAAACCTGTGATGGCCCTATAGCTAATTTTGATTATACTGTGTTGATTATTGTGTGCCAATTTTGACACTTCTATCAAGAAATATCTGCTTCACTATAAGGCCTTTGCTGAATATTTGTTTGTGAACACCAAAGTTAAAGCAACACTAAGAAGCAAAACATGTGTGTACATTTTTTGTAAATTGTGGAATCAATACTATATGCTTAACAAACTGGACCAGTATACAAGACATAATTCCAAAAATCGGTATCTTTAAATGAGTCTAAATTTTCAAATGACTTTTTTTTTTTAGGATTCTTCCTAGGTTAACTAAGGCATACATTTAGTGGGCTTTTCAGTCACAAATGTAGTGGTTTGCTTATCAGGCCTAGATACAGATAATTTATTTAATCCAGCCCAAATTGAGCCACCATGCCAATATTCATAATTGTTTAGGGGGATTCTGCTTAATGTTGATCGCTATCGAGACAATCATCACCTTTTCTCAAGATGATTACCATATTGTGAACAGCATCCACATCTTGAGTACCCATTAATAATATGAGAAATAATGCACTTGAGGGTTCTGTCGTGAAAGACCATCACATTTAAAGCAATGAATACAAAAATATGTTCTCAAGGAACTTCTATCCATATCCTGTCAAGCTGTAATTAGTTTCGTCAAATAATTATGAATATTATTTGGCTTACAATCCACATAAGACACCTATAACATAATATACATGAGACAGTGATTTTATCTTATTACACAACTAAATAAGGACTGGCTAAAAGTATTTATTGGAACCGTTATGGAGAGGTATTTGACCAGAGTTAACTATTGATAAAAAGGTAGACTTACGACTAGATATGCCTTCATCTGAAGCCATTTCCTAAACTGCCGAACTGCATTCTTTAATCTAAAATTATGGTACTTCTCACAAATGTTCTGTTATGTGAGATGCCTACATGTGTTCTGTAGAATATAGATCATAATATAGGCAGATATAGATCATAATACTCATCACAAATGCATCAAAGACTTTTATTGCAACATAACTGATATTTAGATTGATAACCCAGTTGCAAAGCACACATCTGAACATTTCCCAAAATCCACTCCATAATGTGGGGTCGCCAGCGAAGGTGGGCAAAGTCAGATTCGGCAATTTAACACCCGATCCTTTCTTAATTTCGGACCGATTATGCCCTTCTGATTTACCAAGTTTCTCCTTCAAACTAGCGATTATCCGATAGATATCAAACAAGTAGATAGTATCCTCTTGGTTCTCCTTAACCCTTAAAGATCGGGGTCGGACTTAAGTCCGAAACGAGAAAATTGGACTAAATGGCGGGATCGGACTTAAGTCCGTGGGCGTATTCCCGCCCTAATTTAGGTGGAAAGCGAAATCTGGTGGTCAGGCGGTGTACTACAAGGGCCCAACCACACATCCCCACTGCGTGACCGTGACTCAGTGACCCTCAAGCAGCCATAATGGAAGGTCAAAATTTGCCCGTGTTCGATTCGGTGGCCGCCATTCCTAGTGCGTCGCGCCACCCTACTAACCACGCCCGGCTCACCACCCAGGAACTAGACATCATGCTGAACTTTTCAGAACTTTCTAATAAGCTGTTGGATGAAACCGTCGAAGGTCTGGGTGAGAGTTTTGGTAGTGTGAATGACTCGGAAGACGAAAATAACCCGATCATAGGCTTTCACCCCAAGCATAATTTGCGTGGGGTGGATGTTGTGGTTGATGTTGGACAGACCCTTGAGCAAATTGGAGACATTCCTGACAAAGAACATACTGGTGTGGGTGTTGGTAAGTACAATTTACATTTTATAATTGCTTGAAAATTTGATTGCAAGCATTTTATCACCTTATGAGCGGCTGGTGGAGTATATTTCACTGTGCCGCCCAGCGGGTTTTTTTTTAACCCTAAATGGGGTTGTTTCCGTGCTCTTTTTCATGCATAAACAAGACCCAGAACGTAATACAAGTATGTATCCCTGAAAGGGCGCAAATTGAGCTTTCCAATGACACCCGAACCATCCTTCTACGATCACTGGTTGTCTTGCAACGATCGTGCAACACGAGTGCAAAAACCCTAAACTACGGTAATTTCCTTATATAATTCCCTGTAGTAGGTCCACGGCGGCCGTGGCGAGCGGTCAGGAGGTAATTTATGCTCCTAATCACCGCTCCGCTCTCTCTCAGAGCACATTACGTCCTCAAAATTGCACTCTACAAGAAATTTCCTTTGCATTTTATAGCGTATTATTTGCAGGCGTTCGGTAAATTTCTCACGATAAGGTGTACGGTACATTTCTCACGATAATACAAGCAACAACGAAGCTTGGCAAAGATTGTGGTCTACAATATACCTTTTTATAATTGCATGTGACCTTGTAATTGCTTGAAAGTTTGATTGCAAGCATTTTATAGTGTATTATTTTCAGGCGTTCAGTAAATTTCTTACAGTAATACAAACAACAAAAGATTGAATATTTGTGCTTGGCATTATATGATTTTGATGTAGGCCTACCGTATATATTATTTTTTCATATATATGCTACATATGTAACATTGTTATATTATCACGACACTCTCTCTCTCTCACTGTCTCACTCTCTTTGTTTGTACTCCTTTGTACTCTCTTTGTCTGATGTAGGCCAGGGCATGCCCCTAACTAATCTTCTCTTCCCTCCCAGGGGAAATCACACCTAGCAGATGTTCTTGACCTCCTCTCTCTCTCTCTGTCTGTCTCTTCCTCTCTGGGTCTACCTATACATTTATAATTGCATGAGACATTGAAATTGCTTGAGTTTGATTGCAAGCATTTTATAGCGTATTATTTACAGGCGTTCGGTAAATTTCTCACGATAACCAGGGTGTACGGTACATTTCTCACGATAATACAAGCAACAACGAAGCTTGGCGAAGATTGTGGTCTACAATATACCTTTTTATAATTGCATGTGACCTTGTAATTGCTTGAAAGTTTGATTGCAAGCATTTTATACCGTATTATTTGCAGGCGTTCAGTAAATTTGATAAATATATCAAAATAAGTCCTGTGGGACTATGAAATAGCTATTATTGGACAAGGAAAATATTTTGTTCATCCCTCCACTGGAACATCAACAACAATGTCAACAACGTATCGCCGTCGGCAGTGTGCAGTACTGCCAATACGTATAGTGACTTCCGCTAGATCTAGAGACCTTTACTTCGATATAGCAGCAATGACTTACACTAGCGGTTTTGTTTTGAAATTTCAGAACAATTTCGAAGTGATATTATATGGATTGTGCCAATTCATATTTCTAGTGGTATTTATCATGTCTTACATCTAACAATATATGCTAGGGGATTTAACTTCAATTGGAAACCCTCGAGCTCGATTCGGCTCGAAGAAAATCGATAATGGTGGCACTTTAGTAAACAGGTGATAAACAAAACCGCATGCGTATCGGTTTGGTGTATCGGTATTATGGTAAGTTGGCTACCTACTATTGTTTATACGATATAGTAAGTAATAAGTAAATTATTATATATTATATATAAAACAAAAAAAACAATTCCTGCAAAGCAAGCGAAACAGAGAGAGAGAGAATGCAGAAACTGAACTGAAGAAAGAGTGAAAAAGATATAATAATACAGAAATATTACAAGCAAATAAAGAAAGAGGGATTAGAGAAAATAAAAAATGAGAATTACATATACGGATGAGGAAGAGAAAGAGAGAGAATACAGGAACTGAACTGAAGAAAGAGAGTGAAAAAGATATAATAATACAGAAATATTACAAGCAAATAAATGAAATAGAGGGATTAGTTAGATAAAATAATGAGAAATACATATACGGATGAGGAAGAGAAAGAGAGAGAATACAGAAACTGAACTGAAGAAAGAGTGAAAAAGATATAATAATATAGAAATATTACAAGCAAATAAATGAAATAGAGGGATTAGTTAGAGAAAATAATAATGAGAATTACATATACGGATGAGGAAGAGAGAAAGGGAGCTCGAGAGAGGGAAAGCGAGCGAGCCAGAGAGAGAGACAGACAGACAGGAGTGAGAGAGATTAGAGAAAATAATAATGAGAATTACATATACGGATGAGGAAGAGAGAGAGAGACAGAGCACGCGAGCCAGAGAGAGAGAGAGAGAGACAGACAGACAGGAGTGAGAGAGAGAGAAAGAAAGAGAGAGAGAATACATAAATAAGGAGAAATAAGAGAAAAATAAGACCGATTACCGAAGGAATAGTAGACGCGCGAGAGGCCTAAGTCAGGCCAAAGCGAACGCATCCGAACGCGCCCGGGAAATAGACCAAAAAGTACCTCCTCTTCCTCACCTCTTCCCACCCTCCACACTTGCTCATAACATCCATAATAGACTTATATGGGGAGACGAAGATTTGCTCTTTCCAAAAATGATCGTTTCGTTCGCATTGGAGCCATAGTAACGGCGCTAGGGCGAGTGAAAGTGAGCGAATATTTTGGGATTATGCCCGCTGAGCGGTACGGTGTAAAATACCTTACTACCCGCTAAATAAGGGTTAAAATACTCAGTGTCAGAGGTAAGTAGCGGCAACAAGACATCTTGATTGGCTTCAAACTTGGCCACCTGTGTCTGCTCGCAATGTTTTTCCTCGACTTCTACCCGAGTTGCGGTTTCCAAGAACTCTTCTAAATCCTTTGACAGGACGGTTAATGAACTTAATGCCTGCCCTACGGCGTTTGCCTTGGGCTAGAGCGTCCATATTGTCACCTTTAGTAAAAAATGGATGGATTTTGCGAAATAAAAAATTGTACTAATGTTTTAGTCTAAAAAGAGAAAAATCTCCTGCAGATCAAACTCCGTTCGGAATTAACAGTGAAACACGAGCGGCGGTATTCATAGGTGGTAACTTATTACATGGTGATATCAAGGATCAAAGGAAGAACATACATGTTGAAATAAATGTATTTAGTTTATCGTATATGGTTAGGCCAACACCCTAAATCGCAAAAAATAATTACATTTGGTAGGCTAGGTTATATTTGAATTCAAGAAGTTAGGCTAACATGATGCTAAATTTAGATTAGGCTAACTTGATGGAAAATTAAATTTTAGGTTAGGCTAACATGAGGCCAAACTTAGAATATTAGGCTAACTTACTATATACCAAAACCCAATTACTTATTGAGAATTACACTTAGGTTAGGCTAACATAGAAATACCAAAATTCAATTTAGGTTAGGCTAATTTTATGAAAAATTTAAATTTTAAGAATTCATTTAGGCCAACCTTAGAAAGAAATTTAAATTTTGAAAGGGTAAAGATAACCTAATTAGTGACATTCTAGAATTCGACATGGTATTGGGCTAGCCTACATTATTCAATACAGAAAAGGTTCGAACCACTAGAGCTGTTCTTCGGCACCGACAAATAAACAAGCCGAATAAACAATCTCCACAGGGTATCGAGCCCTCTATGTTACAAAAACATCTTCACCAACACCTCCCCCTGTAGTGCCATGCTTATAAAACGCATGGGACATGATAGTTTGGATACTAGAGGGTACTAAAGTCTGTTCAGACGAGATATATCTGTAAGCCCCGCCCCCTACCCCAAACGTTATCATATGGCTGGCACGCCAGTATCGCATAGCGGAGCCTAGTATGGTTACCAAATCAAAGAATAAATACCGCTTAATCAGTATACAAAAGTTTCTAGAAGGCTACAAAATAGTAAATGGATGCATAATAAAGCTAGAATAATACCACAAATTTGACCGAAAAGGGCTCAAAGATTCAGAATAAAGCGATAATTTTTGTCGCTAGGTGGGAAACTTTTGTGCTAGATCAAAGTAAATAATTATATATTTATCTTAAATAATTGTTAACCCGGGAACTGCAGGAAGACTCTTAAGAGTTCCCCCGGCGGACTGCGGGAAGACTTAAGAGTCAGGGGAAAAAAAATCAATTTAAAACAACGATTTTTTTTTTGTTTTTTTTTGTTTTTGCCCCAGGGCCATGCCAAATATCACTCCTCCACCTCCCCTCCTTCCCCAGTTTCCTCCCCTCCTTCAGTTTTCACCTATTTTCCCTGTTTTTCCCTTTTCCTGTGGTCTATTTTCGTGCTAACATTAGCGAGTTGGTAGCAGGGCGTTGTCATCACTGTTAGCAAGCGAGTGCAAGAGAGAGAGAGAGAGTATCGATCGACAGTCTCTCTCCAGAGGTGGAGGAAAGTGGTGGGCTGGGAGGTTGCCTCAGCCATACATTGTGTAACTCCCGGCCTGTATCGCTGATTTTGACCATCCAAACGCTGTTTCCACTTGTTTTATTGTTGTAACAGGTTTATACCTTTATAATCAACCTATAATAGGCACATATGGATAAGTATTAATGCTACTTATAGTCAAATAAATATTTTAGTGATGGGAACAGCTCAAATATGTCAGCACAGGAGTGTGGTGTCTCATACCCCCCATGCGCACTTCAGAGGTTAAGAACGGCTTTCAAAGCTATCAACCCTTCTAGATTATCAAGTCAGAAAGATAATTCAAGAATGGAGCCTCTTTTCAATACCTCCATTCCCTTGTTTAAGTAAATACTTCTAGATCTAGCGGGGAGGTAGCTACATTGGCAACGCTGGTGCCTTCTCAGAGACTCGCGGGGAGACACCGGGCTTCAGTTGCAGCCTGTCTTCTCAAGGGGTAGTGTGTTGTCTCTTCTCCATACCCCTGGAAGACCTATTGGTGCCCCAAATTTTCAGTCAAGCCAGGAATAGTATTGTCTACCTATTCAAATACTTTTACAAGAAAAAACCAAGCCAATTACAGTAGATGCTTTTGTATTATTGACAGCTAAATGGGTCACAAAATTATTGACTGTAGCATGTTGACTGACCTTACTGTTCATACACTGTAACCACTGTACCAAGGACATTCTATACAAGAATGTCCTTGACTGAACATTGAGCGAGAGAGAGAGAGAGAGGGGGGGGAGGGGTGTATGGGAGGAAAGGAGGATTACGAGACGAAGGAGGGCGAGTACACCAAGATACAAGTCCAAGCGCTCGCAATTCTTTGTATATATTATCTTCTACCTCGACTCAGCCATACTTTCCATACAATTTGAAGTGACCATGGTATTGACAATAATTTTTTGTCTGAGAATGCTTACTTGCTTCTTCAATTGTATCAATAGTTGCTGACAAAATCGATGATAAGAATACAGTGGTATAAACATTTGTCAACCAAACTTCTATATATTCTTGCTCAAATTTTATTTCGGTAATTTTCTTTATCTTTTGGAAATATATTTCCATAACACAATCATTCATCAGTATAATGGTAAAAGGGAAAATTATGTGTGGCATAAAATAAATGCAGATCTACATGTATTAACTCTTTCTTTTATCCCGCATTGAATGTTATTATGAGATCTTACCTGCTTCGTGGTAAGACAGTTAGTGATATGTCGGACATTGCAGTACGACAACATTTACTTAATGTACAGCGCTGGTGGAAAGGGGTGGGTCTTACCGATATATCTAGTCTGAACAGAGTTGTAGTATATGCGTTGCACCCTCGCTGTCACCCGGCCGACAACACAATAACACAACCGCCGCGCCGCCGACATACAACAAACCATATCGTTAGCACAACACAATAAACCGTCGAATGACCATTAATATTTTGTTTTCGTTCGAAGGCCCATTTATTATGTGGTTATTCTTGTAGTAGATGGACTGCAAAAGGTATACTTAACCACACAATAGTATATTTACCTGGTTGGTGAAGCGTAGGCGACGGGAAAATTTGTTTATGGAGTGGAAACAAGGCAACACGGATGGTGGTAGAGTTGGTCATTAATGAGTGATGATCAAAGAGGCAATTTAGTGGACAGATAAGGACAGAAGGGGCCTCTAAACTTAAATCATAATGAGGATGATCGGTGAATTGATGGGAATTTACATTAAGGTTAGTACTAGCGTGTTAATGGAATGGGATGAGAGAACGAGCAATAGTACTGTCAGCAGTGGCAATCTGAGCAAGAGTGACGCTTCCGACAATATTTGCGGGAAGCCCGCTAATTTCACGCATGTGCGGATAGGTCGGGATATATTTTCCCTTCCTTTAACCCTTAACTGGAGGCACCCGGCTATTGTCGAGTTAAATAAATGTGGCCTATGTGGCGGGTCACGGCTATTGTCGAGTGCAATTTTGAGCACGTAATGTGCTCTGAGAGAGAGCGGAGCAGTGGGAGGAGCGTAGGTTACCTCATGACCGCTCACCACGGTGGCCGTGGAGCTACTGAGCTGTACTCCTTTGTACTCCACCCTCTCTCACTCGTTTCACACGTAATAATGTAAGAAAATTACCGTATTTTACCGATTTTGCCCTTCGGTTGCACGATCGTTGCAAGACAACAAGTGATCGTAGAAGGATGGTTCTGGTGTCATTGGAAAGCTGAATTAACGCCCTTTCAGGGATGCATACTTGTATTACGCTCTGACTCTTGTTTATGCATGAAAACGAGCACGGAAACAAGCTCGTTTACGGTAAAAACCCCCGCTGGGCGGCACATCAAATATACTCCTCCACCCGCTCTTAAGGTATTAATTACCCAAGTTCATAGGAATGATATCATACTACTTAATATATAATACAGAACAAATAATATTCTTCCCATTTATACTAAATCATATTATTATGATTCTTATTCCTACATACTTACTACTTATGATTACACTTTTAAACTTAGACTGTCCATGCTCATGGATTAACCCCTTCTGTACTGCGACGTCTTTTTAACTTTATTCTGACTATTATTAGATGATTTTATTCAGATTAAAAAGGGCCCCCAGCAATCAACAGGTTTCGAACTATCTCACTTAACCCTTTTTACTACCGCAGATCCTTCATAAACTGCATATACTCATCTAAATATAGCTATAATAAAACTAATAAGACGTTGCCGGTACAGAAGGGGTTAAAAGTATGGACACTAGACTCTATCGAAGGCCTTCGATATGTCTAGCGCAATAGAAAAGGTCTCACTGAAGTCCCGAAAAAAGGATGACCAAGAGTTAGTAAGATATGAAAGAAAATCACCAGTAGAGATCTGAGAGTAGATTATGAGAAGAGAAATGCTTAAGAAATTTGGAAGCAAGAATAGTTTCTAAAACTTTAGAGATACAAGAGATGAGAGCAATTGGATGGTAGTTAGAGGGTTGACAGCGGTCACCCTTCTTTGGGACAGGTTGAATGAGAGCAAACTTCCAGCATGAAGGGAAGACGTTAGAGGAGAGACAGAGAGACGAAAGAGTTTGCCTAGGCAGGGAGTCGGCACGGAAGCACAGTTTTTGAGTACAACAGGAGGAAGACCGTCCGGACCATACGCCTTCTTAGTATTAAGCCCAGAGAGGGTAGAAAGTACATCTTTGGAAGTGATTAGGATATAGGCATAAGTAGGAGAGAGGAGGGTGGAGAGGGAGGAATAGCACCAGTGTGACGCTTCTGCATATTAGCCACGTGCGGGCATGCGCGCGCGTCGGCTGCCCAGCCGTTTAGAAACCGGCTGGCGGCAGCCGACCGGCAGGCTTTTCCTTAGTATATATCCTACGACAACGTAACTAATGTCTGGGATATTCTTATGTTGTTTCACAGCTTGTAGCTGCCCTTATTCTTAACCAACGCATCTTAGTATATTTTATTCTCGATAGTTGATTGTTTCATTATAATATATAAGATGTAAGTCTAGTGAGAGTGGGAGGAGACGAGCGGGAGAGAGAGACCGGCTGGGGGACGTTGCTTCGCGCAAGGAGAGTCCAGCTTGGGACGAGCCTGATGTTGCCACGTGCATCTGATTGCAACGTTAGGCTTAGTTTCGACTCACGCACGGGGTAGAGGATTTTGACCCGGCAACTGTGTTGAGTGTTGCCATGCATGGGATGTATTTTGTATGCCTAGGGTGGGGTCCAGACAGATTCAAGACTCAGAGCTCACCTCACTGTCGTACCCTTCGGACCCCCTTGATATCTATCCCTCTCAACCCCACTTAAGAACTTTCTCTCTTACTTTGTATACCTTCCTTCCGCTACTTCACCAATCTATTTAATTATCCCATCCCCTTGATAGACCTTATTTCTATTATTGTATTAATGACGAGCTCTCAGATAACTAGATAGGATTTTGGGCCTTATGCAGAGACGTAATTGTTAATGAGACCTAGGAAGCTTTTTTGTTGTCTCATATTTGGTGGTTTCATGCTTGCTAGTGTGTTCTTGTGTCAGGTTAGCAGGGGCTAGACCGGAGGGGAGGCTTTTTGCGATCCTTTAAGTAAAGTCTGCTGGTGCGAGTCCTGTGGACCCGCACGACTTTACTAGGATACCCGTGGGAGTCTGGGGGCATTTTCTTGTCTGTGTCCCTGTGTGTCTAGCGTTGTGTTGTGTGAGGGCCCTTGCCTAGTCCACTCAGCACTGCGCTAGCACGTCTTTCTTTTGTTTTAGGGTCGCCAGGAGAGAGTCAGATACTTGCGATCTGAGTCAGGGTCGCCAGGAGAGAGTCAGATACTTGCGATCTGAGTCTCTCAAGAGAGCACCCTTTCAATTAGAGTAATTTGGCGCACAGACTTGGGAACGTCCCTAGGCTAGAGCAGGTGGCTCAGCCCGGGTATCCGAAGCCTATATCCTTCCGGCTAGACCTCTGCCGCCTGGCAGATTAACAGCTAGGGGTTTATTATCTCTGTATGCTTGTTATTGTGCCACAGTTTACCGTTTTTTGTGAGCATTGTGAGTCAGGGTGGGGCTTAGAGACTCTGTCCGAGCAGGCTTGCCTGACTAAGAGTGAGAAGCACACCTGTATGTGGCTATGTTGCGAATTGCTGCCTTTATTTAATTATACCTATGCCATTATACACTGTATGGCCTATCACTAGTATTTATTCCTGCTTATGAGTTAAGAGTTCTCTAAATCCGTAACGTACTTTCTTTGCTAAGCATCAGATCCTACAGTAGCCGCATGCAGTTTAGAAACCCGCATCTTGTCTACCTGTACAATGTTTTGAGGACTGTTTGCTTTCACCTTCTTTCACGCAGGGGTGATTAGTTGTATTAATTAACGTAACGTTAAATGTACTTTCTTCTAGTTTGTTATTAAATTGTTTCTTCAATTTAATTCCGTTATCTATCTTTTCCTTGAAGCTTTAAGTCAACTTAATTGTGTGATCTTTTATATAGCCTGCTTGACTATCAGCAGTCTATAGTGCGTGCACCCGGTAACCGATTCATAGGATACCTTGTTGTCCAGGCAGGACTCTTGACGGTTTAGGGTGGTTTGTTGCCTGGGTTTATAGATAAGGGTTGGATCTAGCGTTTTCCGTTGTTGCTTGTTGCCGCATACCTAGTCCAATAGAAAGAGCCCAGTGTTTATATATCCCAGGACGTAACACCAGAATCATCTATGGTGAAGTTTCTAGCAAAAGTTTGAGCAACGAGTTCAGCTTTGTCAAAGAAAGAAGTGATGGTTGTGCCATCAGAGTGGAAAAGGGGATGGAAAGACGAGGAAGACAAATTGTTGGAGAGGTTTTTCTCTCTGCGTCGGGCAATAGATAGATAGATATACCAGGTACGAATATGAAGTTAATTTAATCTACAACTCGTACTGTCTTGTAAATAAATGATAAAATAATGGTAAATATCATAAGAGTTATCGCAAGTGGAAATGAATGAAAAAATCTAATATTTTTTGCTCACATATTCGTGTCTACTCACACATATATAAAATCAAATATATATATATATATATATATATATATATATATATATATATATATATATACAGTATATATATATATATGTATATATATACAGTAGAGAGAGAGAGAGAGAGAGATCAGTGCATCTGCAGGTGATCTTAGGCAACGCAATTTCCAGAGGAGTAGGACAAAGATGGATAAAACGCCACGGAACATGATGCATTTATTCGTCGGGAATGAACCAAAATACCTTCGCTTAGCGGGAGGGTTTGACTACGATAGCTTCGCCATTTAAAGGTTAATAGGTGGTCATCCACATAGCGTTTATAGAAAATGGGGGTTGAAAGCTGCTGGACAATTACTGAGCCATTGTACTTCTGGATTGCACAAACATGCGTCTGAAAGGAGCGGGGCCAAACTTGATCCCATGCTTACGCCATTGGGTGCCCAAGATCACCTGTAGATGTTCTGATATACAGTATACCTAGCTATATATATATATGTGCCTTCTGCGTGTCGTAAGAGGTGACTAAAGAGGTTGGGTCGGTGGGCTTGCGACCCCCACCCGGAAAAAAAAAACGTAGCAACGATAAACGAACAAACAGCCTCGGATGCGGACGGACCCTGTGTTGACGAACCCCGAAAGACAATGGACAAGCTTACGGACATTCTGAGAATAGGTACATGGAACGTGAGTGGCATGAATGATGGCACAAAAGAGAGAGAGGTACTGGAAGTGTTAGTGAATGCCAGGCTGGATGTATGTGGAATGACGGAGACCAAATGGAAGGGTACAGATGTGAGAGAGTGGGAGTGTGGAATGGGTGTGTCTGCTGTAGTGAGTGAGCGAGCAGCGAGAGAAGGTGCGTGTTTGTTTGTAATTAACAAATGGAAGGACTGTGTAAGAGAATATGGGTCTGTGGGTTCAAGGATTGTGTGGGTGAGAATGAAAGTAGGAATACAAACGTGAGTGATTGTGTGTGTGTATGCTCCGACAGAGGATAAACTTGTAAGAGAGAAAGAGGAGTTCTGGGTGAATGTGGAGGCGTGCCTGGATAAGTTTGACAAGAACGAAAGAATATTTCTGATTGGGGATATGAATGGTAAGGTGGGTGATAGGAAAGTTGATGGAGTGGTGGGAGGGTGGGGGGTACCGTCAGAGATGAATGGGAATGGTAGTGCACTTGTGGACGTATGTGTGGGGAGGAGGCTGTGGATAGCCAACACCTTCTTCCGACACAGAATGATACACAGGTACACATGGAAAATGGTGTGGGCGATGAAGGATAAGACAGTGGTGGAACGAAAGTCACTGATTGATTATACTGTATATGTGTGGATGAAAGAATGAAGAAATCTTTGATGGATGCTAGGGTGTATAGGGGTATTGGAGGTTGGTCTGTCTGATCATTATGTAGTAGTAGCTAAGGTTAGGATACAAAAGAAGTGGGTGAGGAGAGCTGGAGGGAGGCGAGAGGAAGGTGGAATGGTGAGGAGGGTGGAGAGGCTACAGGAGGAGGAAATCGGGGAAGAGTAGAGGAGAGCAGTAGAAAGACGACTAGGTGGGTTCGACCTGGAAGATATGGAGGAGATAAGCAAGGTGTTTAAGGAAGAGATCTGTGCAGCATGTGAGGAGGTGTGTGGAGGGAGGGGAGTGAAAGGTACAGCATGGTGGACAGAAGAGGTAAATATGCTGTGGAAGACAAAAAGAAAGTGTATAGAGAGTGGTTGGGTAGTAGAGGGAATGAAGATTTGGAGAGGCAGAAACGAGCAAGGTACGTGGAGAGAAAGAGAGTGGTGGAGAGAGTAGTGAAGGAAAGTAAGAGTGATGAGGAATTTGGAAGGAATCTGAGTGTAAAATGGAGGGAGTGTAAGAAATTGTTCTGGAAAGAAGTCAAGAAAGTTAGGGAAGGTAGCAAGGCAAACAGTAAGGGTGTGAAAGATAAGAATGGGAGAATGCTAGCCGAGAAGCAAGAGAGAGTCGAAAGATGAAGGGAGTACTTCAATGAGTTGCTAAATGTAAGGAATGAAGAGCCAGCAAACATTGTTGGATATGGTATGGGAGGGAGAAGAGGAGAAGTAGTGGAGGAGGAGGTGGGGATCAGGTCAGAAGTGTGGGAAGCTATGAAAAGAGTGAAGTTGAGGAAAGCACCAGGAACAGATGGAGTGTGTGGGGATATGTTGAGGTATGGTGGTGAGATAGTGATCGAATGGGTATGGAAAATGTGCAAACTAGCATGGGAGAAGGGGAATGCACCCGATGACTGGAAGACTGGCATAATAGTCCCCCTATAAAAGGGCAAAGGGGAAAGAGGAGTGTGTGGTATCCACCGAGGAATATGTCTTTTAAGCGTAGTAGGGAAGGTGTACAGTAGGGTAGTGATTGAGAGAGTGAGAGTGAGAACGGAGAAATGGATAGGCGACGAGCAGGGAGGTTTTAGGAAGGGAAGAGGATGTGTAGATCAGATTTTTACCCTGAATTGTGTTGTGGAGAAATATCTGGAGAAGAAACAAAAGGTGTATGTTGCCTTTATGGATTTGGAGAAGGCCTATGACAGAGTGGATAGAGAAGGCATGTGGAAAGTACTTAGAATATACGGAGTAGATGGCAAGTTGCTGAAAGCAGTGAAGAGCATGTATGAGGGTGCAAAGGCAGCAGTACGTGTGGAGAATGAGCAGAGCGAGTTTTTTTCACCTGAGTGTTGGGTTGAAACAGGGGTGTGTAATGTCCCCGTGGTTGTTTACTGTATATATGGATGGAGTCATGAAAGAAATACTAGGAAGAACAGTGGATGTTGGTGTATCGCTGAAAAGGGAGGGAAATGAGTGGAAGGTGCCTATACTGCTGTTTGCTGATGATACAGTTCTGATGAGCGATAATGAATGGGAGTTGCAGGTTCTGGTAAATGAGTTTGGAATAGTGTGCGAAAAATGGAATTTGAAGGTAAATGCGGGGAAGAGCAAGTTTATGGTGTTCGAAAGGGGTGAAGTCACAGAGTGTGCGGTGAAGTTGAACGGTCAGGCTATGGAGATCGTCAGCTCTTTTAAGTATCTGGGCAGTGCGTTGAAAAAAGATGGGACTATGGATGAAGAAGTGCGGGAGAGGGTGCAACAGGGGAAGAGGGTTGTAGGAACGTTGAAAGCAGTAACAAGAAATAGAGTGGTCAGTATGGAAGTGAAGAAGTCCTTGCATGACAGTGTGGTAATCCCGACACTAACTTACGGAAGCGAAGCATGGAAGAGTGAGAGCGGGGGAAATGAGTTACTTGAGAAGTGCGTGCGGAGTTACATGGAGGGATAGACAGACGAATGAGGAAGTAAGAAGGAGGTGTGGTGTGGAGGTAGATGTGCTGGAAAGTGTGAAAAGGAACAACTTGAGATGGTTCGGCCATATGGGACGTATGGGAAGCGACAAAATGACTAAGAGGGTGTACGAGAGCGAGGTGGAAGGACAGAGAGGGAGAATTAGACCGAAGGAGAGGTGGAAGGATGGAGTGAGGAAGTATATGAATGAAGGCGGTGCTGGTTGGGAGGAGGGGTGTCGACTGACTGGGGACAGAGGTGCATGGGGGCGGTTCGTTCATGGCCACACCTTCGGGGATCACGGCGTCAAGCAATAGATAGATATATATATATATATATATATATATATATATATATACAGTATATATACATCTACTGTATAGATAGATAGATAGATATGTAGATATATTTGATAACATGTACAAGTTAATTTAATTTATGTAGACCAGGCGATCATAAAAGCTGACACGTACACTCACGCGTACTAAAAGTTGCTCAGGGGTGGTGCCTTCCTTCCACTACTCCACCCTGGACAGGTGGAAGGGGGAAGTCGTGTCTAAGTATACCCCACCTTCCACCCCGAAACTATCCACAGCTCCCCCACCTTCCTCCTCTGGCTGCTAGTTAGTAATTAGCACATATATTTTGTTCATGTCTTGTAAATTATTGCTAAACCATCATTGCACACACTTACAATGGACAACATTTAAAATGTATTAGGAGTTTAATACAATATGTAATTATATTCTCAAAATGAGTTTACATACAATGTCGGCTACATGAATTTCGGCTGTAGGGGTCCTCTCTATCTCTCTCTCTACGACCAAGGTTTAATGTGATGTGAATATGATAATACCGTAATTTAATCCAATTTCGTACATTATTAAGGATAACATATTCACCATCATTGCCATACACATCAACGTGCCCTCTACCATCTAAACATAGGTTCTCAAATCAGTTACGGCAGTCGGCCTTATATGCTCAGGCATATTTGTTCCATATGGGGTCCGCGCGCATGCGTAAAACACGTTTTTCACGAATATTTCACAGCCGGAGGCCGATGGCAAGAAGTTACGACGACGAGCAGTCAGTCTGCATCGTCCTACAACTGGGAGAGGGTGTGAGCCGCCGCTCTCTCTCTTCCCCTTTCCTGTAGCAACCTGTCCGGTCACCATATGGGGTCCATAATCCCAAATGTGTACTACAAATATCCCCTTCGTATCGAACTTTTGTTTAGCCCCAGAGTTCTGCCTTGTTGTCACCCAAGACCCTCAGCCATCCCCTCCACGGCCCTGCAACCAAATTAATCCAGTGTATGTAATGTATGAAATATACCTCACTTCTGTTGACCCCTTTTTTCACAATTTATTTTTTATTTTTTTAAAGACTTAATATTTACAGTAGTGAAATTTGCTCTTAACATAATATTAAGCATTAATTGTAGTTTCTATTGGTAACAAGAAATTTAAAATCCATCAATTAGTTTTCGGGTGAGAGCCGTTTAAAGTGCCGGTAAACATATGGGGCCACATTGCTAATTACGTCACACTAGTCTCACATCAATCATAGGAAAGTTGCTAGAGTCTATTATTGCTAGGAAAATTAGAAGCCACTTAGACAAATTTAACTTAATAAATTCTTCTCAGCATGGATTCACTCAGGGACGTTCTTGCCTTACTAATTTGCTTAGCTTTTTCTCAGAGGTATATGAAGCAGTAGATAGTGACAAGTCATATGATATTATTTATTTAGATTTCAGTAAAGCTTTCGACAGAGTCCCTCATGAGAGATTGATGAGAAAGGTTGAGGCACATGGAATAGGAGGATCGTTGTTGGGATGGATTAGGTCATGGCTAATTGGTAGGAAACAGAGAGTCAGCATAAATGGTACCAAGTCAGAGTGGGGAGCAGTCAAAAGTGGTGTCCCCCAGGGATCGGTATTAGGTCCCCTGTTGTTTCTTATATACATAAATGACCTAGATTTAGGTATAACTAGTAGGATAAGTAAATTCGCAGACGATACTAAAATGGGGAGATCAATTGATTCAGATAGCGATATAGAGTGCCTCCAAAGGGATCTAGTTACCTTACATGAATGGTCAGTAAATTGGCAGATGAAGTTTAACATTGACAAATGCAAGGTATTAAAGATAGGGAAGATGCATACAAATGTTAAATATAAACTAGCTAATTTAGAATTAGAAAATTCAGACTGTGAGAAAGATATAGGTATGTTTGTTAGCAATGATTTGAAGCCTAGAAAACAGTGTATAAGCGTTCGTAATAAGGCAAACAGGATTCTCGGGTTCATCTCTAGGAGTGTGAGTAACAGAACTGCTGATGTTATCTTAAAACTTTACTTGTCATTAGTGAGACCCCATATGGATTATGCTGTCCAATTTTGGTGTCCTTATTACAGAATGGACATAGATTCATTGGAGAGAGTACAGCGTAGAATGACAAAAATGATCCATAATATTAGAAATCTTTCGTATGAAGAAAGGTTGAAGAAATTAGGTTTACATTCGTTAGAGAGACGCAGAGTTAGAGGGGATATGATAGAGGTGTTCAAGTGGGTTAGTGGGATTAACAAAGGGGACATGACAAATGTACTAAAGCTCAGTGATAGCGAAAGAACTCGTACCAATGGTTTCAAATTAGATAAATTTCGTTTCAGAAAAGATATAGGCAAATATTGGTTTGGTAACAGAGTTGTAGATGGGTGGAATAGACTACCAAGTGCTATAGTGGGGTCTAAAACGGTAGGGAGCTTTAACCCTTAATTAGCGGCGAGCAACATAAGTCGAGTTAAATAAAGCTGGACTATGTGGCGGCGCTCGACATAGGTCGAGTGGCAATTTCAGCACGTAATGTGGCTGAGAGAGAGAGACAAGTGGTGGCAGGAGACTAGCGAGCGTATGACTGCTCCAGACCACCGCGGCGAACCTACTGACACAAATCTCAGCTCCCTCCTCCCTCTCTCACTCGCTACATACTCAATTATGTACCGAAACTACCGAATTACCTGCTTTTTGCACTCGCGTTGCACGGTTATTGCAAGAAAACTATCCATCATACAAGGATCGTTATGGTGTCATTCGAAAGCTCTGTTTATGCCCTTTCAGGGATAGGTACTTGTTTTACGTTCTGGGTCTTATTTAGGCATGAAAATGATCACGTAAACAGCCCTATTTTGGCTAAAAACACCCCGCTGTGCGGTACATATAAATAAACCGCATAGGCCGCTCGTAAGGTGTTAAGATAAAATTGGATAAGCATATGGACGAGAAGGGTTGGGTGTGAAGGGGGATCAGCCGGGTTGGGCCAATCAGCACTCTGCATACCCCCATAATCCTGCGTTAATCTCTAACCGTTTTGGTAAGATGATCCTCAGGGTATTAGAGTGTTGAGCCTATAATTGGGCTTTGTAATTGAACTGGGGTTGTGTGGGACAGGGATCTGCCTTGCTTAGGCCAATCGGCTTTCTGCAGACTCCCATTTTCTTATGTTCTTATGTTCTTATTACCTGAGCAGGGTTAATAGACAAGGAAAGGACAAAAGGCAAATATTGGCTGGAATAGTGTTGAGACTGTTACTGATTGTTTTGTTTATCATTTCATTCAAATTGTCCCATTTATGGAATACCATAGATTCTATACACGGTCTATGTTTCATTCTGCGTGGCTTATACACTCATATTTCAATCAATTAAATGTAGAACTAGTTGTAAATTACAATCAAAGTCGGTGTTAACTTATAGTAAGGTTTGAATATCGAGCCCCTGAGTAGCAATGTTCGCCTTCTCACTTCCCCCTCCTCTGTCTCTGTCTGTGGTCCCAGCCTCTCACCTCTATAAACCCCCATCAAGGTTTAATAGACAGTTCTACCATCAACTCTCCTCTATGTGTATCGACTGCAGGCACCATTCATCACAAACACAAATGAAGGGATATATACCCCATTCAGACCTGTTAAATCTTGGTCGTAAAAAGTGTAGGCTATGAGAGACAGCGAGAGTAAGTGTTACAAGGAGTTACAAGGAATAGTATATCAAAGACCTTGCAGTCTATTCCGAAGAGATACTCAAAGTTGAAGGAAAAATATTGTTTAGTGCACTACACTCATTACAGAGTGTGGAAAATACTATCTACTCTCTTCTTGAACTGTTATACTGATGACATTTATACAACTTTTAAGGGAAATTTGTTCCAGGTAAAACAGTTCTTATATGTGAAAAAGTTTTCACAAATACTAGTGCTGAACCATTTAAATTTTAACTTCCAGCCATGGTTGCGTGATGTATTCATATTGAGACTAAACATGTTGCTATAATCCACATTGTCAGTGTCATTAAATATTTTAAAAATGTCAATGACTTGAACTCGTAGTCTACGTGGAGAGAGAGAGAGAGAGAGAGGCAGAAGACCCATACATACGAAATTTATGTAACCGACGCTGTATGTAAATTAATTTTGAGAATACAATTACGTATTGTATTAATTCCTAATAAATTTTAAATGTTCTCTAGTTTAAGAGTGTGCAATGATGGTTTAGCAATAATTTACAAGACATAAGAACATTCGTTGCTAATCACTAACTAGCAGCCAGAGGAGGAAGGTAGGAGAGTTGGGGATAGTTTGGGGGTGGAAGGTGGGGTAGACTTGGACACGACTCCCCCCTTTCACCTGTCCAGGGTGGAGTAGGGGAAGGAAGGCCCCACCCCTGAGCAACTTTTAGTACGCGTGAGTGTACATCAAAATACCTTCATGACATGTAAATTAAACCTACAGTACATGATTAGATAAGTTGTGATTAGTTTAGAAGCCGACATGAATACACACGTACAGACATACATACACAGATGTACAACGGGCAAGAGAGGTAACTGTTACGAAGCTATTTTTGTTGCGATTGTAGCTACAGTATGTATTTGCCTATTGTTATTCAAACTAAAACACAGGATTAAACATCAAAAGGATAGTTAAAAGTTGTATCGTTTATATGCCATTATATTCTAAATAGTTATAATAGCAGCAATATATTGAACTCGTGTCAGTTACTTACGTTACAAGCACACACACATACACAGCCTATTACGAGACTCTTATATCTTAGGGGTGCCCACCTCATTTTGTTTCTCTTTCTCTCCCTCTCTCTTTGGCCCCCCCTTTCAGCCTATTGTTTTAAGATGTTTACCATCATCCAGGTTTCAATATTTTCCTGGCGATCGGTAGCGAGCCAGCATATACATATTTTGTTTTTGACAGCAAGCTAAATTTGTAAATTTTTCGATAGAAAAAAAATCTCCGGCAAAGCCGGATTTCGCCATACAATGCTGGCTCGCTATCGCTCGCAAGGAAGAAATCGACACCTGTATGGGGATAAACGTCTTAAAACAGTTGGCTGAATAGGCCGAATGGATACAAGCCATTGAAAAAAAGAAAAGGGGAGAAACATAAAACAAAAACGGTGACCCCCCTTAAGGACCATCACCAGATTTCCAACGGTACACTGTATAAAATGTTAATGGAGTTTCACATGAATATATAATTTAATTACTGTGAGGACGGACGAAGCTCACTCCCCATATAGTAAAGGTTGTGAGGAAGTTGCCTGAGTGAGTTAGTGTCCTCCTCCATCACATTTCATCTTCCTTACCTCATACTTAGTTGATCACTCCCCCTGGCCGCCACCCATTTTCTGTTCATTAGTCTCATTCTACTTTCAGTTTTGGATTCCGAATGTGTTACATTGCTAGTATAGCATGCCTATGATTGGGGTATATATATATAAGGCAATACTATATATAAGGAGTAAAGAAAACTGGACTATATGGTAACTTATAATATATAGTAATACAACAGTTTAGAATAAACTCCTAAGTGGTTATAGATGGATTCAGAATAAGGTTATAAACTTAGTCTGGAGACATAGACTTAATAGAGGTAAAGGGACTTGACCAATATGTCAATGAGTTAGACTATGAGTTAATATATAAGGTTATGGGTGGACTTGACTTGAGAAGTGTTAATAGTGATGGAGAAAAGGTTGTGAGTCAGGAGGTAAAATAGAGTGTAACCTTCCTTCACAGTGCCCTGAGCTGGAGTGATCAACCAAGCTCTCTCTGTGTGAGAGGTAGGGTGAATTTGTCTCGGCAGCGTATTCTAGGTGGGTCATGAGGGGTCTGTAACAAATAATTCAGATATTCTGTGATGTCTAGGGAGGATAAGATGTGTACAGTTAATGTTTACAATTCGTAAATATAAACAATCTAGATAATTATATATATGTGATGAGATTTATTAGGGATTAATAATGTGTAGTTAATCATATGATTAACTAAAGGGGTTAATAGATTATACTTGTGTTCTCTTATTATGGGGTATAATGTATATATATATATATATAAAATAATATATACTCATCTTAGAGTGCTGATGAAACCGAGGATGGTCAAATATGACCGTTAAATTGAAGGGGAGTACTTAATAAGAGCAGACATAGTATGTGAGTGAGTCTAGTTTACATTTATATACAGTATATTGAGGTGTAATATACATATTACACTAGAAAAGTAATGCAAGCTTTGGAAGTGGCCATCATCCAAGGGTTGCATGTGGTAGAAACCATTGCCCCTGACTTACAGTAAGGAATAGTAATTTATATCTGAAACGAGAAAGGGTATTGATAGGTAAGCAACGGCTAATATGCTTGTTTCTCTGCTCTGTGTGCCACGGGTGAATACAAATATAGAACAATAGATCAATACAAACATCTTATTACGTTTTTAAGATCGGATTGGTTCTAGTCGTTTATTAGTGCCCAGTTATTTGTGTGTACTTGGTTAAATGTTACTGGTCATACGAAAATATAAACATAGACACAGGAAATATTCACTACACACAAGACACACCGACAGTAAACCAATAATCAGAAACACTCGCATGCGTACATTTTAGTGAGTAGGGAGGTTGTGGAAGGGTTACCTTTTTAGGCTAGTATCCTCGAGACCATGGTTCAATTTACCGTATAATTGTTCAAGCACTCGCATAATTCATATCGATGTTTAACTACAACTATTGACTATACATTAAATTATGATCCTTATCAACCAAACAATAATTTTAGAAGACATCTAATTAGTATTTTTGTAATTTACAGGTCACCAGTCTGCAAACTTCTGATTTATTAGGAAACATTCTCAGAGAGAGAGAGAGAGAGAGAGAGAGAGAGAGAGAAACTCTATGCATGGTGAACAAATGTTGCGATTTGATTGAAGGTTACACGTAAGCCTGTATGTGCACTCGGATACCAAAGACTCTAGCCCACTTATAAGAATTTGTGGACTCCCTATGTTTTTCTGTATGCAATTATAACTATTTGTTTGTTTTTTGGATTGAACTTGCTTTTCAAAAAATAGTATATATAGGTTTGTAGTTGATTTATAGAAAATTGTATTCATAAATTGGTTTCCAGAGATAAACTTCCATACTTAGAAATAGTTGAAGTCCACGAATTTGTATGAGTGGGGTAGAGACTATGGTATACGAGTGTACCATGCATATTTTATATCAGTAGTTCCCACCACCCCTGAAACCTTTTCCGCTTGTTCTAGTAGGAGGGAGGTTACAATGGTTTGGGACATATAGGTAACCCCGGACTCGGGCAGCTGTACACATATAAATATTCTACAAGTATACTGTTAAAGAAACAAACAGGCAACAGTTTAAATGTGTGTACAGGTTGAACACTTAAAAGATACACACAAGAGAGTTCTCCACAATTGTATAACACACGTTATTTGGGAAGCACATATGTGTATAAGCCTGATGTTGTTGTCTCACTATACATAAACAGCTTCATTCTTGGTGGTTCTGGCTATGGAAAAGACTTTGGTGGAATGGATGTATTTTTTGGTGTGGTAGGAATAATGTGAAAGTGGTGGTTAACGTGAAGAAAGGAAGTGAGTGAGTAAGATAACCTGTAGCGATATGTGAATGAGATATTCCGTGCTCGAGAGTGAAAGGACAGGTAAGGATTGAAGCACGAGAGGAACAATGATAGGAACGTGTACAACATCGGTAAACAAAATATAATTTACATAAATATATAGTTAAATAAACTAATAAGCACAGTTGTGCTTGTATACAGTACAATATGCTCTTCTGTGAACTGTGTACCAGTGACATATAGTTTAAAGATTGTGGAAAGCAAATAAAATAGCATTTATACTGTAAATCCTACGTGCGGTTAAAGTGAATATGTATTATTATTTTATAAAGCTATATTATGCATCCAAGCCTTTGTAATGCATATGGCTTGTGTAAGGTTTTTGCATAATCAGAAGTCGGAGAAAGAGAGAGAGAATTATAATGTAAACATAAAGCAACGTTTTACACATAAATAAAACTTAAACAGGGGAATAAATAATGTCAGCAATTATACAATTGAACACAGTGTTATATGCTTATGGTCATCAAGGGAACCAGATGAGCACAAGAGTATATAGGACAGTCAACATATATACAGAAAAAGATAGGCAAACTGGCCAATGTGTAGGTATATGCACGTGCAAACAACTACAGTACATTGACAGCCCCAAATAAGGCCTTGAAGAGTGGTGAGTGACTCTTGAAGGGACGCACACCCTACCTCACCTACCGGCCACCCAAGAAACCTGGCACTATACCTCCATTCAAACCAAAACCAAAATATATAGATTTTATTTTTCTCAATAAAATATAAATAAGCACATAAGTGTAATCAACTACTACGTCTTCTGTCACTGCCTTGTGTGACCTTTGTAACTCCCCCATTTCCTTGATTGTTTAAATCACATTGTATTACTATCCCTACGAATTATTTTGTGCGTTTAATCTTTTTGCCTGAAAAGCCTACTGGCTTATAAAAAGGCCTGTCAATACATGTATTGTATTACCTGATTTATTTAGTTTTCTCTTTCTTAAACAATGTATCATGACAATATTACAGTATAAGTATAAGGTGATAGTTCTGGGTATTTAGCGGGAAACTTGGGGGAGATTTTCACTTGAGGTATGTTTTTTTCTGGATCCCCTTCTCCATCGTGTTTAGCCCCTTTAGTTTTGAGATCTTAAGACGTTTGCCCAATCAGTGTGTCGATTTTAAGACCATTCACCCCATTTCTGACAATATTAAGGCTATTCGTATGATTTAGGGGTTGATGTTTTCTTAGCGAGCGATAGCAAGTCTGTAATTTAAGAGGCATCGCCCTTCGGCCGGAACATTTTTCTACCAACAAATGTACACATTTGTCTCGAAAGGGTGTCATTGAGGTATTGTTTTTAAGATTGATGAAGGTTTATGAAGCAAACTAAGCATCTCTCCTTAAATAAATGGTTATTTATTGTTATGACGGGCTATTATTTATTGTTATGACGGCTATTATTTATTGTTATGACGGGCTATTATTTATTGTTATGACGGGCTATTATTTTTCTATTCCCTTGATACAGTCCGTAAAACTATCCAATAATGGTTTGATGGACTTAGATATACTTGACAGGGACGTACCTAGTAGGCGCTATGTGCAATATAAATGGTATTCAAGGGGTCAATATGGTACTCAATAACAACACAATCAGGAACATATATGAAGGTGTGGTGATGGGCTGGTCTATCAGAGTGAGAACTGAGCGATCTCTGCCACCCATAGCTTACTCTGACTGTTCCTTTTACTTATATATTTTCTAGATCTCAAGTGACGGCATCTCTTCCGTGGATTGACCTCCCAATCTACCAAGATTGGAAGCCAAAGCGTCACATTTTTCCTTTGCCCCTCAACTTTCTCTTTATAATTGCTGAGGGGCACAGGGCCCTGGGTGGGGCTTTGGTTTCCCGGGCGTTTCCTCACCCTCCTCAGCTCCCCGCCATGGAGTGGCTTCGGTCACCCAGGCTTTATTGTGGTCGGCAGGGAGGGTTCTGTGGGGACGCTCGGTTATTGCCTTGGCCTTGCTCGGGGCCTTGGGGCTGTTCGGCCAGGCAGCTTGGGGAACAGCAACAACAACAACAACAACAACAACAACATATGAAGGTTTTATTTAAGTAGCATGGGTGGATAATAATTATAGGGATCATAAAGGTAGATCCGATAATGGTGACAAATATATATACTCTTCTTAATTCAGAATAATGTTACTGGTACTAGAATAACTCAACAGTGAGAGTCTAGTATTCATTATGCTGAAATAGGAAAGTACACCCAATTATATTATACACGTAAATAAGAATGGACCTTCAATACAATAATAAATGAGGGTCAATAATCTTCCATAATCAAGGAGAGACTTAAATGCACTTCAAGTAATTATCTTCTATCTCTTAATAGAAGAGTTGACATTCACAAATATTGACTCTGGTTTGGCGAGTCCCGCGTATAGCTCTAGGGTGAGACTTAAATATGACCGCGTAAATTCACCTTTGGGTCAGGGCACTGGGAAAGTCACTAGCTGGACTGTTCTGGTGATAAATACTTTTTCTAGTTAGTGCAACTATATTCTTAGTAGAAATGCGATGTTAATCTCTATTATAGAAATGGAATGAGATTATTATTTGTAATAAACGAGAAGTATAAAATAACTAGAAAGATGAATTTATATTTTATCACAGAATTATATTACTTGAACATATGCTATGGTAACGACCCAAGCTTAGGAATTCGTCTTTCTATATTTTTCTTAGGTAACGCAAGGTAATAACGTTAATTTGACAAGAGCAAAAATAGAGATTATTACTTCTACTGGATGGTATTAATTAGATCAAAAGGTAATCTTTAAAGATACGATACATTCGTTATTAAGACAACACGGTAAGATAGAAAAAATAATTAACGGAGTCCCACTAGATACATTCGTTATTAAGACAACACGGTAAGATAGACAAAATAATTAACTGAGTCCCACTAGGCTCAGAATTGAATGAACACTATAAATTAGTATTAATAACTGGACAGAACAGGTTAACAGATATCGATCAATAGATCGCAATTAAAGTAATTAAATTGGCACTAACGACGAAGTTTAGCTCATTGATATTTAAAGCAATATCAGAATCGGTTCTGAACGAGTTAACAAAGCGATGGGAATAAAATGCACAAGTATAGTTAGTACATAGGGCGTAAGCGACGAAGTCCTACTCATTGATACTTAACCCTGCTCAGACATATTGGCCCCATATAGGCCAAAACTTATGCGTAAAACAGGTTTTTCGCGAATATTTCACGGCCGGAGGCTGATGGCAAGAAGTTTTGACGACGAGCAGTCAGTCCGCATCGTCCTACAACTGGGAGAGGGTGTGAGCCGCCGCTCTCTCTCCTCCTCTTTCCTGTACCAACCTGTCCGGTCACCATATGGGGTCCATAATCCCAAATGTGTACTACAAATTTCCCCTTCCTATCGAACTTTTTTTTAGCCCCAGAGTTCTGCCTTGTCACCCAAGACCCTAAGCCATACCCTCCACAGCCCTGCAACCAAATTAATCCAGCTTATGTAATGTATGAGATATGCCTCCCTTTTGTTGACCTTTTTTTTTTTTTTTTTTTTTTTTTTTTTTGTATATGACCTAATATTTACAGTAGTGTAATTTGCTCTTAACATAATATTAAGCATTAATTGTAGTTTCTATTGGTAACAAGAAATTTAATATCCATCAATCAGTTTTTGGGTGAGAGCCGTTTAAAGTGCTAGTCCCCATATGGGGCCACATTGCTAATTTCGTTACACTTCTGGAACATTACCTGAGCAGGGTTAAAACAGGAAGTATCAGAATCGGTTCTGAATGAGTTAACAGAGCGACGGGAATAAAATACACAAGTATAGTTAGTGTATGGTGGATGAAAGTGAGACGAAACAATGAGGAAAGAATTCCTAAACACGGTATTCGAAATATCACATCATCAAGATTCACAAGCACATAAAAGCACGTTTATAAAATATACTTCATAAGCGATTAATTAGTGAAAGGATAACGGAATTACACTATGCACTCGTTGGAAAATTGGGCGTAGGTTCTAGGTAAAAGGTGAATATGAGAAGTAGTAGACACGTAACGTGAAGTCTGGACCCGGAGGCTAGAGACTCTAGTGCAGTGAATTTTGCATACTTTCCTCAGGTTTTCTGAGATCCTATGCTAAATTATTCTTGACTCAGGTGTCAATTAACTCGGAGTTATAGGGGTATTGAGAAAAGAGGTAAAGTGATTGTTGTGAGGTACATATACATTTTAGCCTTGGAATTCAGGTATTATAACATAGGCCTGGTTCCAAGGTATCATTGAAATATTCACTGGAGCAACGGTAAGGTCCTGGGTTGCTGTGATAAATATAAAACACTTACAACTTGTAATGCAACAACTGTGTTGCAGGTCTTCTAATTATCTTAGCATATATATATAGATGATTGTACTTGTAACATCGTAAGTAGAGATTTGTAAGGCACTGTTCAGGTCCATTTGCCCCTATAATATTCTGGGCGCTGGTGAGTAGATTGCATAAGGGAGTGTTCTGTATACTCCAAATCGGGTTGAACAATACAGGGGGCGTCACTCCTCATGGAGGCTACATAGAAGTTTGATTCTAATTGGCTGTCCCAGGGCGGTTGTGGTTGGCTGAGGAACACGGCTTGTGACTGGCTGGGAGAGCACTCCATTCTCTTTGAGGGCTGCCTGTGTGAGAGAGAACTGCTGGGTATGACCAACTTAGGTAGGTGTGGTCGGAGGGATGACTCTGGTAAATGTCCTCTCTGTCTCCTCTGGTGCTTGGGTGTGGAATGTGTGGTTATGCTGGCTATTCGATGCACCGTTGGCTCTGGCACACGTCTCAAACCCGTCATCTCATTTATATTAGGGAATGACTGAAAAGTCTCGGGAGTAGTTGGATTCATTAGGACGGGAAGGGAGACTTGAATGTGGTTAGTTACTTAAAATAGGACTTTAGAGGCTATCAACCCATGAAGATTATTAAGCCCACCTCAAAGTCAGGAACAACATGACAGGAGTCCCCGAGACCCGCAAGTTTATACCCCCAGGTATACTGGGAATATAAACCTATAGGTTGCATTGCTCAGGAGCCCCAGACTTCATCCTTAATCGCGACCAGGACTAAAGCTCCCTTTCGAGAACTCCAGTCCCTTCTGTGTGAAAGTGGTGAGAGTAGTGCGGGACTTATTAAGACATGAGAGAAACTAGCAGACCTGAACGGGGAGATTGTAGACACCAATCGCGCAGGGCAATACCCGGGGGAGGTCTCATAGGAATGTGATAAGGAGTTGCTGGAACTCCTGTTTCATTTGTCTGGCTTCCCTTACTGCGCAGAGAGTAATCCAGCTAGCTCTGACAAATATCTCCTCCTATTTATTTCACAACACTTAACAAACACACCACACTTCTTTCGAATACATAAATAAATACAAATATAATAGCGACTATCACTCTTTCAACTTTGGGGGAGGCACTTTTTACAGACAGCTTTGCCTTTTGTCTCCTTCATACACATAGAACAATAAATCTGAAACGTTACCCGGATGTGTCTGTGTGTGTATGTGACGTAGACTTTAAAGGGTTAGCATAATATAATATTGTGCAACTAGCTATTGTAGTGAAGAGCGTTTTGAAAATCACATTGCTATAGTCTATTCGCTGTAAGTAGGCGATAAATTATGACTTCTAACCTCTGTAACTCAAAAACTACTAGAGTAATCGAGCTAATATTTCTACCATTTGGGAGGAGTCAGTCAAGGAATATACTGTATATGGAAATTTACAGCCAATTTGCTCTAGCCCTTTTTGAGTTATAGAGGATAGAGGTCATGATTTCTCGCCTAGTGTATTCGCTGTAAGTAGGCGATAAATCATGACCTCTAACCTCTGTAACTCAAAAATTATTAAAATAGTCGAGCAAGTATATCAACCATTTGGGAAGAGTCAACCAAGGAATAGATGAGGAAATTTACAGCCAATTTGCTTTAGCCCTTTTTGAGTTACATAGGATAGAAGTCATGATTTATTGACTACTTAAAGAAAATAGACTAAATTGTAACATACCCGAAACATTTTAAGGTTTATAAGAAAGAAGAAGTGCAAGTATAGGACCACTTGCCGTATCAAATGGACATAATGACAAAGTTCAGATGGCTAATGTCTTTAATACATGTTATTTTTTTTTTTTTTACAATAGCGATTAAAGATCCTCGACCTACCGACTTAAACATACAAAGAGTTCTAACGTAGCCTATTTAATAATTGAAGAATATGCACCGTCGCACTTGTAATAAATTTACGAATAGTTAACGAAAACCCTGGACAAGATAAACACATTTCCTCCAGTCTTAAATTGTGTGTGTGTGTGTGGGGGGGGGGGGGGGGGGGAGTTTGTTCCTAGACCTTTTATCAAGATTTAAAAAAGTAAACACCCGCAAGATCCCCCTACCCCCCCTCGTGAAAAATTGTCTTCCTAAATTACAGGCTCTCTCTCTCTCTCTCTCTCTCGCCAGTAAACAATGAACAAACAACAACTAAATATTACAATTGCTAATATTGGCAAAGAAATGAGGCGAAAGGTCTTAAAATCTCAAAATAATGGGGCTAAACATAAGAAAAACATAATAAATAATCTCCCTTTAAAGGAAGTTAAGCATAAAGTATAAAGTTTAAAGTATAAAGCATAAAGCTCTTATCATAAATATGTATTAACTCGCTCATTTCTTGGAGAGGTCTAAATTAATGGAAAATGGCCAACGTGACACCAGTATTTAAGGGGGTACTGCTTGTTTTTTTGTCCGATATATTTATCTATTAATCTAGTTTTGAGTTTTCTCGCTAGACCTCCATTAAGCTTAGGAAAACAAAATCTAGACCCCCTTTCAAGATAAATTTGTAAATTTTTCGGTAGAAAAATATCCAAGCTGAAGGAAGGGTCCTTCTAAAATTAAAGGCTCGCTATCGCTCGCCAGGAAAAAATTGACACCTAAAGGACACGAAAGGTCTTAATATTGACAACAAAATGAGGCGAAAGCTCTCAAAATCGACAAACTAACGGAACCAAGGTCTTAAAACCTCAAAACTAATATGCTAAACATGAGGGAGAAGGGGGTCCAGAAAAAGTGAGTATTACCCCCTTAACGGAGGAAACGCATCATGTCCTGGAAACTACCAGCATTGTAGTTTGGCTTGTGTCGTATATAATCTTATGGAAACTATATAAACAGCATTATGACAAATTCACACCAGGGTTTCACACGCGTTCTTATTTCCATTAATATTCCATGATAATTCCATGATTCAATAAGTATGATGAAAGCAAATCAGTTGATATAACATAGCTTGATATATTATAAGCTTTCGACAAGGTCCCTCACAGGTGCTTCCTGATTAAACTATGAGTACGAGAAATTCATCAAGACGTATAGAAACTAGTATTACATATTGAAAGCAAAAATTAAGATTTGCAATACAACATGAATGCCTCCCAACAATAGCATGGTAAAATAAAAAATAAAACAATTGTGTTGTAATAGCAGTGTTCAGGTTTTGATAGCCATCAATGAAACAATTATATTAGTTGGACTAATTGGGAGTTTTTTTAATTCAAATCCGAAAACATTATTCTACCGTTATATCACTCATTAGTGCGACCCTTTCTAGAATATTGTGTATAGTTTTGGTATATAATTCATAGTATACCGGTATATAAAATGGATATTGACAAATTCGAGGGAGTTCAGAGAAGGGTTACAAAAATTATACCGAAGTTGAAAAATCAACCGTATGATCCACGTGTTCCAGAGTTGAACGTTTATAGTCTGACAAAGTATTGAATGATGGGAAATTTAATTTAGGTATATACAATTTTCCAGTGCCATGATTATCTACATAATACGAAAGTACTTCGCAAATGCCCAGTCGAATTACACGAGAGGCAAAGGTTTCAAGATTGTTGGACAACGATTAAAGTCGGATCAGACGTCAACCGATTCTAAATGTTTGTAATTAGATACCACGATACGTTATCGATTGCGAGACTGTCATCATCATCACCCGGTCTGTCCCCTCAAGAGGGGTCGGGTCGTCTCGACACCGCTCTCCACTCTCCTCTGTCACCAACTCTGTTTAGATCAACCACTCTACCATCATCTCGCACACAATCCATCCATCGCTTTCTCGGTCGTCCTCTCTTGCTTGTGCCCATCTCCTCGCGCTTGGCTAACCATCTTACTAAATCGTCCTCTGCTTTCTTGTTCACGTGTCCTCAGTCTGTTTTTTCTGTATTATCTTTCAAAACACGCTTAGGTAAAATGCTTTCATAGTTTAACAAGTAAAATGTATTGAGATACTTGAACACGAACAGCTTCGTCTGTTGTTGTTTGCATTTGTTTGTGTTCATGAAAATATACAATATTTGTCTTTGAAGTGTTTTTGAGATAATGCCGTAGCATACCAAACGAATATATATACAGTATATGTATATATTATTAGTATTTTAGTTTTTCTATTTGAGTGAGGGAGACAAAAGGCAGACCTGCCTGTGGCGAATGCCTCCCCCAGAGTTGAAAGAGTGGCAGGGCCAAAATCAAGGGAAGTTCGAGCCAAAATGCCTAGACACACCGAGTTTGAAGCAATTTAATTCATATAAAGAGGGAAAGACTGATTCTGGGAGAGAGTTCCAGAGCTCATCTGTTGAATAGAAGAAAGATTGAGAATAATGTGTCTTGTAATGGTAACATAGGAATAACTATATATATATATATATATATATATATATATATATATATATATATATATATATATATATATATATATATATATATAATTGAAGCAATTGATTCTCCTACTGGGAATCGAAGACGAATAAGGAATATGAAGACCAAAGCGAGCAGGAACATATTTGTTTATTGGCAACGTTTCAACACTAATCTTGTGCCATTATCAAGCCTAACAAGAGAAAGACTAAAACCTATCGTGAGTATCATAAAGTCATCACATGTTAAAATTGAAAATTTATTCAAAAGATAAATTTAACGAAAATATAGCTAAGGTTCATTACATTAAGAAATTAAAAGTAGAGATATATGATAAGTAAAACAGGAATAAAGAGTGAGAATATTGTAAACAATAATAATTACTGTTATGCAAAATAAAGATAGATGAGGGTGGCGAATTTAAAAGAGTCAAGGAGTGAAAGGGGCGGGGTCGACCTTGCCCATCATGAAACCATATGGCTTAACCAATGCCCCGAAAATTTCAAACCTTTAGTATATAAACGTTACATCGACGACATCTTCCTAGTATTCAGTTCCCCAGATCATGTCCCGCTATTTCTAAATTACTTGAACTCCCAACACCAAAACATCAAATTCACCGTCGAACTAGAGCACGAAAACAAGTTACCATTTCTTGATATTAATATTGAAAAATCAAACCATTCATTTGTAACATCAGTGTACCGCAAACCGACATTCATAGGCCTCATGACTAAGTTCGACTCCTCCATCCCAATCCAATTCAAGCGAAATTTAGTTTGCACTCTGGTCACCAGAGCTTATAATATATGTTCCAATTGCATGTCCATGCATAACGAATTTCAGTTTTCGAAGAAAATTTTAAATGCGAACGGCTTCCCACCAATGTTCATTGACAAATGTATTGGTACCCAGCTTCAAAAATTACATTCTCCCTCGCCAAAAATCACTACAGTCAATAAGGCCCCTTTGTATTTTTCCTGTCCTTTTCTTGGTAAGCAAAGCTTCGCACTAAAGCACCGTCTTCAAAGACTGATCTCGGAGTTCTTTCCTCATATTTCATTAAGGGTAATATTCAAGCCACAAATTACAAGTTCCCAGCTGTTCAAAGTTAAAAATCGTATCCCCTGTGTTCTACAATCCTCAGTTGTATATAAGTACAAGTGTAGTAGCTGCAATGCTACGTATATTGGTCAAACCAAACGCAAACTTTCAACGAGGATCTCGGAACACAAGGGTCGATCTTACCGTACCAATTTCCCTTTGTCAAAGCCATCATATTCTGCTATCCGAAACCACAGCGAAACCTCAGATCATACTATAAATAGCCAAGATTTTACCATATTGTTCACTGCAACAGACGACATGACACGTGTGACAGCTGAGTCCCTCCTCACCCACCACCTCCGCCCGTCTCTAGGCAACCACGAGACCTCCACGCCCCTCCTCTGCTTTTAGTTTCCTGTACTTTTAATATTAGGTACGTGTAGGCATATGTTTAAATAGATATATGTGCCCATTTGTACTCCTGTTTCCCTATTTTAGTTGACCCCGCCCCTTACTCCTAGACTCTTTTAAATTCGCCACCCTCATCTATCTTTATTTCGCATAGCAATAATTATTATTGTTTACAATATTCTCACTCTTTATTCCTGTTTTACTTATCATATATCTCTACTTTTAATTTCTTAATATAATGAACCTTAGCTATATTCTCGTTAAATTTATCTTTTGAATACATTTTCAATTTTAACATGTGATGACTTTATGATATTCACGATAGGTTTTATTATTTCTCGTTTTAGGCTTGATAATGACACAATATTAGTGTTAAAACGTTGCCAATAAACAAATATGTTCCTGTTCACTTTGGTCTTCATATTCCTTATATATATATATATATATATATATATATATATATATATATATATATATATATATACTGTATATATATATATATATATATAGAGAGAGAGAGGTGTGTGAAGTTGTGTGCCCAACTACTTACTAAAGTGCGCACACACACCTCCCCCTATTTCACAATATTCCCATTTGTCCTTGCCTCTTACTGCCACACATACTTGAATTTTGAGAATATGGTATATATTTTATTTGTTTTCTCTCTAAATGATCATTGACCTTCTAAGTTAAACTGGGAGTGACTGTCTCTGCACCCGACGAAGGTTTCCTAAGTTAAGAGGCTTAGTAATATTTCAAAGTGGATTCTCAAAAAAAAAAATCCTTCGTTGCGACTTACTTTTAAAGCTTAGTAAAACTGTGTAGTTATAGTTTTGGATAACATGTTATCCTATTCAATAGACAGCAATGGGATAGGAAAAATGTACACATTTTAAAAGAGAGGTATAGGTAGTTAACTTGATAGATAAGCCATTAGCAAGCTTTTGTATATAGAATGATATGTATGAGTATGCAATATCATATGAGGCAGAAAATTATGTTGATAAGAATAATATAATTCCCTCATTACTTCAAATTAAAACAAATCAACTAGGTAAGCTAAATTTATTAACGATAATGACATTCGTGTAACCAATAAAGTGTGCTTGAAAATTAATAATATATATATATAATTGCATAAACTATGTAAAGTAGAGGGAAGAAAGAGCAAGAATCTTTCAAGGAACTGTATTCTAAACTATCTCAAAGAGAGAGAAGGGGGGCGGGGATGTATGGTGGAAACTTGATAAAAGTGAAGCTTATATATCATGTAGGCCTATACTGTATGTACATTGTACAGTACTGTACCATGCATATTTAAAGATCAGTAGATCCCACCGCCACTGAGGCATCTCCCGCCCGCTCTAGTGAGAGGGAGATCAGAGAGATTACTGTTGTTTGAGAAAGAGAGTATAGGAGTGCTATGACGGTGAGGGAAAAATTGGAGAGGAATACTATGATGATGAGGTAGACAGGAGTCGGGGAGATTATGGTGGTGACGGACAGAGGAGTGAGTGTCTGATGGAGGTCAGAGAGATAATGGACGTGTTATATAGATACATGATCTCCCTACACACAAACTACAAACATGTTGGATATCAAATTCTAAAACCAAATTGCTGGCAACGTAATGTTGTTCACGTGTTAACGTTGAGAGTAATATGAGCCAACCTTTATGATGGTATTGTAACCCCAGACTCGGGCAGCTGTACTCAGGTGGAGAGAGAGAAAGCAAGAACATCCCCCCAACTGCCATCTTCAGACTGTTCCCTCCAAGTAGTCCAAGTTCTGTGAAGGAGGAAAGTTTGGTGGAATGTTTGAGGATGAGCTGTGAAGGAGGTACGACAAGCGCTGCATGACGATCAGGCCAACATGGACAAATGATGAAACATTGGTCAGAAAGAGATACTTCGATCTTATGTGTTTTCAGTGACAGGTAAGATATAGACAATTAGTAAGTTGGGAAGGAACAAGAGACAGTGAACATTATGAGATGCATTGATTCCTTAAAAGTTCGCCTAGACAAGCACCTTGCCCTGAACCCAAGGTTGACTACATTAATTTTGTAATTGAATAAATATTTTCTTTAGTAGTGTTCGTTCAATAACGTAATAATCTTAATATAATTTCCCCTGTCATGGACTAAGCCCCAGGGCAACACTTCCTTCTCACATCTTTCCCACATTCTTTCCGAAATACTGTTGCAACACTTGGAACAGCAGTGTTTTAGAGGGTAAGTAACCTCGAGGGGTCGCATGACCTGTTGTTGCTTGTTTTCCTGTGTACTCCTTTGTAACGGCACCGTCCTTTTAACTTTATTCTGGCTACTATTAGTCAAATTTATTCAGTTTCAAAAGGGCCTCCAGTAATTACCAGGCTTCAAACTATCTCAGTTAACCGTTTTTTCCACCACAGATCCTTATTAAACTACACAAAATTGTCGAAAAATAGCTAGAATATAATTAAATTTTATTAAGTTTTAAATGGGCCTCCAGTAATTACAGAAGGGGTTAATACTCATTCGGTGTACCAATGCCTTATGTGTGGATAAATTTAAATGTTACAATTCATAGTTCATGTATTACTCAAAATGAATATTTCTGTGTTGTGTTGTCTGCTCTATGATCGGTAATATTCGTTCTTTTTCTTTTGTCATGCTATATACGTTCTTATGTGTATTTATAACATGGTATTTTAACCATATTTCCTTCCTAACTTTAAAACATAATTTTACCAAGATTACTCCATATAAATTAAATCGCCATTCATATTCCGTGGTGTGATATTAATCCATTGGACATAGAACATTGGACATTGGTGCCTCTTCAGATCCATCAAACTACAGACCAATAGCTATAACTTCCACTCTTGGTAAAGTCTTTGAAATTATATTAAATAATCACATAATTAAGCATCTTGAGAATAATAATAGTAATATATGATAATAATAATGATAGGCAATATGGTTTTAGACGATGTCGATCAACTGCAGACATTCTTTGCCTTCTTACGCATCAAATCAACCAAGCTACAGACCAACATGGTGAAACACATACAGTAGCACTGGATATATCAAATGCATTTGATAGAGTCTGGCATCAATCCTTATTGTCGAAGATGTCACACTACGGCCTTGCATCATTAGTTCCACTAATTTCTTCTTATCTTCATAACAGAAAAATATGTGTAATGGTAGATGGCCTTTATTCTCAATTTCACTCAATAAATGCTGGTGTTCCCCAGGGATCAGTTTTGGCCCCAACTCTGTTCTTCATTCATATCAATGATCTCATATCTACCACTCATAATCCAATACATTCCTACGCAGATGACTCACACTCCACAGTTCCTTCACATTTACCAATTCTTTCACCCAACCCGATCTTATATATTCAAAAATAAACACTGCAATTTCTCTGAACCAGGACCTTTCTAGAATTAATGAATGGGGACAAAAGAATCTAGTTTCCTTTAATGCACAGAAAACAAAGTACATTCAATTTTCTAACCGACAGAATCTCACTGACTCACATATATTTTTTAATGATGTAAATATTCCCACTTCCCCTAGTATTGACATTCTCGGTGTAACATTAACTACTAACTTGAGCTGGACACATTATGTTAGAAGCATTGCTAAGAATGCCTCTAAAAAACTGGGACTCCTGTACAGAGTTCGAGAATTCTTCACTGACGAGCAGTTGGCCGTAATACATAAAAGTCATATGTGCGTTCTCAGATGGATTACTGTTCACCTCTGTGGAGTGGAAGTGGAGTGGTTGCATTGATGCAGTTGGACAACATTCAAAATAAAGCTATTAGATTAATCAATAACCCTGCAATCACACAGGACCTTCCTACATTATCCATACGAAGAAACGTTGCATCCCTTGCATTATTCTACAGATATTTTCACAGCAATTGTTCCGAGGAACTTGCTTCAATTGTGCCGCCTCTCCACATCTTTCCCCGTAGAACTAGGGCAGCTGAGAGCGCCCATGAATTTACACTTTCTCCTCCACAATGCAGAACTTCTGCTTATCAAAATTCATTTATCCCCAGAACTACTACTCTTTGGAATTCACTTCCCTCGAGTTGCTTTCCACAAACTTACAATCTACAAAAGTTTAAATCCAGTTGTTACAAATATTTTATGAATGGAGGATGCCTTTAGGCACATGGACCTTTTTGTTTTATCTGTGTTTTTTCTTCCTCCGTTCATTGTCTCTTAAAAATAAAAAAAAATAAAAATTAAGGTCAAGTTGAGGGGGGAATATACTGGTTGGGGTGATGGAAGGTTTCTGAGAATGAGAAAGACGTAAATGAGGAAAAGAAAAAGAAAAATAGAAGAGTAAAATGGTGGAGGGCTATCGGCCTTGCTATTGTTTAAAAACATTCCCCCAGATTAAAACTTGAATTATATATAAATATATTATTTGCAAACGTGGCGTAGTCTCGGCATAAATAATGTATGGTTGTTTTCACCGACATTACAAAGATAAGAAGATTAGAAGGATATAAATGAATATATAACTTTTACTTTGTCTCTCCCAGTTGTAATCCTAGGTTTCGTGGTAATACCATGTTACTACATATTTAGATTCCTGGTTATGTTTTAGGGTTATGAATATTGATTAGGTGTGTTTCCTAATCATGAATTTTCACGAAAATCTCTGAATTAATTTACAAATAGTTCTTGTAATTAGTACATGCTAATACTGCAAGGTACACATGAATCTTTCGATGAATACGATATATAGAACTATAGCGTCTCTTCCGTGGATTGACCTCCCAATCTACCAAGATTGGAAGCCAAAGCGTCACATTTTTCCTTTGCCCCTCAACTTTCTCTTCATAATTGCTGAGGGGCACAGGGCCCTGGGTGGGGCTTTGGTTTCCCGGGCGTTTCCGCACCCTCCTCAGCTCCCCGCCATGGAGTGGCTTCGGTCACCCAGGCTTTATTGTGGTAGGCAGGGAGGGTTCTGTGGGGGTGCTCGGTTATGGCCTTGGTCTTGCTCGAGGCCTTGGTGCTGTTCGGCCAGGCAGCCTGGGGAACAGCAACAACAACAACTATAGCCAGATACCCAATATCCACTGATTTGGATTTTGTGCTGCACTTTCTTGAATGCCACTCTAATCTTAATGTGTGTGTATTTCAGTAGATAGCGGGAATTGTTAATGCCAAATATAAGTAAAAAAAAAAAAAAAAAAAATCTTTGATATACTTACTAATAAAATACTATAAAATACCCACGGACCCAATTTACTACTCCTCTTTAAAATGAAGAACTGCAGATTTGATACCATAATTATACCCTTACCCAACCACTCTTTGAAACACAGCTGGTGCCGTAACATCAACCATTGATTATCTACACTCTGGGTCCCTTATCTGTCCTGTTCAGTCAGTCAACACTTACGTTAACCCCCTTCTATCTCAACTTGTCCCCACCTTCATTATGTTGATGCATCTGTTCACGTTTCAATGATATGTTATTTTTCCATGAGTTTCGATAATCCCCACCCCAATTATTCATCTATTTATCCATTAATATATAAACTTATATTATAATTTGCTTACTTAAATAACAGACACATACAGGACAGAGACAACTAATTTTCTTTACGCTAACCCTATTTGAGTTTCATGTGTGTAGCTGGTGACATAGGCCGTGTCGGGATGGGAGGTGGTGCTTCTATGTGAGGTGGGGAGCTATGAACCGCCAGAAATGTCAGTACATCATGTACTGTATGTCACTTTCTGGTGCAGGAACGGCAAGAAGATTAGTCAATATTGCAGTCATCATAGTTAATTAATTAATGTATTGATTGATAGTAAACTTGGGACTGTAACAAGAAGCTCATATGTTGCCGGACAATGTAACATATACGGAAAACTCTAACCGTAAAAACGTGACTAAAGCTAGATATCAATGTATAAGCAATGCAATCATAAAAAGTGAAAGAGGCCAGCCTCTTTAAAAGAAAATAACATATCGTCTCTAGGGGTACCAGCCTCCCCTTCTCCACTCCCCAAGCACCAAAGAGAGACGGTAAGTACTATCAGCCTTCCGGTGACACAAAAGCAACCTCCGACATAATTTGACCAAACTGGGACACTCAACCACCAAGTGCCTGACAGTAACGGAAACTAGACAGTCGTCACAGAATGGCGGTACACCTCCACATATATGGTATCATGTGTGAGCCTGGTATGTCCAATGCGGAGGCGAGCAAATGCAGTCTCCAACTTATGAGGCATGGTAGGGCAAACTCTTGGCGAGACTATCTTGTTATACTTCCCTGAGCATTTTTAATAGTAAGTCAATCCCACCGTCACGGTGGGATTGACTTACTATTGCCAACGAGCACGAACAGCAAACATGAGTGGAGTACGCAGATCAGAAGCAGGCAGAGAGCAATGTGCATGTGCATATCTCAAAGGTGCAACCTTTGCCAAAGCTTCCAACCTTTCATTACTCTTGACACCAACATATGCGGGGACCCAACACAAATCCAGTCTTTTTTCCCTCAACAATGAATGAGAAACAGCCACTCCCAAATCACTAAAACTATAGGATGGGGAGAATTAAAAGCTTCCAGGGCCATAAGTGCCCTTTGAGAATCACTAAATATAGTCTAATGTTTGTCATGGTGAGATAACACAAATTTTCTGAGCCAAAATTATAGAAGACAACTCTGCAGCAAAAACTGAGGCAGCTAAAGGAAGACCACCTCCATGAGTGAAGTCGGGAAACACAACTCCAAAACCAACACCAGAGGCAGATTTAGAGCCACAGAACTACCATGACTTGAAAAATGTTCTAAAAAATTAAATTAAGAAGAGACTGCGGAGCGACCGAATCCTTTGTGTATGTAATAAACCTGCAGAATGACGGCTCAGGCAAGACCCAGGGGGTAACCCAGTTGCCAGACGAAGACCAGCATGTTAAACAGCATCTAGACTCACTCAGTGGTTCTTAACCTTTTAAGTACCGCGCCCCCCTTTGGTCAGGACTGTATTCATGATTCCCCCCACCCCTGCCTCTGGTGCCTAGATTTGTTTTTGTTTTTTATCCACTCCATATGGATGCTGAAGACACAAGATACTGTAAAAAGGGCGAACAAATAACCAATCTGCATACAAGGATTAAAACTGATTAATGGTTTTATGTCAACACTTCATGTGGTTGCTTGGAATGACGGTTGTAATTTTTCCTATCAAAGTTACTTATTTATATATATCTTTGCGATTACCCTGTATGCATTTGAATGGCCTAGCCCTATTTTGAGGTTTGATTACCCCACGACCCCCCCCTAGCATTGTCAAACGCCCCCCTAGGGGGGCGTGCCCCCCAGGTTAAGAACCACTTATCTAGAGTCTTGAGTCGAGTCTGTGGCAGAGGAGTAGACCTCACAACCATATAGCTGCTTGGAGGCGACAAATGCCTGAAACAAATGCAGTAGTGTTATGCGATCAGCACCCCAAGAGGTATGTGACAGAACCCTCAACAAATTTAAAGCCTTCATTCGTGGTGCCTTCAGATTTGTCAAGTGTGGAACTCGAGGCAAATGGCAGTCAAACGTTAGACCCAGGAACTTTGTCTCTGCCACACAATTGAGTCTCCTGCCACAGAGCATTAGATCAGGGTCCTGTTGAACTCCCCTTATTCTACTCAAGGGCATAGCCACAGTTTTTTATGGGGAAAACCGAAAGCTCTTGGTATCAGCCCAGGCAGAAAGCCTGTCCAACACAAGTTGCATGCACCTCTCAATAGCAGACATGCGGGAACCAGAAAGCCAGATGGCCAAATCATCCACATTAAGGGATAAGGACACTCCAACAGGCACAGTGTCTAGAATACCCTTGATGGCCACAGCAAACAATGAAACACTTAGGATACTACCCTGTGGGATACCTTCCTCCTGGCACAGTGGCGCAGAAAGGGAAGAAGCCACACAGACCTGAAACACACAATCTGTCAAGAAGTGTCCAAGCAACACCGGCAGGCAACCATGTAACCCAAAAGCATAGAGTCAGGCTGTGTCATAAGCCTTCTCGAGGTAAAAAAACTCAGCCACAAGATGTTGCTTAGAGGCAAAAGCTTCACAGATCGAGGATTCAAGTCTGATAAGGTTGTCAGAAGTACACCGGAAGCCACTCTGAGATGGCGAGAGATGGCCACCTTTTTCCAGAAACCACACAAGTCTGATATTGACAATTTTTTTCAAACAATTTGAACACACACAACGTTAAACAAATTGGGCAGTAATTAGATATATTGCAATGATCCTTTCCAGGCTTGGAAATAGGAAGAATAATGCCCAACTTCCAGCTTGCAGGCAGAGTACCCGCTCCCCAAATCCTATTAAACAAGTCAAATAAAAACATTAAAGAGGCATTCAGAAGATGATGAAGCATGGCATATGGGATGTCGTCAGGACCAGAATCAGTGTCACCACATTCCGAGAGGGCAACATGCAGCTCCCGAAGACTGAAGTCAACATTGTAAGACCATAAATTAAGACCCTGTCTCTCCTGGCTACTTCGGGCACATGGCTTGAAAGGATCCCTCTGGGAAACCGTGCAAACCTGATTAGCTAGGGCAGAGGCTACTTCACCAGTTGCAGACACCAGATTACCTTGAATCCTCAACCCTGGTTGAGAAAAGGGTGAAAACTTTCCAGATATCTTGAAAAATTCTCTTCCACAGCATAGGCGGTGGAGTGGAAGAAGTAATCTTGGAAACGTATGCCCTTCTTCTCAGGTGGGGCCCGGTCGTACCAATCACGAATCGAGAGCCTCGAGAGGGTGATAATGATCTAGTGCCTCAACGTTTGGAATGATCTCTCTTCGTCCTAGCAGCGGTGGTACCTGACCGAGGCGCGTAGACCCTCCTTGTAACCCTACTCGCTTTGTTCGCAGCCTTTAGCGAGGGAACAGCAGCCACAAAGAGGGTCAACATACCAAGCAAGACCTTCCAGAACCAACTCAACTGAAGGCTGATTGTTGGGGGTTGAGTCAAAGGGAGCGGGTGAGTGAGCCGTGTGGGTGTCTGAAGACATATCCCTTGCCACACTTGAGCAAGGCGTAGGAACTAGAGCCACAGAAATCCTGTCTGTTTCAGCCACCAACGCAGATGCCACATTATCCAGAGTCGCAGAGTGAGGGGCATCCTCAGAACCCCCTTGAGGCATGGAAGGTTGAACCTTAGAAGGAGGGGTCTGCTCCAAAGGTTCCTCACTTGCTTGAGGTTGGCAATCTCAACCTCCATCTCCATGCCAGTACTCGTTGAATCGGAAGCACTATCTGCCACAGAGCCTTTTACACAAAGAGGTTGCGCAATGGCAGAGGGATCACCAGCCCCAGCTACAGGCTGTGAGGGAGGAGCCACAGGTAGGAGGGCAACAAGAGCCACAGAGTGCCCATGGGGATGACCAGGAGGAGGATGCTTGGCAATGGAGGAGGAGACTTATGAAGGATGGCTAGTTCGAGTAGCAGAAGACTTGTAACGACACACAGAAGGAACACTGTGCAAAAGTGCAGCAGGCATGAACTTTGAGAGAAGAGATTCCAAAGAAACACCAGGACAAAGAAACATAGAAGATACACAATCTTTAGGTTCAGCAAAGCTCAGCTTCTCCTTCATACGTAGAGACAAGGTCTCCTGTTCAACTCTGTATCGATAACAAGACTTGGGCGAAGCGGCATGGCCACCTCCACAATTCATGCATGATACCAGACCCAGACAGCCTGTACCCTCATGTACCGAACCTCCACAGTAGACGCACACTGGCGTTAGTCCCTGGGTAAGCTGTCGCAGGAACGTCCTTGAGATGCCAGGAAAGAAGAAATTCAGAAAAGAAAATACCAAAGAGTTGCCGCCAACGACCAACATGCAATACCAGCCAACAAGGGCCAGGATTGCAACCATAAAATCATGCAACATCGACAGGACGAAAGGAAAAAAACAAACAGAATGGGGAAAGCACCAAAGAAAACGCGGCCAACAGGGGAAGCTATCTCAACCTTACAGAAGATGTGCATCCAGTCCAAAACATTCCCGATGCCTTTCTCCAACAAGATATCTCAGCACCTTCCAATATATACCACACAGACCACAACAACCAAACACCACATAACAAATCCCATTCACATAATATACCCCCCACAGCACAGCTAGAAATACCCAGAACACACAACCACATGGCCTCCCTCTACAACGACGACACCACCAGTCCTATGCAAGTTAGGCATCAACATCAACCATGTGCCTCGATAGACTACAATCTAAATAGTAAAGTGTATACACAGGTGCTAACAAAATGCTTAAAACCAGTGTTAACGTACCATAAGAACTCATACGACGATGAACTAAACAGGCCAGAAATAGCAGAATAGCCTCACACGTCCTCTGCAAATATCTCTCAGAACCTGCCAGAATCCAATACCAAAGTAATATCCATGTATGCACTACCCATACATAAATCCGAAATGCAAATAACCCATAGTGCAACTGGCTCTCTGAGAGAAAACAAAGCCAAAATATCTAACGTGCCCCTTTGCCCCGAGATCGTTCACCCGGGACGCCGACAAAAAACAGTCACTATTCACGCTGAACAAGGTAGAGTCAAGCATTCAGCCTGCTGGCTTAAACTCGGTACTCCTAGGTTAGAAAGGAGAATTAATGAAATTGATAGTTGTGAGGAAGTAAATTCTTTATTCTGTTACTACATCAACTGTCCGGTAGGATTTTTCTGTTAATATTTGAAAAAATATCGAAATCTAATAAAACACTCTCACAAATACACCTTGGATGTGGCAACATTCTGCCGGAGTTTCAGGGCAAAATACGCAAAAAGGGTAAATTTAAAGATCCCGCTACCCTGCGCATGCCTAGCCACACCCCCGTCACACGTATATATATCATGTGTTGATAAATCATCATAAAATACCGAAAAACAACAGAAAATTCCATCTTGTTCATACATTGTGGTGCTACTTGACAACTCTATCATGTGGGTGAGTGAGGGAGTTGGTAGACACGATACCGAGAGCTCAGTAGCTCTCTAGCATCTAGTAAGAGAGAGCGTACGTGCGTCAGCTGTTACTCGGTCAGCTGTTTTCCATATATTCCCTATTTATACATATTTATTTGGCTTCATACAACAATGCCAAAGAAAAGCAAGCATCAGAGAGCTCTCGCAGCCAATTTGAGAGCGGGGAGGGCAAAATTTGAGCAACAACGTACACGTGACTCATCACCACCCCACCAGTCCTTGTCTCCACCACCACCACTGTCTCCCACCGCCTCACACACACCACCACCACCGCCTCACACACACCACCACCACCGTCTCCCACTGCCTCGCACACACCACCACCACTTCCTCGCACACACCATCATCACCATCACAATCTACCTCACAAGATTCACCACAGCCCAGCACACTGCCATTTTATTTTTGAGAACATGGAGAAGCACTTCAAAGAAACTATGAAAGCAGCCCATGAAGCGATATTCACCCACTATGTAACCAGGAACATCACTCAACCAGATGACAACAATATTCTGGTGACAATGAGGGAGGTGGCGCCTCCTGATACCCTCACCTTCGAGCGAATAATAACTACTTAGGGGGGAGCAGGTGCCATTTCAAAGCTTAAAGTACATTGAGAATATGTCCTAAACATGTCATCTTATTGTGATGTATTTTGGCGGCTTTTCTGCATGAAACAGTAACACAAAAATGCGTTGAAGGTAAATTAGGGAAAAATATGCTTTCGGGGGTGTTTCTCAAACGTCTGGGTTTGCTTAAATTTGTCTTATCTTTACCCTCAATTATTGACCCATTTTAATGGTTTTGGTCTCATTTGAAAGGGGAAAGAATGGAGGAATAAAAACAATAAGAGTATATTTTGGTAAAATTCTCATACTTTCTCACAATAAATGTTTACTTTCTAGACTTTGGGAAACAAAATAAAAATTAATTTCAAGAAAAATGTGGCTTAAATAACAAAAACATCAAAAGATATGGTTAGGCATGTAATGAGCTCTAAAAAAAATCGGACACACGGTTTGGTCAAAGTGGCAAAACATTGTTTTTTTTCAGGCGTCGTTTTTTTTATTTTTATTATTATTATTTTTCGTCCAAATTGCTTGAAATTTGCACACAAAGGTCACAGTATAAACACTTATAACAGGGAACAAAAATTGCTCAGTAATTTCTATTTATTAGAATATTACAGGACGATCCCCTTAAATGGGACAGAGAATAACTCAATCGGGGTCTACTCCAACTTAACCCTTAAAAAGCGGCTCACCACTTAAGTCGAGTTAATTAAAGCTGGACTATGTGGCGGCGCTCGACATAGGTCGAGTGGCAATTTCAGCACGTAATGTGGCTGAGAGAGAGAGACAAGTGGTGGCAGGAGACTAGCGAGCGTATGACTGCTCCAGACCACCGCGGCGAACCTACTGACACAAATCTCAGCTCCCTCCTCCCTCTCTCACTCGCTACATACTCAATTATGTACCGAAAGTACCGAATTACCTGCTTTTTGCACTCGCGTTGCACGGTTATTGCAAGAAAACTATCCATCATACAAGGATCGTTATGGTGTCATTCGAAAGCTCTGTTTATGCCCTTTCAGGGATAGCTACTTGTTTTACGTTCTGGGTCTTATTTAGGCATGAAAATTATCACGTAAACAGCCCTATTTTGGCTAAAAACACCCCGCTGGGCGGTACATATAAATAAACCGCATAGGCCGCTCGTAAGGTGTTAAGTGAGACCAAGATCGAGTCACACAATCAAAGGCAAGACCTACGCCCGGGAAAATTTATGTTTACCGAGTGCAGGGTATCTTTTAGTTTCATCACCCTGATTCAGCGTGGAGAGTAGTGTCGTGAGTCGCACTAAGACGAGTTCGCGAAAGAGTCTAGTAGAGCGTATCTTTGAATTGTTTGGGACTGAACCTAGCTGGGAAGTGTGAATATCTCAGTGCCTCTGTAATCAAAGGCACGGCAGCCCGTGACCCAACTCCAATCTCCGCTCAAACTCGTTCTACCAGTGTTTCTACTCTATGAAATCCTTTAAGTGCTTTTCATAGTTTGTAATGGCAACAATGATTACAGTGCGGGTCTAGACTTAGGTATACCAAGGTTAATTTCTTAATTAACTTCAGACAGAAGAATTTTCCTCTCTTCCCTTCTTTATTTATTATCCGTTGCTCCATTTGCGGGAGACACTCTTATCATGTGGAAAAATATACACATACTTCCTTGAATTCAGGTTCCAGGATTTCTCACATAGGAAATATATATATATATATATCTTTTCCAGGTATAAAGACATACACTTACACGTAAATCTTGAACACTTCGTGCAGACCTAAGTTTATGCGTTCCACATCATTTTGGGTACAGATCCAATAGTGAAAGTTTCGTCGCAGAGCTGAATGTTTCTCAGTCACGTATAGTTGACTAATATAATTATTCTACCTTGATGAATTCGATTTTCGTCCTTGTCACTCATTGAGTTATTACAGTTTATAAACTTATTCAAGTTGCATTAACTTATTGTTCGTTTTGAGATTAAATATTGTCCTATTGTCCATAACCATCAGAACCACAGTTCTAGTGTCGCAGTAACTGTTGTTTACTTATGTTCAAGCCATATTTGAGTGCTAGGCATCTTTACTTCAGGACTATATATCTTGTGATTTGAGACTTGTTATCTCTCTGTGTTATTACTTGTATGTTCATTCGTAACATTATTCTTATTTGTATATGATTACCATTCTTATTTCTCCAGAGACTTATTGAGATTGTACCCTAGCAGTTAAGTATTAAAACTTGTGTATCCTGTCTATATGTGTTTTGTGTCCATTGTTTATTACTTGTGTATTGATTAAGAGAATTAAGACCAGTCCTCACCCAGTGGAGAGGTACCTAAGTTGACAATAACCGCTGATCCCTAAGTTGGGAATCGCAATCAGACTATCTCACGTTACTTGAAAACGTGGCATACCAGTCCTATATGCCCAATACGCTGGCAATGGAAACAACGTCGCGGTTTTGAAACATAAGGCTTAACCAGATAATGGTACAAGGCAGCTACCAGAAGGTCAGGAAGGTCCAAGAGATCAAATGTGAGGATGAGGGTTGGTGTGGTGACAAACTCACCATCAATCATCTTTTTTTAATACATTCGACTGTGATAACATGTGAAGCTAATACCTCGTCATAGACCACTAACACCCAACCGGTTGGCCTGCAAGTGATGGCCAGATTCCAGAAGGCGAGCACTCTGCTCCTCATCTACTACCTCAACTAATAGGCTACCATCAGCTTGTGGAACCACCTACAGAGAAGTACCACAGGCTCTAACTAAATCTGTGAGTTTGGAAAATATCATGACATCGCAGATCTAATACATCGAGGGAACGAACCACCACAAACTTAGTAAAGGTAACTCCTAAACCCTGCTCAGGAAGGGACCCATCAGCTCTCGGAGGAAGACGGGACCTAGCAGACGGAGACCTGCCTGGAAAGGCTGTATCGTCACCATAAGGGAAAGGGGAGGATCAGGAGGGAAAACCGAGAGATCACCAAAGCTGTCAACAGTCAAGGGCAGGTTAGTCACCATACCACTAAAATATAAATCTCACTGCAGCCAGGCCCATACCCACCACGGAGCCACAATTAGGAGACAAGAAAAACAGCCCCAGGGATCCAGCCAAAGCACATGCCAGAGAAACAAGGGGACATAAAGGTGCCTCCATCCGTCAAGTTCGGCACAACGCCAAGGCCCCCGGCTTGTGGTAAAGGGGCCACAGATGTGACCCCAGTTTTACAGTAATGAGCAGTAGCCACCCATAAACTCCCTCCAACAAAATATAAAAATAGACAAAACAGAACTCCAAAATATTTAAAGCCGTCAACAGTAAAACTAGGCAGAGAAGTACGACATCACTGGAAGGCCCCACTCGTACCAGTAATGAAGGGGAAGCACTTAGTCCACTAGCACGATGAAACTCGAACCCTAAAAAGGAAGGTAAGCTACTCAAATAGGAGAGTCCACCGGCAGTGCTTCAAGCCCCACCACCACGCGCAAGGTTGCTCCCTATTTGCGGAGCGGTCATCATAGTACAGTATTGATGATAGCTGTGATGGTTATAGTACTGAAATTGGTGGTATGATTTGTTCCATTTTTCGCTATAACAGTACTGATATAGTGTTGATGAAGATAAGATAGATTATTTTCACAAACCTCAAATACCTATCTACACTTGCGATAATGAGTGTTTATGCATAATACAATTATTGTCTTTGTGTTTATACTGAAGTGACATAATTTGTTCCCTGTACATATTTTATGAGTAGGATGAAGAGGAGATTCACTATAATGTGTGAATTTATTTATTATAATAAGAGTAATTCTAGTTTTTAAATGATCACAAATTCGCTATCAAATATATAATATAGAAGCCAAGGGTAATTACTAAATTTCACCATATCCTTGCGAGACGAACCTCAATAATGTGTTATGTGGTGTCCCAGCTTCGAATCCCGGGAGGATCAAATTAATTTAATTGGAGTATGATTGGTGGTGAGAGTGAAATCAATAAATTAAGATTGTTTATAATCCGTGCTGAATACTCTGCCGTTAGTAGATAATCGGGTTTAGGTACAATCTCAGTTTGGACCGGAATTGGAATTTTTTCGCTTGTGTTCCTTAAAAAAAAATTGTTTATATATCAATGTGTTTGGATAAGAACATAATAATGATTATCTCCCAATGTTGGCCACAATAAACAATGTTTGTATTTACTCTTGCAATTGGGTATATACATACCTGATGGATTGGAATTATTGTTTTCATGACGAATATTATCTCTTCTCCCGATTTTACTATTTTTACATAAATACAAAATTGGCTGCCCCATCGCAGGGATGGATGTGTCTGAATGGGTGTATATGAAAATACCTTGTTTCAACCTACAGTTTATTTACAGTTCATTTCAAGTGATGTTAATACTGCATCTACCTACTTATCTATCTAGTACACGAGCCATCAGTATCACATAATTATTGTGTAATCAGTATATCACCATCTATCTTCAGTCCCTATAAACACGTACTGTACATACAAGATATATTTATCACCTACTCTACAATCATACACCATCACCTACCAACACTACATTACCACTACCTACCAACACTACAGTACATCTCCACCACCTACCAACACTACATCACGGTCACCTACCAACACTACACCACCACTACCTACCAACACTACATCACCACCACCTACCAACACTACATCACCACCACCTACCAACACTACATCACCACCACCTACCAACGCTACATCACCACCACCTACCAACACTACATCACCACCCCCTACCAACACTACATCAGTGTGTCGTACTAGTCTGTGTACATCGTCTAGGTGTACTACCCGGCCGGCGTTTCCGTGTTATCATCAAATTAATCGTACTTCCGGACAGTACTCGACAGTGCCAACTTTATAAGAGGCCGGCTGTGGGACTCCCGTAACCATATCAAGAGTTGGCAGTCCTACAGTTGGCAGAGTTGGCAGTCCTGAGAGTGTGTTGTGGTGTGAATATCCTCCTGGATTCTTGTTTTTTTCTCTAAATTGGTGCGAACCTCTACAACATGGATTATACAACATTATCAGTGAAGCCCTCGGGAACAATATGGTGAAGTGACCGTCAATATTGAGGTGTTATTAAGGATACAGTGACTATAAACCTTCGTTGGTCGTGAACATCTGCAGTATTGTTGTGGTGAGGTTATGGCGGTGGAGGTATTTACCCCTCTACTCCAACTCCTTCCTGCTGGACTTATGAACGAGTGACGATACTTATGATATAATATACACCTGGAGTTAAAGTGTACTGAATATGTATCTATACAATTATTCAGTATAATCCTAGACAACCTCGGTGAATCTCCATTATATATCTTCATATTTGTGAACGCTCTCCGTTTTCTGTGATAATTATTATTATGGAGTCTTGCTAATAAACCATCACGATGGGTGAGAATGAGTTTATTGTGAACAGTGTTTTGTGTTTCCTGAACTCGGAGAAAAATGATTACCCTTATGAAACTCTCAGTGATATAATTAACTCATTTTACTGCTATGAAGAAATTAAAAAGGGGAAAGAATTACTATGTGCTATCTTGAGCGAAGATGGGACCTGTCGAAAGAATCCTGATAGAAAACGAAAAGAACTGAATGATTTAATTGAGCTTCACGAACGAGTGATCAAAGCAAAGAAGCCTGTGAAATTTGTGACTGAATCACATAAACGGATGCCGCCCATCGGTCTTGAAAAGTATGGCCCACTACTACTGAACTTGTCTGAAGATACTGCACTGATTAAGGAGCTATTACCAAAAATTGTAGATATCAAAACCGAGGTGATAAATACTGGCGACACTGTTCGGCAAATGAAAATAGACTTTGCTGACTTAAAAGGCAAGTTCACCAGTGCTGTTTCGGGTCTTGACGAAGCAGTACGAGACATAACGGTAAACGACGTTAATGTTTTGGAGGACTTAACATCCTTACGCAGCGTAACTGCGCAACCAATAACGCCGCCTGCACCACGAGCTGAACTCATCACGAGTAATAATGATAACCATACCAGGGAATATTCAGAGGTGGCGAGGGTGAGCTCGACTCCTAATATAGTGAACAGAAGAGGTGTGAGGGATGCTGACGAGGTGGAGGGTGAAAGTGAGATTGGAGGCCAGGTGGTGGGGGGAGGATGGACGAGGGGAGGCAGCGGAGACCAGCGAGGAGCGGGGAGGAACGGTGGGGCGACTGATGGAAATGTTGATGATGTGTTTGTCAACGTAAGGAAGGATAACGGCGATGCTGTGGCGGGAAGGATGAGGCATGGTCGGGATCTGCGAGGCAAAGGTGTGCCTGTGAGCCAGGAGAGGCAGCAACGTAGCTTTCCCTCATCCCGAGTCACCAGGATGAGTACAGGTGCCGTGACTAAGGGTGTCAGGCACACCTTTATAGACGGGAGTGCCAGGGCACCCCCTTCATTAGCACAACGAAGCAGTACCTCCTCAGTAGATGAAGGGTGGAAACAGGTCAAGAATGGTAACAGGAAGAGGAAGGTAAATACTGGAGTAAGAGGTTTAAAGAAATGCGAAGGGTCGACACTCAAAGCTGCTATTAGAATGATTGATGTGTACATTGGAAGAGTTGATAATAATGTAACAGGTCAGGAATTAAAGGTATATATAAAGGATGTCTTTGGTATGGATATTACAGCTATAAGTAAATTAATAATCAGGACTAATGAACACCAAGCCTTCAAAGTAACTGTAAAACTTGCCGAGAGAGAACAACTTTTTAATCCAGAACTATGGCCTGAAGATATCGTAGTTAATACGTTTTTTAGCAGACCTGGTGAATCTAATAAGTAGTTTTCTCTTGGTCTCAATAGTTATATATTTGTATTTTTTACCTTTTAATCTTGTGTGATAATGGCTTCTGATTGTATCAAGATATGTACTTATAACTGCTGCTCTCTAAAGAAAAACATTGATTTGGTGAGACAGCTTACATCATCTGGCTATGATCTAATATTTTTACAGGAAACGTTTTTGACTGATGATAAACTTGCAATTTTAGACTTTGTTGATGAAGAGTACGATTGTGTTGCTGTAGGAGCCACTCTGTCTGATAAATCTTTAATTAGTATGGCCGGCAGACCTGAGGGAGGTATGGCTGTTTTATGGAAAAAAAATACACAGTTAAAAATAAATAATATTACATTGGAAAAAAATTACATGGTTTTTAATATAGACATATATGGGTTTAATGTTGTTTTTATCAATATATATTTGAACAGCGATATTTGGAAAGCTGAAACTTTAAACAAATATTTGGAAACACTTTCATTATTGGAAAATTTGATGAACAATTTACTTTGTGATGATATTTTTATCATAGGGGATTTTAATGCTGACCCTCACTCAGGTAGAGCCTGGAGAAGTTTATCAGACTTCATGGAGAGAAACTCTTTGCAATGCTATGACGTAAATATATTGAGTAATGATTCTTACACTTTTGTTGGTTATGGAGACTCGGTTACTAGGTGGCTTGATCATGTTGTAGGCAAGGAAGACAACAACATTACTGTGAAAAACATAAAAATACTTTACAGTGTTGTGGGATCTGATCATGTTGTAGGCAAGGAAGACAACAACATTACTGTGAAAAACATAAAAATACTTTACAGTGTTGTGGGATCTGATCATGTTGTAGGCAAGGAAGACAACAACATTACTGTGAAAAACATAAAAATACTTTACAGTGTTGTGGGATCTGATCATGTTGTAGGCAAGGAAGACAACAACATTACTGTGAAAAACATAAAAATACTTTACAGTGTTGTGGGATCTGATCATGTTGTAGGCAAGGAAGACAACAACATTACTGTGAAAAACATAAAAATACTTTACAGTGTTGTGGGATCTGATCATGTTGTAGGCAAGGAAGACAACAACATTACTGTGAAAAACATAAAAATACTTTACAGTGTTGTGGGATCTGATCATGTTGTAGGCAAGGAAGACAACAACATTACTGTGAAAAACATAAAAATACTTTACAGTGTTGTGGGATCTGATCATGTTGTAGGCAAGGAAGACAACAACATTACTGTGAAAAACATAAAAATACTTTACAGTGTTGTGGGATCTGATCATGTTGTAGGCAAGGAAGACAACAACATTACTGTGAAAAACATAACAATACTTTACAGTGTTGTGGGATCTGATCATGTTGTAGGCAAGCAAGACAACAACATTACTGTGAAAAACATAAAAAATACTTTACAGTGTTGTGGGATCTGATCATTTTCCAGTGGAAGTATCTCTGAAATTTACTGGGGTAAGACCGACAAGATCATTTGCTCCGATTATTGAAGAAAATAGAGCCTATATTAACTGGGATAAGCTAAAGGCGAATGATTTTAATGATATAAATAATAGGGTTGATGACCTCTTACAAGATATGTGTTCCTTGCCTATTCATGACTGTCATAAGTTAGGCTGTAGGGATCCCAATCACTGGAAAATGATTGATATATTGTACAAAAATATCACGACCAGCATTCAGACTTCTAGTAGAGATTACGAACGTCATAGCATCAGGAAAAATAAATATAAGGTAATACCAGGGTGGAACCGATGTATTAGAGCTAAACACAGTGTTGCCAGGGAGACATTTTTACTATGGGTGAGACAAGGTAGACTGAGAGGAACGGATCTACATCGCCAGATGTTAGAGGCCAGAAGGGAGTTTAAAACAACACTCAATGACTGTAAACGTAACGAACAAAGAGAAGTTTGCAATTCAATCATGGACAAATTTCATTATAAAAACAAATCAGAATTTTGGGGTGAAGTTAAAAGAAAACGGGGATTTAAGAAATCGGCAAGTGTTATTAATGGTCAAAGTGACAATTCTAATATTACTCAAGTATTTGCAGATACATTTTTACCTAGTCTAATTTCGGATAACAATGAGGCAGAGGAAAATTTCTGCAACGAACTGAAACAAGCCTGGGCTGGTGGTAGAAAAATGTATCTAACAATATCTAGTCACACTTAAAAATCTCATACCTCGTCTTAATTCGGGCCAAGGTCATGACCTCATCCATGCAACTTTTTTAAAGAATGCTTCACAATTATTCTTGGAAAACCTTGCTTGCTTCTTGAATACGTGTTTTACCCACTGTTATCTCCCTGAAGACTTATTAAAGGGTACTATTACTCCAATTATTAAGGACATTAGAAAAATGTAACAGAGGCAGATAACTACCGGCCTGTAATGCAGTCCTCATGCCTTTTAAAACTCTTTGAACTATTTATGTTAGATATATTGTCTGAAAAACTTATTATTAATTATAGACAATTTGGATTTAAAGCTGGTTCTTCAACAACAGATACATGCTGTATCCTGAAAGAGGTTATGAAAAAGTATACAAACTGTAAGAAAACTGCTATTGCAACATTTATTGATCTAAGCAAAGCTTTTGATAGGTTGGATCATTTTATTCTAGGTAATAAATTGTTAAAATCTTCTGTACCAGCAGATATTACCCTTATTATCCTTCATTATTTAAGAAATCAAAAAGCTAACATTAAATGGCAAGACTTCTATAGTAACTATCAGTATATTGAAAAGGGAGTAAGACAAGGGGGAGTTCTCTCCCCCTTTTTATTTATTTTTTCATTAACGAAATTATACTTGATGTGGTAAGAACCAATGTTGGATGCAGATATGGTGACGTAAGAAGCAACATTTTAGCTTACGCAGATGATTTGGTTTTACTTGCAGATTCTATTTCGAATATGGATGTATTATATACTAAATTATGTTCTTCTATTGACGCACATTTACTTACAATTAATAAGGGTAAATCTAAAAGTATGATTTTTTCTACAAAACCAGATCAGAAAGTACAAAGCATCGAGCTGAATGGTGATAGACTGGGGGTTGTAAAGGCGTTCAAGTACCTTGGGCATAACATCCTTTTTAATTTCAAAGATACGGATGACATCAGTTTTAGAATAAACAAATTTTATGCCTCCTTTAACAGCATGTTTAGAAATTTTAAACAGGTGAATACAGATACTTTTATATTTCTTTTTAACTCATACTGTCTACCAGACTATGGTATTCCCCTCTGGAATCATAATTCTTCTTTTAAATCTAATATTTTTAAAACTTTTAAAATAGCTTTTAATAAATCACTTAAGCGCATATGTCAGGTGCCAGCCTATGCCAGCAGTCATATCACGGCAGCTCGATGCAACCAGTTGCTTCTTGACCATCATACAGCATTGGTTCAAGCTCGCTATTGTAGGAGAATACTAAGGTCACAAAACCCTATCATTAAGTTCAATATATCTATTATTAAGGAAGGGTTCATGATGCAGCATGTAATAAATCTCTTTAGAAATGTATACAATGTTAATATACTGGGAGAAGAGGTAGATGTACTGAAAGCCAGGATAGAGTGGGTTCAAAGGCATGAGGACAGACGAGGCCCTTGCATATATTATGGGTACTAGTTCTTACAAGTTGTCATAGGTTCTGCTGTTTAGGTTTTATTTCATGTCATATTTATATTAATTTACTTATACACTATATATATATATATATATATATATATATATATATATATAAATATATAATAGTTTTTATTTTTTTATTTTATTTTTTTATTATGTATATTTTACTTTGGACTAAATGAAAGCTACTGTAACAACGCGTAAATACTGTATTAAGTTAATATTAACGGAAATCAATTTATTGAGAAGTACCAGAATTGAATTAAACAATTATTTTTAGTATTACAAATTATATATTATGAGGGGACGAACTATTATTGGATGTACCGGGTCACACTTTTAAAGATTGATCTATTTCTAATGTATATGTAATGTATATAAGTTTATGTATATTACGAAATAAAGTTATTGAATTATTGAATTGAATTGAACATCACCACCCCCTACCAACACTACATCACCACCACCAACACTACATCACCACCACCAACACTACATCACCACCACCAACACTACATCACCACCACCAACACTACATCACCATCATCTACCAACACTACATCACCACCACCTACCAACACTACATCACCACCGCCAACACTACATCACCACCGCCAACACTACATCACCACCACCAATACTACATCACCAACGCCAACACTACATCACCACCACCTACCAATACTACATCACCACCACCAACACTACATCACCACCACCAACACTACATCATCACCACCAACACTACATCACCACCACCAACACTACATCACCACCACCATCACTACATCACCACCATCTACCAACACTACATCACCACCACCTACCAACACTACATCACCACCGCCAACACTACATCACCACCTACCAACACTACATCACCACCCCCTACCAACACTACATCGCCACCACCTACCAACACTACATCACCACCACCTACCAACACTACATCCCCACCACCTACCAACACTACATCACCACCACCTACCAACACTACATCACCTCCACCTACCAACACTACATCACCACCCCTACCAACACTACATCACCACCACCTACCCACACTACATCACCAACACCTACCAACACTACATCACCACCACCTACCAACACTACATCAACACCACCTACCAACACTACATCACCACCCCCTACCAACACTACATCAACACCACCTACCAACACTACATCACCACCCCCTACCAACACTACATCACTACCCCCTAACAACACTACTATGGTTAATCTAGATAAAGTGGACTGTATATTATTAATTTGGGAGAAGCATTAACCATATAGAATAATTACCCATTAGATGAACTCAGCTGGTGATTGGAGGATGGCGGAAAATAGGCTAGTTGACTTGAAGTGGTTAGTAAGGTAAACAAGCGTATGGAAAGAGGCTACAATAGGCTAGGATAGGCTAGATATTTACGTTACTTTTGTGATAACTAACAAAGATGATGATGTAGTGACTATATGAAATATGAGATGAAAGTGAAGCAAAAACACCTGATATATGAAACTATAGGAAGAAGGCTTAGCGTGTGTAGCTGGGACGGAGGTTGGTTGGAGAGTGAGTGCAAGCGCGTTGTGTTTGTCTCTGTCGTGACCTACCGCGCACGCGCATAACATATGGAAAATTTATCCTATCTTTTTTACAATGAGATAGTTATGAACAATCTTAAATAATACAAATATATATATATATATATGGGAATTATAATCTTACAATACTTTCCCATAATTACACAACTACAGAATAATATATTCTACCCAATCATGGAACGTTCGACCAAGGTTATGGAAGCGTTCAACTTAAGACTACAGAAGCGTTCAAATTAAGACTACGGAAAGATACGTAACGCTACATCAACCAAGATTACCTGACATCGAGACTGTTCATACTAGATAGAGTATACTAAGTATGGACATATTCCCACCACCAAAAAATATACAAAATTTACATGATTAGATTTGCCCGGAGGCAATCTTATCCCGCCAAGCTTGGGAGGATATCTGGGCTGCCTGTCGATGTGGGCGTCCGCCGGACGCGTCAACAGGCTGCGCCGAGGTAGAAGCCAGGGAGGGGACATCAATGGATAACTTATTCGAGGGGGTGTCCTTGCGATCGAGGTCACCCTCAAGAGGATATAGTCGTACTGTTGGCCGTGTGATTACTCTAGTCCTGGTGCGAACCTTCGCTACCCGAACCTCACCATCACGACCTGGTAACAACTCCTCTATCCGACCCAATTTCCAGAATGCGCGCGGGCCCTTTTCATGGATAGTTACCACGTCCCCTACCCTAGGCCAATGACCTTTTAATGGCGTTAGTTTACCTTTTTGCGCTTCTCTCAAAGTCACCAGATATTCTGTCGACCAGCGATGCCAAATATCTCGCGATAATTTACGAATATATTTGTAGCAGGCCGATATCACGTCCCTACTTGTGTAGTCTGGATCTTCCATAGTATCCTCATCATGCTCTTCAGGAAGATCCGCAGTCTGTATCCACGTACCAGTACTGAGGGTGTGATTGGGGTAAGGTCTTCCAAATCACCAGAAGCATAGTATAGAGGGCGATCATTTACGGTGGCTTCAATCTCCAAGAGTATGGTGTTGAGTTCCTCAATCGAGATGAGAGCTCTACCCAACACCTACTTCAGACCCGCCTTCACGATGCCTATGGCTCTCTCCCATATGGCGCCAAACCAAGGCGCTCTGGCGGGTATGAAACGCCATTCGCAATTTACATCCGCTAGGCAGGTCTGAATCTTAGGATTGTTGATCACTTCTTTAAGATATGTAGATGCCCCTATGAAAGTCTTTGCATTGTCACTCAGCATGATATGTGGATATCCCTGTCTACTGCAGAATCTTCGGAAGGCATGTAGGAAGCTATCACAAGTGAGGTTGGTGACCGTTTCCAGGTGAATTGACCTGGTAACGGCACAGGTGAAAAGTATCATATACACCTTAAGATTGGGTGAATCTTTCACAGGGATTGCTCCACTGTAGTCAACCCGGGTAACTTTGTAAGGGTCACCTGGGGTGGTTCGCAGGTTTGGTAAGGGAGGAATTCCGACGCGATCATAATGTGTTCCCTGTACCCTTCTACACTTTAAGCATTTGCGTAGGACTTTCTTGATCACCTGCCTGATTCTAGGCACCCACCATCGTTGTCTTACATAGGTGACTATATGACCAACCCCATAATGACAACAGAGTCGGTGACACCTATCGATGATTAGATGGGTGAAGTGATGATTGGGGGGCAGTAGTATTGGATACTTACTTGCCTCAGGGAGGGCTGCCAATCGTAATCTGCCTCCGCAATGTATCAAGTCCCCCTTCAAGTGTAAGCCCAACTGGTTGATCAGGTTATTCCTGGACTTTGTTTCCTTAACCAGTAATTTATATTCCTGCATATATATTTCTTGTTGACAGAGCTTATGTAATAATTTATCTGCAATTCTGATCTCCTTCACATTGAGGTAAGCACTACCTGTGGGTGGTGTGCCTTTGATTTTTGCTTTTACATTTTCTACAAATCGTATCACCCATGCTGTAACACGTAACTTCTCATAGCTGCTGAATCTATCCCAGTCCCATAACCGTGTGTCTTCGTCAGGCACCGAGTCACTTACCGGTGCCACAATAGCAGTGTGTTGCTCGCTCAAATCTATATTTTCTGGCCATTCGTTGGGATTATTAAGCCAGCATGGGCCATTCCACCACACCGCAGAAGATTTAAGAAATTTAGCAGAGACACCACGAGTAATGCAGTCACTTGGATTCTCTTTGATAGACACATACCGGAACTGTGCGGTTGGGAGCAGGGTATGAATTTCGTCGACACGGTTGGTGACTTACACTGGTAGCTTCTTTCGGCTATGTAACCAGTAGAGCGTAATTTGGCTGTCACTTCATATAACTGTCTCCGAGATATGTAGCAAATTTTTAAAAGTTTCCTCTATAAAGTGAACGAGTCTAGCAGCCAACAAAACTGCAGTCAGCTCTAATTTTGGGATGGAAAGGGATTTGATCGGGGCGACTTTCGCCTTCGCCATGACTAGACGGCTGCCACTTGTGTCAACAAAGTATATGGCGGTGCCGTACGTGACTTTGCTAGCGTCTGAGAAGGCATGAATGGAAACAGGATGGTCCATGACAAATCTCCGAGGAAAATTAAAACCCCTACAGAGACGAAGATCCGAAATAATGTCTTCCCACTCCTGAACCAGATCGCCAGTCAAAACCTCATCCCAACCTAGTTTTATCCTCCATAATTGCTGAAGGAATAATATTGATTTGATCGACACCGGTAGAACTATCCCCAAGGGGTCAAAAAGTTTAGCCGTCATACTCAAGCAAATCCGTTTTGTAATCTGCGAATATTGCGCATACTGAACGCCGAATGAGAGGGACCAGGAATAGAGGGTATCGGTGTCCGTTTCCCAAAACAACCCTAGCACTCTAACATGTTCCTGCTGTACAGCCGCCACACCTTCCCGTTGCAGTACAGTCCGCAAACCAGAATTATTTGTCGCCCATTCACGTAAATGTAGATGGGCGTCATTCATAATTTCTCGGACTACACCATAGGTATCACTCAGGAAATCTTCATCATTACCTGTACCCAGTAAATTGTCGATGTATAGCCCTGACTGAATCTGATGAATAACCTGCGGATCTGCACTGACATTCGACAAATGTTTTAAAATGGTGGCGTTTAAAAGAAATTGGGAACACGTCGCACCAAATAAAACTGCCCGGAAACCGGTAACAAATGAGGGGGGAATCTAGCTGCCTTGGAAATTTAGGCCACATAAACCGTGTATAGTCCTGGTTGTCTTCATGGAGTCTTAACATCAGAAATGCCTTCTCAATATCAGACACCCAGGCATACTTATCGAGTCTAAACCGGAGCAAAACCTGCGCTAAGTCTGGCACCAGTGAAGGTCCATTATACAGGCAGTAATTAAGACTAGGCTGACGATCACTCATCCTGGCGGAACAGTCGAAGCCGATACGCACTGGCGTAGTTTTGCTCTCCTTGACTACTCCATGATGAGCCAAGTAATGTCCGGTATCTGATTTATCAAAAGGCACCTCTTCTATAAAACCCCGGGACACCTGCTCCATTATGACTTTTGAGTATTCCTCGCAAAAGTCAGGCTCTTTGATGAATCTTCGCTGAAGACCCCGAAGACGGCCTATGGCCAAACCCTTGTTAGTTGGCAGCTGATCCTTGTAATTGTTCCAGGGCAGTCTCACTTTATACTGTTGGCTGTCGGGATCGTAGGTAACGGTATCCTCATACGACGATAGTGCTTGACGCTCAACCTGTGAGTATTCCTTAGGGGTTATCCCGATGTGATCTAATTCCCACAAAACGTTTAAGTCATTTTTGCATGGTGGAATATTACCAGTGGACATGTATTCGTCCATTGGGGTTACTGCTACTTTCAATACAGTAACTACTTCTGTGCTGGAGCTGGTAGGCTGTGCCACATATGAACCACTTATGGCATACCCGTACTTGGTAGGAATCAGAATTAGGCTACCTGACCTTTTATACCCAGGTCGCACTATATTGTAGTAATGATCCGCACCGATGAGCAGCTCCAGCTGATCTGTGTCCGTTGCATGAGGATCGGCTAATTGTATGCCTTTAATTTGTAAACTAACCAGTTTAGACTTTAGGTTAAGTTCACCTTTATGTTCTGGCAATTCATCAACCACTATTGCGTCTAGATGATGAAATTTACCTCTGTGTTTGTATTGCAGTGCCACAACATTATATTCCCTAGAGGCTTGTTTTCTGGTAAATCCGTGAAGACATAACTCCTCAGTTCCTTTAGAAATGTAGGAAAGGGAGGATAGAACAGAAGACTTCACAAAGGTCCTCTGAGAACATTGGTCAAGTAGCGATCTGATTTAAACACAATTATTATCCTTACCCTTTACCTGCAGCTGTACGGTGGGCAAGATTACTGTATTTTTACCTGTGGCAACGGACATTGTAGTTGAAGTAGCAGCAGTATGCTCTCTCTTGGTGTTATCCTCCGCTGGTCTACTTTCCTTCCCTTGTTTTTGTGTACACAGGGAATGAAAGTGTTTGCCCTTACAAAACTTGCAGCTTCTTATGTTAGGATTAGTAGAACCCGAATGGCCATGCTCTTTTGACAAGCACCCAGTGCAGAGACGTAGTTGACGGGCTCTTTTAACTTATACTTATACTTCATACACTTGTACCATAAATGATTGGTGCTACTACACAGAACACAGTTGAATTTCCTGTACTCACTTTGGGCGGTAAATGTTGCCGTAGCCATGGGTGTACCCCCTACTCTGTCTTGACCCGCCATATTGTACACTTCAGCCTGGAAGCAATGGGTGAATTTCTTATAATCCAGGCTCGAGTCTCCCATTTCCCGTTTTATGGTTCTTTTAGTGGTGATGGTAATTTATTGACAAGAGTCACCACACAAAATTCCTCCAAACAAATTCCATGGCTAATGATTGACCTCATCATACTCTCTGTATTGGCATAGAAGTCCTTCAGGTCAGCTGTTTGGTGATTGGGTGACACTAATTGATTGAATTTGGTAACATAAGCTGCCTTGATTCGATCTGGATGCCCATATGTCTCTTGCAGGAGCTCTATTGCTGGGGCATAACTTGCACTTTCGATAATGAATCCTTCGACTAGCTTATGTGCATCACCCAGAAGCTGACCCTTTAGATAGGTGAAGCGTTGTATATCTGTGAGGTCGGGATTGTCATGGATGGTACACTTGAACATCTCCCAAAATCCTGACCACAATGTGGCATCACCCTCAAATTTTGGAAGAGTAAGATGTGGTAATTTGACTGCGGATTTCTTTGGCTCCTTCTTGACCTCCTTCTTGACCTCTGGAATCAAGATCCCCTTCAGTGTGGCAACGATTACTTGTATGCCCTCCATATATAGGGTATCCTCTCTTAACTCCTCGATATACTCGGCGTCCGTCTCGTAAGTGTCGGCCAGGTCCTCCTGTGTGACCTCATACTTGTCAAGTTGCTTTTGAATACTGAGCAACCTGGCCTCCACCTCCACTCTAGACGCCGAATCAAGGAATTCGTCGATGTCAGAGGTCAAGACAGTCAAAGAGCCCTTAAGCCCAGCCCGACGCCTTTGTACACTTTTAGCCATGATTATACGGGAAGGAAATTTATTGACGTTAAATCAAACTATCAATGCCAGACCAAATAAGTTGCGGACAACAATACAGTACTCCGAGAAATCAAATTAAATCGCGAGCTGAAAATAAAACACCCTCACGAAATGCGGAATAAGAATTGTGCGCAATGTAGACTAGCAATCTGGAGCCTTTCAATTTAACTCCTTACATAATAGTTATGATCTAGATCCAGAAATTACAGAATCATTACACCCTAATTCAAGAAAAGCCGGGAGGGAAATTTAGTACAATACAGTATAGGCCAAAAGTTTCTAGATGTCAAAAAAGAGGTACCGTTTAAAGTTATAATAAATTCAAGAATTTTAAGAGAGAGAGAGCCAATAGGGTAATTTAAACAGGCTAAACTCAATGGGTACCGCTAATTTTATATTATTAAATTTAATAAATGTGAAAATTGTACACAAGAAAAGTTCATATCAAGAAGTCACAAGGAAAATGTTTTTGAGTTGGATTAACACACACTCAGCCTATCAGCTATCATATTACCCCGCCTTCAGGGCACACGACGAGAGTAGAATTTAGAAAGATATGTGAATGAATAACCTTTAAATTTTAAAGAAGTCATTTTTCAGTATAATTTTGATCTAGATTTAAATTATTATACAGTACAGTATGGATGAATTTAATCTCAATGCCGTGCCAATTGTGCAATATTTTCTAGGGCTAAAGTAGTTTTAATATAATTTAATGAGCCCGAAGAAGCATTTAAAGTAATTATTGTTTTGAGTACTGTACTGGATCAGATTTATAACTTTTCATTCTGGGTAAAACTCCCGTCACAGCCCTGACCTATCCAGTAGTTTCCACATCCTGTCCCACTGGTGGTCAGGCACCTGGGGTGGCCAGAGCAAAGAGCGGACGAAAAAAAACCCGACAGCCCCATGGGGCCAAAAGACTGGGGCCGGAGGACGTAGTAGGACACATGACAAAAACAGGGATAGGCCAGCCCCACTCCAAGCAAAGCAACCACCGACCCGCCGAATAACTCTCAAAAAGGGGGGGGGGGGGAGGGGGGGCAAACTAGTGAAAGGTTTTAACCCTTAACCATCGGCGCGCAACATATGTCGAGTTAAAGAAAACGTGCCCATATGCGGGCCTCGACAGATATCGAGTGCAATTTTGAGCACGTAATGTGCTGTGAGAGAGAGCTGAGCGGTGCGAGGAGCATAGATTCCCTCCTGACCACTCGCCACCACCGCCATGGGTCGACTGAAATTTATTACACCCTCCTCCACCCTCTCTCACTCGCTACACAGGGAATTATGTAAGAAAATTACCTTATTTTTAGGGTTTTTGCACTCGTGTTGTACGATCGTTGCAAGAGAACCAGTGGTCGTAGAAGGATAGTGCGGGTGTCATTGGAAAGCTCTGTTTATGCCCTTTCAGGAATAGATACTTGTATTACATTCTGGGTCTTGTTTATGCATGAAAAAGAGCACGGAAACAACCCCATTTAGGGTAAAATCACCCGCATGGGGGGTAATAGAAGTTACCGACCCACCCGCTCTTAAGGCGTTAAGGACCAAATATATGGTTAATCTAGATAAAGTGGACTGTATATTATTAATTTGGGAGAAGCATTAACCATATAGAATAATTACCCGTTAGATGAACTCAGCTGGTGATTGGAGGATGGCGGAAAATAGGCTAGTTGACTTAAAGTGGTTAGTCAGGTAAACTAGCGTATGGAAAGAGGCTATAATAGGCTAGGATAGGCTAGATATTTATGTTACTTTTTGTGATAACTAACAAAGATGATGATGTAGTGACTATATGAAATATGAGATGAAAATTAAGCGAAAACACCTGATATATGAAACTATAGGAAGAAGGCTTAGCGTGTGTAGCTGGGACGGAGGTTGGTTGGAGAGTGAGTGCGAGCGCGTTGTGTTTGTCTCTGTCGTGACCTACCGCGCACGCGCACAACATATGGAAAATTTATCCCATCTTTTTTACAATGAGATACTTATGAACAATCTTAAATAATACAAATATTTATATATATGGGAATTATATTCCTACAATACTTTCCCATATACAATTACAGAATAATATATTCTACCCAATCATGGAACGTTCGACCAAGGTTATGGAAGCGTTTAACTTAAGACTACAGAAGCGTTCAACTTAAGACTACGGAAAGATACGTAACGCTACATCAACCCAGATTACGTAACATCGAGACTGTTCATACTAGATAGAGTATACTAAGTATGGACAACTACATCACCACCCTCTACCAACACTACATCACCACCACCAACACTACATCACCACCACCTACCAACACTACATCACCACCCCCTACCAACACTACATCACCACCACCTACCAACACTACATCACCACCACCTACCAACACTACATCACCACCACCTACCAACACTACATCACCACCACCTACCAACACTACATCACCACCGCCAACACTACATCACCACCACCTACCAACACTACATCACCACCACCTACCAACACTACATCACCACCCCTACCAACAGTACATCACTACCACCAACACCACATCACCACCTACCAACACTACATCACTACCACCAACACTACATCACCACCTACCAACATTACATCACTACTCCCTACCAACACTACATCACCACCACCTACCAACACGACATCACCACCACCAACACTACATCACCACCAACACATCACCACCACCAACACAACATCACCACCACCAGCATCACTACATCACCACCACCTACCAACACTACATCACCAGCACCAACACTACATCACCACCACCAACACTACATCACCACCACCAAAATTACATCACCACCCCCTACCAACACTACATCACCACCACCTACCAACACTACATCACCACCCCCTACCAACACTACATCACCACCACCTACCAACACTATATCACCACTGCCTACCAACACTACATCACCACCACCTACCAACACTACATCACCACCACCTACCAACACTACATCACCACCACCTACCAACACTACATCACTACCACCTACCAACACTACATCACCACCACCTACCAACACTACATCACCACCAACACTACATCACCACCACCTACCAACACTACTGTACATCACCACCCCCTACCAACACTACATCACCACCACCTACCAACACTACATCACCAACACTACATCACCACCCCCACCAACACTACATCACCACCACCTGCCAACACTACATCACCACCACCTACCAACACTACATCACCACCACCAACACTAAATCACCACCACCTACCAACAGTACACCATACACAGTACACAGCGACCATCGTACGATAACTTTCACTTTAAAGTTTACTAGTAACGAACCAAATAGTAGCATCGAAAAAGTCCCTAATTTCAAGAAAGCAAACTTCCATAAACTTAGAGCTATGTTTAAAGAAACTGACTGGAGCTTTTTAATTCACAATAACGACATAAATACATCTTGGAAGTTATTCGAAGCCACTTACCTAAAAGCAGTGCAAGACTGCATACCATCGAAAACTCGGCGTCCAGGCCATAATAATAAGCCCAAATGGTGGAATAAAGATATTTCAAACTGCCTGCTTGCTAAAAAATTTGCTAATGATAGATTAAAATCCTCACAAAATGACGAAGAACGGCTGAAATTTGTAGAGCTACGACGCAAAGCCAAAAAGTTAATTAAGCAAAGTAAAAAGACCTTAGAGTTACATATTGCGAATCAAAGTAAAACAAACCCGAAAGAATTCTATAGTTATATCAGAAAGAAAAAAGTTGTTACTTCAACTGTTGGACCGTTAGTCGATGAAAATGGAGAATACACCAAAGACGAAGAACAAATGAGTAATGCCCTCAATACCTTCTTTGCATCAGTTTTTACAACAGAAGACCTCAGTGATATCCCTACACCATCGCCGATTCAGATTGATAATTCAGATGTTCTAAGCAATATCACCGTTACAGAGAGAGAAGTATTGAATTGTTTAGATAAACTCAAGGTAAATAAAACGCCTGGACCTGATACAATCTCGCCTAGAGTTCTAAAGGAAGCTAAGGATGAGCTCTCTAAACCACTGACATTACTATTCAATAAATCCTTGCAGTCTGGAACTATGCCCGATCAGTGGAAGCTAGCCAACGTAACACCGATATTCAAAAAAGGCAGCAAATCCCTACCCAGTAACTATCGTCCAATTAGCTTAACCTCAGTTGTATGTAAAATGCTAGAAACGGTCATACGAGACAGACTCGTAAATCACTTAGAGGAAAATAACATACTTAAAGATACTCAACACGGCTTTCGTAAAAAACGTTCCTGTTTAACAAACCTCTTAGACTTCTTCCACGATATCCTCAACCTCTACGATGAGAGTAAAGCTGTAGATATTATATACCTTGATTTTCAAAAGGCCTTTGACAAAGTTCCCCACAAACGTTTACTGCTAAAACTAAAAGCGCATGGAATACAAGACGGTGTGTTGAAATGGATAGAAAATTGGCTCAGCGACAGAAAGCAAAGAGTAGTCATAAACGGTAAGGCATCAAAATGGACCAATGTAAGTAGCGGGGTACCCCAGGGATCGGTACTAGGACCAATTCTCTTTCTAATTTACATCAACGACATAGATGAGGGTCTCACCTATACAATCTCAAAATTTGCTGACGATGCAAAAATTGCAAATAGCGTACTCTCAAAAGAACAAGTTGACGATATGCAACACAATCTAGATAAATTGTCATGTTGGGCCCAAATTTGGCAAATGAGTTTCAATGCGGATAAATGTAAAGTACTACATATCGGATACCTAAATGAGAAAGCAAACTATTCGATGAATGGCACTCAGCTTAAGAATGTAAACAGAGAAACCGATCTGGGAGTAACAATATCGAGTAACCTAAAACCGAGTCAACAATGTTCAGAAGTTGTTAAGAAGGCAAACAAAATAATTGGCTTTATAGGCAGGTCATTTGAGCATAAATCCAAAGAAGTTATCCTAACCCTTTACAATTCATTAGTCCGCCCTCTTCTGGAATACTGCGTTCAATCCTGGTGCCCTTATTACCAAAAAGATATAAACAAGCTAGAACGAGTTCAACGTAGAGTTACCAAAATGATACCTAGCGGATAAATGTAAAGTACTACATATCGGATACCTAAATGAGAAAGCAAACTATTCGATGAATGGCACTCAGCTTAAGAATGTAAACAGAGAAACCGATCTGGGAGTAACAATATCGAGTAACCTAAAACCGAGTCAACAATGTTCAGAAGTTGTTAAGAAGGCAAACAAAATAATTGGCTTTATAGGCAGGTCATTTGAGCATAAATCCAAAGAAGTTATCCTAACCCTTTACAATTCATTAGTCCGCCCTCTTCTGGAATACTGCGTTCAATCCTGGTGCCCTTATTACCAAAAAGATATAAACAAGCTAGAACGAGTTCAACGTAGAGTTACCAAAATGATACCTAGCCTAAAGAACAAACCATACGAAGAGCGTCTTAGAGAATTAAATCTATTTCCTTTAACCCAGCGCAGATTAAGAGGTGACTTAATTCAAGTGTTCAAAATCATCAAAGGCATCGACAATATGAACTGTAGTAAGTACTTCACTATTGACCAATCTAATTACACGCGGGGAACGGTTCAAAATTATTGGTAAATCTTTTAACTCACACGAATCTAAGAATTTCTTCTTCAATCGAGTTGTCACCTTGTGGAATGGGCTTCCCCGAAACGTTATAGACTGCATCACCGTTGATTCATTTAAACTCCGCCTAGACAAATATCTCGCATCAAACCCGCGACTGACTGCGTTTGTAAATGAATAACTTTATTTTATCCCCCCCTCAGTTACTAACCCATCTGTCCCCTACTAACTTCCTAATCCTGCCACGGACATTAGTTCCAGGGCAGTAATTCCCTTTCCAATGTTCCCTTACCCACTCTAAACCACTGTTTGGACACTTGATCCTCAGTGTTTTGGAGGACAAGCAGCCTAGAAGGGTCACTAGATCTGTTGTTGCTTGATTTCCTTTGTACTCCTTTGTACATCACCACCATCTACCAACACTACATTACCACCATCAACACTATATCACCACCACCTACCAACACTACATCACTACCACCAATACTACATCACCACCTACCAACACTCCATCACCACCACCTAACAACACTACATCACCAAACACAAACATCACCACAACACATCACCCACCCTACCAACACTACATCACCACCACCTACCAACACTACATCACCACCAACACTACATCACCACCACCTACCAACACTACTGTACATCACCACCCCCTACCAACACTACATCACCACCACCTACCAACACTACATCACCACCACCAACACTACATCACCACCCCCACCAACACTACATCACCACCACCCACCAACACTACATCATCACCGCCAACACTGATCACCACCACACCAACAAACACACCACCACACCAACACTACATCACCACCATCAACACTACACACCACCTACCAACACTACATCACCACCCCCTACCAACACTACATCACACCAATACTACATCACCACCTACCCAACACTCCACACCACCACCTAACAACACACATCACTACCACCAACACTACATCACACCCTCCAACTACCATCACCACTCCCTACCAACACTACATCACCACCACCTACCAACAATACATCACCACTATCTTCCAACACTACATCATCACCACCTCCCAACACTACATCACCACCACCAACACTATATCACCACCACCTACCAACACTACATCACCACCCCCAACACATCACCACCACCAACACTACATCACCACCCCCTACCAACACTACATCACCACCACCTACCAACACTACATCACCACCCCTTACGAACACTACATCACCACCACCTACCAACACTACATCACCACCGCCAACCAACACTACATCACCACCACCTACCAACACTACATCACCACCACCTACCAACACTACATCACCACCACCTACCAACACTACATCACCACTACCTACCAACACTACATCACCACCAACACTACATCACCACCACCTACCAACACTACTGTACATCACCACCCCCTACCAACACTACATCACCACCACTTACCAACACTACATCACCACCACCAACACTACATCACCATCCCCACCAACAATACATCACCACCACCTACCAACACTACATCACCACCACCAACACTGAATCACCACCACCTACCAACACTACATCACCACCACCTACCAACACTACATCACCACCATCAACACTACATCACCACCACCTACCAACACTACATCACCACCCCCTACCAACACTACATCACTACCACCAATACTACATCACCACCTACCAACACTCCATCACCACCACCTACCAACACTACATCACCACTCCCTACCAACACTACATCACCACCACCTACCAACACTACATCACCACCAACACTACATCACCACCACCTACCAACACTACTGTACATCACCACCCCCTACCAACACTACATCACCACCACCTACCAACACTACATCACCACCACCAACACTACATCACCACCACCACCAACACTACATCACCACCACCTACCAACACTACATCACCACCACCAACACTGAATCACCACCACCTACCAACACTACATCACCACCACCTACCAACACTACATCACCACCATCAACACTACATCACCACCACCTACCAACACTACATCACCACCCCCTACCAACACTACATCAGTACCACCAATACTACATCACCACCTACCAACACTCCATCACCACCACCTAACAACACTACATCACTTCCACCAACACTACATCACCACCTACCAACACTACATCACCACCAACACTACATCACCACCACCTACCAACAATACATCACCACTATCTTCCAACACTACATCATCACCACCTCCCAACACTACATCACCACCACCAACACTATATCACCACCACCTACCAACACTACATCACCACCCCCAACACTACATCACCACCACCAACACTACATCACCACCCCCTACCAACACTACATCACCACCACCTACCAACACTACATCACCACCCCTTACGAACACTACATCACCACCACCTACCAACACTACATCACCACCGCCAACCAACACTACATCACCACCACCTACCAACACTACATCACCACCATCTACCACCACTACATCACCACCACCTACCAACACTACATCACCACCACCTACCAACACTACATCACCACCAACACTACATCACCACCACCTACCAACACTACTGTACATCACCACCCCTACCAACACTACATCACCACCACCTACCAACACTACATCACCACCACCAACACTACATCACCACCACCACCAACACTACATCACCACCACCTACCAACACTACATCACCACCACCAACACTGAATCACCACCACCTACCAACACTACATCACCACCATCAACACTACATCACCACCACCTACCAACACTACATCACCACCCCCTACCAACACTACATCACTACCACCAATACTACATCACCACCTACCAACACTCCATCACCACCACCTAACAACACTACATCACTACCACCAACACTACATCACCACCTACCAACACTACATCACCACTCCCTACCAACACTACATCACCACCACCTACCAACAATACATCACCACTATCTTCCAACACTACATCACCACCACCAACACTATATCACCACCACCTACCAACACTACATCACCACCCCCAACACTACATCACCACCACCAACACTACATCACCACCCCCTACCAACACTACATCACCACCACCTACCAACACTACATCACCACCCCTTACGAACACTACATCACCACCACCTACCAACACTACATCACCACCGCCAACCAACACTACATCAACACCACCTACCAACACTACATCACCACCACCTACCAACACTACATCACCACCACCTACCAACACTACATCACCACCACCTACCAACACTACATCACCACCACCTACCAACACTACATAACCACCACCTACCAACACTACTGTACATCACCACCCCCTACCAACACTACATCACCACCACCTACCAACACTACATCACCACCCCCTACCAACACTACATCACCACCACCTACCAACACTACATCACCACCACCTACCAACACTACATCACCACCACCAACACTACATCACCACCCCCACCAACACTACATCACCACCACCTGCCAACACTACATCACCACCACCTACCAACACTACATCACCACCACCTACCAACACTACATCACCACCACCTACCAACACTACATCAACACTTTCTGCAACGAACTGAAACAAGCCTGGGCTGGTGGTAGAAAAATGTATCTAACAATATCTAGTCACACTCTTAAAAATCTCATACCTCGTCTTAATTCGGGCCAAGGTCATGACCTCATCCATGCAACTTTTTTAAAGAATGCTTCACAATTATTCTTGGAAAACCTTGCTTTCTTCTTGAATACGTGTTTTACCCACTGTTATCTCCCTGAAGACTTATTAAAGGGTACTATTACTCCAATTATTAAGGACATTAGAAAAAATGTAACAGAGGCAGATAACTACCGGCCTGTAATGCAGTCCTCATGCCTTTTAAAACTCTTTGAACTATTTATATTAGATATATTGTCTGAAAAACTTATTATTAATTATAGACAATTTGGATTTAAAGCTGGTTCTTCAACCACAGATACATGCTGTATCCTGAAAGAGGTTATGAAAAAGTATACAAACTGTAAGAAAACTGCTATTGCAACATTTATTGATCTAAGCAAAGCTTTTGATAGGTTGGATCATTTTATTCTAGGTAATAAATTGTTAAAATCTTCTGTACCAGCAGATATTACCCTTATTATCCTTCATTATTTAAGAAATCAAAAAGCTAACATTAAATGGCAAGACTTCTATAGTAACTATCAGTATATTGAAAAGGGAGTAAGACAAGGGGGAGTTCTCTCCCCCTTTTTATTTATTTTTTTCATTAACGAAATTATACTTGATGTGGTAAGAACCAATGTTGGATGCAGATATGGTGACGTAAGAAGCAACATTTTAGCTTACGCAGATGATTTGGTTTTACTTGCAGATTCTATTTCGAATATGGATGTATTATATACTAAATTATGTTCTTCTATTGACGCACATTTACTTACAATTAATAAGGGTAAATCTAAAAGTATGATTTTTTCTACAAAACCAGATCAGAAAGTACAAAGCATCGAGCTGAATGGTGATAGACTGGGGGTTGTAAAGGCGTTCAAGTACCTTGGGCATAACATCCTTTTTAATTTCAAAGATACGGATGACATCAGTTTTAGAATAAACAAATTTTATGCCTCCTTTAACAGCATGTTTAGAAATTTTAAACAGGTGAATACAGATACTTTTATATTTCTTTTTAACTCATACTGTCTACCAGACTATGGTATTCCCCTCTGGAATCATAATTCTTCTTTTAAATCTAATATTTTTAAAACTTTTAAAATAGCTTTTAATAAATCACTTAAGCGCATATGTCAGGTGCCAGCCTATGCCAGCAGTCATATCACGGCAGCTCGATGCAACCAGTTGCTTCTTGACCATCATACAGCATTGGTTCAAGCTCGCTATTGTAGGAGAATACTAAGGTCACAAAACCCTATCATTAAGTTCAATATATCTATTATTAAGGAAGGGTTCATGATGCAGCATGTAATAAATCTCTTTAGAAATGTATACAATGTTAATATACTGGGAGAAGAGGTAGATGTACTGAAAGCCAGGATAGAGTGGGTTCAAAGGCATGAGGACAGACGAGGCCCTTGCATATATTATGGGTACTAGTTCTTACAAGTTGTCATAGGTTCTGCTGTTTAGGTTTTATTTCATGTCATATTTATATTAATTTACTTATACACTATATATATATATATATATATATATATATATATATATATATATATATATATTTTTTTTTTTTTTTTTTTTTTTTTTTATTATGTATATTTTACTTTGGACTAAATGAAAGCTACTGTAACAACGCGTAAATACTGTATTAAGTTAATATTAACGCAAATCAATTTATTGAGAAGTACCAGAATTGAATTAAACAATTATTTTTAGTATTACAAATTATATATTATGAGGGGACGAACTATTATTGGATGTACCGGGTCACACTTTTAAAGATTGATCTATTTCTAATGTATATGTAATGTATATAAGTTTATGTATATTACGAAATAAAGTTATTGAATTGAATTGAATTGAACATCACCACCACCAACACTAAATCACCACCACCTACCAACACTACATCACCACCACCTACCAACACTACATCACCACCATCAACACTACATCACCACCACCTACCAACACTGCATCACCACCCCCTACCAACACTACATCACTACCACCAATACTACATCACCACCTACCAACACTCCATCACCACCACCTAACAACACTACATCACTACCACCAACACTACATCACCACCTACCAACACTACATCACCACTCCCTACCAACACTACATCACTACCACCTACCAACAATACATCACCACTATCTTCCAACACTACATCATCACCACCTACCAACGCTAGATAACCACCACCTACCAACACTACATCACCACCACCTACCAACACTACATCACCACCACCAACACTACATCACCACCACCTACCAACACTACATCACCACCACCTACCAACACTACATCACCACCACCTACCAACACTACATCACCACCACCAACACTACATCACCACCACCAACACTAAATCACCACCATCTACCAACACTACATCACCACCACCTACCAACACTACATCACCACCACCTACCAACACTACATCACCACCCCCTACCAACACTACATCACCACCACCTACCAACACTATATCACCACCACCTACCAACACTACATCACCACCACCTACCAACACTACATCACCACCACCTACCAACACTACATCACCACCAACACTAAATCACCACCAACACTACATCACCACCCCCTACTAACACTACATCACCACTACCTACCAACATTACATCACCACCCCGTACTAACACTACATCACCACCACCTACCAACACTACATCACCACCACCTGCCAACACTACATCACCACCACCTACCAACACTACATCACCACCACCTACCAACACTACATCATCACCACCTACCAACACTACATCACCACCACCAACACTACATCACCACCACCTACCAACACTACATCACAACCACCTACCAACACTACATCACCACCACCAACACTACATCACCACCACCTACCAACACTACATCACCACCACCTACCGACACTACATCACCACCACCTACCAACACTACATCACCACTCCCTACCAACACTACATCACCACCACCTACCAACACTACATCACCACCACCTACCAACACTACATCACCACCACCAACACTACATCACCACCACCACCAACACTACATCACCACCACCTACCAACACTACATCACCACCACCTACCAACACTACATCACCACCACCAACACTACATCACCACCACCTACCAACTCTACATCACCACCCCCTACCAACACTACATCACCACCACCTACCAACACTACATCACCACCACCTACCAACACTACATCACCTCCCCCTACGAACACTACATCACCACCACCTACCAACACTACATCACCACCACCTACCAACACTACATCACCACCACCTACCAACACTACATCACCACCACCTACCATCATTACATCACCACTACCACCAACACTACATCACCACCACCAACACTACATCACCACCACCTACCAACACTACATCACCACTACCACCAACATTACATCACCACCACCAACACTACATCACCACCACCTACCAACATTACATCACCACTACCTACCTATTCTACATCATCACTATGATCGTGTACAACCACCAACATAAATTCACATACCAATCGTTAACCTACATTAGCTCCATCAATGTACTTAAATTATACCTACACCTGCAATAATGAAGGTTTTTTCATTACACATGTTTCCTGGCGTTTATTTTTGACAGCGTATGATACCTGTAGTATATATATACTGTATATACAGTATATATGCGTGTGTATTTTATTTTATTTTATTTTTTGGAGGGGGTGGGGGGAGGGGGAGAGAGAGAGAGAGAGAATAATATGTTATTTAACATCCGTGTTTAGTCTCTGCCACAAACAGGTAATCCAATTTAAACACATGATCAGCTTTGGTCGGATTTGGAGTCTCTTATCGGCTCTGTTTTTGTGTTAGCACATTATTCAGATAAATATTACTCTCTCTCTCTCTCTCTCTCTGTCTCTCTCTCTCTCTCTCTCTCTCTCTCTCTCTCTCTCAAACCAATTGAAAAATTAATGTGCACGACGAGTATGACCAAAGTAGCGAAACTATCATAATTTGCTGAGAGTTTAAAGAAACCTTTTGCAAAGTGCTTCGTCGAAGGATAATTAGTCCACTGATGTTAATCATAGCACCGATGTTGATCTTGCAGATGACATTATTCTTGAATTACATTTAAGCAAACACAAATGGATTAAACTGTAAGCTTGGATCATATTAGGCTGAGAGAATGATCTGTGATTTGGCATAGGCACATGATTTGGCTATATGGGTGGAGCTTGTAGACAGTGAGGTGAACTCGTTGAACTCTTTAATTTACTATCAATAGATATGAATCTGTAAATTATAAAAGGGTGCGTAACCTCAATATACATATAACATGCAACCTTGGCTGGAAGTTTAAGCCGAGGAGTTTAGCAGTAGTATGTGACTTCTTCACAAAGTAATAAATTCCTCTACCCCTCTCAAGTTTACCGTCTCATGGATCATATATACAGAACATATGTGAATTCGTATTTTTGACAGTAGGGGTGTTTAATTATGTATAAGGAACCTATGAATTTTCCAAAGAGGAAACTGTCTCGAGCCTGAGTCTGAAGAGCCATTAATTTGCAGAATTACTGTGTCCGCCAAAATATCGATGTGTTCTAGCGAGAGGTTGGAGTGAAGGGCACGAATAAGGCTTGGGAGGAGTTGCAGGAAGAGAGGGAATTGAGGGGGGTAGGAGAAGGAATTACAATATAGCAACTGAAAAGTATTTGGTTATGCATTATAAGTTTAGCAGCAAGTATATTCGTGTTTACCAGTTTAAAGACAAAAAGGCAAAGCTACCTGTAACATGTGTCTCCCCCAAAGTTACAAGAGTGATAGCGAGCCATATTCAAGGTACGTTAGAGTTAAATATATAATGGTGAATTGGTAAGAACTGTGGTGTGCTTGTTTAGTGTAATGAAATGCTTAGGAGGAAGAGGCGTTTGTGAGAGCAACTCCTTATCACATGCCTATGGGGCCTCCCCTGGGTATTGCCCTGCTCGATTGGTGTCTACAATCTCCCAAATATACTTAATAGCAGAAACACATGGATACAACATGCGCAAGTTGACAGTCCTTTTGTCCTATGTACAGAAAGGAGACTTAAGGCAATGCTGCCTGTAACAAGTTCCCCCCCCTCCCCCCCCAGTTAAATGATCAACAGGGAGCCCAGTTCAAGTACGTTAGCTTCAAAATGGCTGGACACACGGAGCTTGAATCAGTTTAAGTCATAGGATGAGAGAAAGATAGATTGAAGGAGAGAGTTCCAGAGTTTACTTGTTGAGTAAAAGAGAGATTGGGAAAATCGGTTCACTCTTGGGTTAGCTAGTTGGACATTGAATGTGTTGAAAGGTGGATGCCACCCACTCTCCGTAAGGGAGGATATAATACACAGAGAGCCTTGAAGAACAATTATTATTGCAATAGCGGTAGAAGAGTGAAAGGGATGCGACATTGCGTGTAGTAATATGTTGTAGGTAATTAGTAAGGAAGGTGAGTTGGTGAGTCTATTATGGAATGGTTGAGATATTATAGGAAGTAAGAAGTAAGTGTGGAGGTGGGAAGGGTTAATTAAGAAGATTATGGATGTAGATGATGGATCGGTCCAATATTCTCTTGAACACACCTTACCTGTTATCACCATGACTGACAGGAATAATCTAAAGGAAAGTGAATAATCCGAAATTTGTGGTCATACGAGATTATGGTTTATTATGAATATTTGCATAATTATAAGATATACTGTATTAACTACCATTGACACGCATGCAGGGTTGCTATATGTAAGATAAATGGAGTGACAGTCGGTGATTCCTTTCTTTTAGATGAAATGGTAAAGAAACGGATGGTAACTAGAAACACAAGTATGAGATGGAACATAACCAAAGGTACTTATTAGTAAATTCAGAACTACAAAACTATATTTTGATATGTATGACAAGAAGGATAATGGATATACTAAATAACTTAGTGCTGAATGTACATAACTATATGCCTGCTTATACCTGCCTAACTATATGCTCTTTTGGCGGTAATTGCGAAACTTTTCGACAATTTTCTTGGCATCTCCTGCAATACGATGCCAAGGGAATCAGTGAAATGATATGTAATAAACTCCGCAACCGCTCGGTTGTGCATTGCTACCCAAAGTTATGATTACATACCTTTAATATTAGTCAATCAGATCTCTTTGTCCCTAAAATCCTAAAAATTATCAAACACGAAGTTGCTGAGTCTTAAACCAAAATGTTAAATGTCCCTTCAACATGGATATTTATCCATTTACTGGAAGACAGCGAATATATTTAAAAATGGAAGGCACAATCTACCAAGTACATACAGACTGATTAGCTTAACTAACGTAATTTTGAATATACAGTATATTATAATCAATCACAAGCTACGAAATTGTACTCTTTATCAAGTATAGCAATCTTAGCAATAATAGTCAACACGGATTCAGAGCAAAGATATCATGCCTAACGAAATACATCTAATATTATGAGAGCCTATTTAAAATTAATTATTTCACCAAACGTCTTTATATACAGTAGTGTACTTGGACTTTCAGAAGGCCTTCGGCAACTTCCCACATAACACATTGCTCACAGAGTTAAGGGCAAAACTTACGATTGAATTTAGAAACTGGTTACATAAATGAAAACGGAGAACAATTATTAATGGTATAGAAGCAGTATGGTGGAGTCCCTCGGGGTTCAGTATTATGTCCAATTGTGTTCACAATGTAAAGTATATCAACGACACAGACAATGGTATCAATATTATAGTCTCCAAATTCGTAGATGACACTAATATAGTAAATGCAATAATTTCAGATAGCGATAGGATCAGCTTGCAACATATCTAAATAAAATCACGGAATGGACTGAGAACTGGCAAATAAACTATAGTGTAAACAAAGCCAGATATTACAATAAGACTCCAATAACAATACATGCGAGTACTATAATTATATACTGTATACGGAGAGAAAGTAAATAGTGTAATTCAGGTAAAGAATCTAGACGTACTTATGAATGATATAGAAAATTCTCAAGGCAATGCACGGCAGCAGCTAATAAAGCAAACAAAACCCTAGAATTCACCAGGCGAAATATTAATTATTACAGCAAAGACATGGTTATGCCATAATATATAAATATAGTGGAGAATGCTGTGCAGTTCTTGTCTCTCTACAGTCTACAGCATTAACACGTTGAAAAGCTGGAATACGTGCAGTGGAGAGCAACACCGTTATTCCCATTCGTAAGAAATAAACCATACAAGGAGAGACTAGGGGAACTCGATTCCTTTTCAGTTAAGAAACTGAGGATAAATGGACCACTGTTAGAATAAGAATTTAGTAACATAAAGGCCGATAATCTAAAAACGAAAAAAAAAAAAAATAGAGTCCTACCTTAGAAATATTGGTATGAAGTAGAAATAGCAGCATTGAACGCTGTTTGTAGTTGAAGAAATCATAGGGGAAAAACAAAACAAAAAGGTAAAGGTTTGCATTATAATTATTCTATATATTCCTTCAGGCGATGTACAGTCGCGAACATATGTTCTTAACCACCCTATGATTTTCATTATGCAATTGAAACCATTATAACCAATTTATGCACAAGCTGTCTGTTGAATAAATTTCAAAATTATATAATTGCATTAATATATAACTATTATATATACACTGATCGCTTCAATGTGTAATATTTGCATAATGAAAGTCTCAGGGAGGGTAGGAACATAAACAATGATATCCCCGACTATACATGTACTACAAGGTTATTCATTTCTTACTGTCTTCACGTACGGTAAATTGCCGGAGGGCGCGAGAGTGGTGAGAAAGCTTTCATCTTTGCCATACTTTCCTTCACTTTTCGTTACTCTTGGGGTTGCTATTTCTACTAGGATTAAGTCCCAGCAACCTCGCTAGGATCGTAAGATCGCACCGATCGCCAGTATATGTGTATATATATATATATATATATATATATATATATATATATATATATATATCTTAGATATATATATATATATATAAATACCTGTATATATATATATATATATATATATATATATATATATATATACAGTAAATTTAACTTCAATAACAAAAATATTAGGTGGGAAGAGGTAAATCAAGAAATGGAGGAAATAGACTGGGAAGATTTAATTAATAACCTGACACCAGCAGAATGTCTAGTCCTAATAACAGAAAACCAAGACCAATCTCAGAAAATATTTTTTGTAACCACCATATACTGTACCTGCAAGACAAACAAGACGAAGAAGCAAACAAGATCGGGAAAGAAGGAAACTGTACAGAAGAAGAAAATTACTCGCACAAAGACGCACACATCAAAATCTACAGGATAGACAAAAGACCAAAATTGATAGAGAAATTGTGGAAATTAAACGAAGACTAAGAATATCATATGAACTACAACATATGGAAGAGGAGAGGAAAGCTATTGCAGGTATAAAGGAAAATTCCAAGTACTTCTTTTCATATGCCAAACAAAAGGCTAAATCAGCATCAAACATCGGCCCACTAAGCAAAGGGGATGGTTCATTCACAGGGGACAAAAAGGAAATGAGCGAACTCTTACGCTGGCAGTATGAAATGGCCTTCAGTGAACCTGATGAAACAAAAGCCATCAGAGACCAAAATATATTTTTCATGGAAACTTCCCTCACGGAAACCCCCCAGATGCTGGATATTGATTTCGGTCCAAAAGACATAGAAGAGGCCATTTCCAACATGCCATCCCACTCGGTACCAGGCCCGGATTCATGGAATTCGATCCTAATAAAGAAATGTAAGGAAACCCTCTCAAAACCCCTGGCTATAATGTGGAGAAGGAGTCTAGACACAGGTGAAATACCAGATAGCTTGAAAAACGCAATAATTTCCCCACTGCATAAAGGAATGAGTAAAGCACTACCAAAAAACTACCGCCCAGTAGCTCTAACCTCCCACATCATTAAAGTTTTCGAGCGAGTCCTGCAAAGCAAAATCTCAGCATTCATGGAGGCAAATGAACTACACAACACCGGTCAACATGGGCTCAGAACGGGAAGATCATGTCTTTCACAACTTTTGGAACATTATTACAACATTCTTAAAGCGCTAGAAGAAAAGAAAAACGTTGATGTCATTTACACCGATTTTGCTAAGGCATTTGATAAATGTGACCATGGTATAATAACCCACAAACTAAAAGCAAAAGGTATAATGGGGAAAATCGGACGGTGGATATACAATTTCCTTGTAAACCGGAAACAATCAGTAGCAGTAAACGAAGTCACATCTGAGCCTTTGGATGTCAAAAGCTCAGTGCCCCAAGGAGCAGTGCTAACGCCCCTTCTGTTCCTCATTCTAATTAGCAAGACACAGTACAGTGTCGTCTTTTGCGGATGACACAAAACTAAGCAAGATAGTAAACACACAAGAGGACACGGGCCCGCTGCAGGAAGAGATAAATGTAGTGTTCCAGTGGCCCAGGGAAAACAACATGCAATTCAATGAAGAAAAATTCCAATTAATACGGTACGGAGATAATAAGGTCGTTAAAGAGAACACAAACTACCTAACAGAATCTAGCCACATAATAGAACGGAAAGACAGTGTGAAAGACCTTGGGGTGTTAATGTCTGAAAATATGGGTTTCAAAGAACATAACCAGGTCAAAGTTGCGGCTGCGAAACGTCTAACGGGTTGGATTCTGCGTACATTTAAAACACGCGGTGAATTACCTATGATAACGCTGTTCAAATCTCTAGTGCTACCGCTGCTTGAATACTGTAGCGTATTAACATCCCCATACAAAGCATGTGAAATAAATTACTTAGAGAGTGTACAAAGAAATTTCACTTCGCATATAAGTTTGGTAAAACAGCTACACTATTGGGAGCGTTCAAGAGCACTGAAACTGTACTCGCTGGAGCGTAGAAGAGAACGTTACCTAATAATCTACACGTGGAAAATCGCAGAGGGTTTAGTACCAAACCTACATACTCGATAGTCATGAAATTCAGTGATAGGAGAGGCTGGGAATGCGATATCCCCCGGATGAATAACAGGGGTGCTATGGGCTCTCTGCGAGAGGGCTGGTTATCACACAGAGGCCCACGTCTCTTCAACAAACTCCCACAGCGAGTAACTGACATGAGGGGCGTCTCGTTAGACAACTTCAAGAGAGCCCTCGATGTCGAACTGCAAAAAAGTGCCAGACGAGCCCATCTTCGCAGGGGAGCGTGCTGCCCTTTCGAACAGTCTGCTGCACCAAATCACCACCCAGAACGAGGGGCGGCGCGCTCTCGGTGCCGCTAGAAGTGTGGCGAACTCATCACAAGGTATCACAAGGTAAGGTATATATATATATATATACTGTATATATACAGTATATACCTCTCTCTAAATATATTTGTTTCCTGTAGTATTTCTCCATTTACTTAAACAAGAACATATGGCTAGCCATTAAGTATATAATCTGAACTTGGAGCTGGCAATAAATTATAATTATTATATTGTGTTTTGTAAAGATGCAAATATTATTTCTGCTGGTGTTTCTGACAAAAGCGTACACACATAATTATCAGGTAAGCGATACGTGTTGTGTTACGGCACTGGTAGTGTTGTTATAATATGCGTGTATACGCTTTGTTTCTCCTTTAATTTAGTATTTAATTGCTTGCCCTTTCATTAAACTGTAATTCTTAATAAGCATATTAATAGGTAATGTTGAAGGGTGTTATCTGTCGCCATATTTTACTGCCAATATATCCCCTCCCCTTTATCACCATCATCCTCGCTGTCGTCATAAGGGCTATCAATCTTCCTCACGGTCTTTTGTTTTTCTCATAAATCATGATGAAGAACCATATCACCCAAGCACCAATGCCAAGATGTGTACAGTCTCTCATAAAATTCGTGGACCTTTCCTATTCGTCCCTATGACATTTTATAATGTATATGCAAGATGATTTATTATGTATTGTAAACTTCATTAATACAACCTTATACATTATATACTCATTGTACTGTATAGCAAATGACATCCATAAATCAATCAAAAGGGTTGTGTTCGCGTAAGGAATATAAAAGATTCACACATTTGTATAAGTGACTGTACATACTATAGCCATTAGGAAATACTGTACATTGGTTATTTACAATTGTTCCCTTATTCTGTAGATTGCATAACATTGAGTTTTATATACTATAATAACGAGTAATATAGATGGCATTTGACTTGGTGTTATTGGACGTATACCCAATAATTATGTCCTACTGATAAATACCAATCTACAGTAAAATGTTTGCTTTGAAAGCAGGTTCAATGTTAGTATATGATTCATTGGTTTTAGAGATATTATTTAGATATTAAGCTCGTGGGGCGGATTGGGGGGTGGGGGGATGCGTGGGGGAGTGGGGCAGCGGGAATATTTGTCGGCCAGAGTGGACAGAAGGGTGCAGAGCTGGTATGGTCATGTTGAACGAATGGAAGATGAAAGGCTTATTAAGAGAATATGTGAGTCAGATACAAGGGGATATACTGTAGAAGGGCAGGAAGACCCCATTGAGATGGAGAGACTGTGTAAGACAAGCTTTGTGTGATAGTGGAATGGCTATAGATCAGGCAAGGGAAGTGGTAATAAACAGGAATGAATGGAGAATGCTTGTGAATAGATGAGTGAACACGTGGTCATTTGGGGGAAGGGGTCAGCCGCAAGTTGGACTAGATAATAGTCCATCAGGTGCCTGGCCCGGGGAGACGGTTTATATGAAGGGTGCGGCTGGAAGTGTGGTGGGCGGGCCGCTGATTTCGCTCTGCTGCATATCTGCCTGCCGAGATCGGAACCTCTCCGGGTGGTCGAGGGCCGGGTAAGTGCTGGAGGGACCTTGGTGACCTAGATATGTGTGAATTTGTATTTTGTTTTTTGTGTGTTCATTGTTTTCTGTTGTCCCTATTCTGGCTGTCTTGAGTCGCCCCCCCCCCCCCAAAAAAAAAAAAAAAAAAAAACAGAAAAAAGAAAAGCATGGAAAATAGGGGAAAAGAAAGGAAAACAACAAATAGGATAAGTGGAGATTAGGCCTGAGTATATAGAATAGAATAGAATAGAACTTAGGAATCTTGTTAAAACAAACATAATAGTGTTCAGTTAGAGAAGTAACTATAAAAGACCATCGTATTAGTCTAACTCTGTTAGCCTGTGTGTGTGAGGAAATCGATATTCAACTTGACTGTGTAGTAAACTCTCTCTCTTTAACTTTGCAGGGACACTAATTATTATGTTCCTTCCAACAACCAACCATACTCCTAAAATCGATTAATGAAATTTACTTGCAGGGAATCGTAACTTTTCATTTTATTATCTCTCGCATAAATAATAGCGTGGTAAATTCTTCTTCTGTACCTCTATCGCAAAAATATAGTTTATGGTTAACGAAATGTTGACCAACAATATAACATTACGGTTTACTAATGAAACTAGGAATGTCAGTTCCTTAGATAATGGGTAATATTCAACCCGAAAGTTAGAGACTCAATATAAAATGTTGCCCTGTATTTCCACTCCCATCCAATCTATCCATTTGTAAGTAGGACGGTTTAATGTATTGTCACCAAATTGTGCAAACCAAACCAGTTGGTCAATGCGACGACCACCCAAATATATGTACTTTATTTTTAGTCAATGGTCAAAGTTAAGCTCAAAGTATATGGTCACTATTTGTAACCCATAAGTCAGTCTTTATACAAAATACACCATATGCATAATGCTAGTTAATATGAAAATTGGTGTTAAGCTAATTTAATTCTCGATAAGAATTTCTAAGGTCGAAGGTCAAGGTCAAAGGTCAAGGTTAAAGGTCAACAATAAGATTTGAACTAGCATTTCATATTTAATGTAAGATTCTCACTGGACATATCATGCATATTCGGAAAGCCTAGGCAAAGGTCATACATGAATAAACATAATTCCATATGATAGGGAAAGGTCAGAGGTCAAGATCAAATATAAGGTCAATATGCTCATTGCTTTACTACTCGTGCAAAATTCACAAAATGCGTTGAGACAGTTGTACTTTAAATGAAAAATAAAATTTTAAATTTTCAGGCATCATGAAGGTCAAAGGTCAAGGTCAGCTATTCCTTTAATACCTCTGGAACTAATTGCTGATCTTTAATGAAATTTGGCACTTTTATTTGATTTTCTAGGGTTACATCAATGCAAACAAAAAATATAATCCTACATAAAGGTCAAGGTCACAGGTCAAAGACAAAAGTCAACATTCATCATAAAAAATGCTCAAATTTCGATAAGCTGACTGTTATTTGCATTTTACTTAAATGACATATATATCCATTTCATATAAATATTCTAATGATTAAGGTCAAAGATCAAAAGAAGTGTTAATAATTTTCCCCAACTTGTCCTAGACTGTTTAACCCTTTCTGTACTGGTGATTTCTGTATATATCTTATTCTAGCTATAATTTGACGATTTTGTGGAGCTTAATGCCCCTTTCCCACATGTGCGGTTTCTTACGATTTTCACCGGCGACACCCATATTCGTGACATGTCAGACAATAAACGTATACCCTCGCATCATAATCGCATGCTTCTCCAGGCCTCGCGTGGACCCTCGCGGGTCGTCGCAAATGTTCGGTTTGTTTAAAATTTGGGACGAGGACTCACGAGGGTTCGTTGCTCGCAAGCATCGTCGATCATTGCAGAATGATCCGCGAGGCCCTCGGGGATCATCGACGACGTGGGCGAGGGTGTCGCACGAAAAAAAACGTCAAAATGTTCCAAAACGTCGCACGCTGGCCCGCCGATGATCCCAGATGTTCCAAGAACATCGCCGATGCCCAATAATCACCGGCGATTTCCTCGTTGATTAATCGCCGCCGTGCGGATTAATACTCGCCGAGGCTGTACCCGCCAGGGGTACATTCTGCATGAGGCAGCAGAAGGCATGCAAAGGGCCTTGCTACGCCGCCGACGCTCACGACACACCTCGGCGAGGCATAAGAGGATGTTCGACGAGAGGTGTGTAATAAAAAGGGATTATCACCCTGTACCTCAATTTTATTTTTGAGGTGGGGTGAGGTCAGGTCAGGTCAGGTCTCCATTGTATCCATTGTACGTCTGTCAGAGGTGAGGTCAGGTCAGGGGGTATATAGGCCGTGGTACAGCTCTGAAAAGGTCATTCCACAGTTTCCAGTCAACAATCAACACACCACTCTCCAAACTACCAACACTCTCCATTTTACCATGGCTCCCAAGGCACAACCAACGCTGAAGAAGGTGGCGAAGAAGGTGGACAAGAAGAAGGTGAACAAGAACAAGGCGACCCCGACAACTGTTGAGAGTGAGACGCCCGTCATCCAAGCCGATGATGTTCTGCTTGCCATGCCGGGTGCTGAAGGAGAGGGGACGTCAATGGACGTGGATAGGCCCCAGGAAAATCAGCCAAGCCAGCAACTCTTTTCCACACAGGACGAATTGGTGGTTGATGTCCACAGGAGCCAAGATGACATCGACCAGATCAACATTACCCTGGAGGAGAACTTGTCCTCCACAGTACAAAGTACAAAGGAGTACAAAGGAGTACAAAGGAAATCAAGCAACAACAGATCTAGTGACCCTTCTAGGTTGCTTGTCCTCCAAAACACTGAGGATCAAGTGTCCAAACAGTGGTTTAGAGTGGGTAAGGGAACATTGGAAAGGGAACTACTGCCCTGCCACTAACGTGGCAGGACTAGGAAGTTAGTAGGGGACATATGGGTTAGTAACTGAGGGGAGGATAAAGTTATTCATTTACAAACGCAGTCAGTCGCGGGTTTGATGCGAGATATTTGTCTAGGCGGAATTTAAATGAATCAACGGTGCTGCAGTCTATAACGTCTCGGGGAAGCCCATTCCACAAGTTGACAACTCGATTGAAGAAGAAATTCTTAGATTCGTGCGAGTTAAAAGATTTACCAATAATTTTGCAACCGTTTCCCCGCGTGTAATTAGATTGGTCGATAGTGAAGTACTTACTACAGTTCATATTGTCGATGCCTTTGATGATTTTGAACACTTGAATTAAGTCGCCTCTTAATCTGCGCTGGGTTAAAGGAAATAGATTTAATTCTCTAAGACGCTCTTCGTATGGTTTGTTCTTTAGGCTAGGTATCATTTTGGTAACTCTACGTTGAACTCGTTCTAGCTTGTTTATATCTTTTTGGTAATAAGGGCACCAGGATTGAACGCAGTATTCCAGAAGAGGGCGGACTAATGAATTGTAAAGGGTTAGGATAACTTCTTTGGATTTATGCTCAAATGACCTGCCTATAAAGCCAATTATTTTGTTTGCCTTCTTAACATCTTCTGAACATTGTTGACTCGGTTTTAGGTTACTCGATATTGTTACTCCCAGATCAGTTTCTCTGTTTACATTCTTAAGCTGAGTGCCATTCATCGAATAGTTTGCTTTCTCATTTAGGTATCCGACATGTAGTACTTTACATTTATCCGCATTGAAACTCATTTGCCAAATTTGGGCCCAACATGACAATTTATCTAGATTGTGTTGCATATCGTCAACTTGTTCTTTTGAGAGTACGCTATTTGCAATTTTTGTATCGTCAGCAAATTTTGAGATTGTGCAGGTGAGACCCTCATCTATGTCGTTGATGTAAATTAGAAAGAGAATTGGTCCTAGTACCGATCCCTGGGGTACCCCGCTACTTACATTGGTCCATTTAGATGCCTTACCGTTTATGACTACCCTTTGCTTTCTGTTGCTGAGCCAATTTTCTATCCATTTCAACACACCGTCTTGTATTCCATGCGCTTTTAGTTTTAGCAGTAAACGTTTGTGGGGAACTTTGTCAAAGGCAAAGTGACGACGCTGCTGCCACATACGGAGTCATAACTGCCACCCTGGAAAACGACCTGGCAGATTGGATCCAAAATCACCCAGCCCTATGGGCCAAGGCAGATGCTCGTTACCACGACAAGAACTACAAGGTGCGCATTTTCGAGAAGAAAGGGAAGCAACTGAATTTACCAGGTAAGTGGGTATGAGTTATTTGTAAATCTATATAATAGTTTGTGTGATGAACGTGGTGCTATGAACACATTTACACAATAATCTAACAACATGACCTGTGAAAAATTAGATATTTCTGTCGATTTCTGGCGCTTGCCCCTTTTTTTTTTTTTTTTAAATATCGACATATTCTCTTGATGTTTGTAATGCACTCTCTCTCGTTTCCTTTTCAGCGGCTCATGTGTCCAAATTTTATGGAAACATGAGGACACGGTACGGCAAACTCCTCAACCTCACCAGAATGAGCGGCTCCAAAGCCAAAACCTGGACAATGAGGGATCAGTGGATTTGGGACACATATTCCTTCCTTAAGGACAATGTTTCCCAAAAGGAACCAAGGATCAGCAGCAAGAAGGTACGAACAATGATATATGAAAACATTTGCTATATATAGTAACGTATATTTACATGCTCATATTAACTTTCGGTTGTGTGTAAGCTTATTACTATGTTTGACTTTATAATGCTTGACAAGTTCGATATGGTATTTATTGTATTTTACTTTCAGATCCAGAAAATATCGCAGCCACAGCAGAACGTGGAGGAGGAGGAGGACGAGGAGGAGGTGGTCGTCGTGGAGGAGGACGAAACACAGGTGGATGACGCGATGGGCCAGCCATGGGAAGAGCTGTCAAACTCTCCTGTAGTGCCCTCAACACAAAAAAGGCGTGTGGGGGCAAAACGTGGACGTCTGGCGGCGCCCCCGGCCAAGAAGATCCCCTGTATTTGAACAGAGTAAGCATTTAATTGTAATATATATATATATAATATAATATATATATATCTATATGTATAGATATTTTATTTATGCCTTTTTACTCATACTTTATATGTTCTTTAAACAGAAAACAGAAATCATATTTCGATCATCACACTTCATCATGGTCATTAAATATTTTTTAATTAATATTGTTGTGACATTAATGTATGTTTTTTTACTTATTCAGCTCCTCAGCAAATACAAGGACTCCGTCGACACGCGGGAGAAGCCGGCCCAGGGTAAATCCTTGCTCCACACACTGATACGGAGCTACTGTGATGCCCTGGAGTGTAAGCTCATAAGGATAGACTCTCTGATGGTGGATGAGTTAATGTGCAACTTCGATCGGCAGGCACTACAGGCAATCCAGGCATCAAGACCTGCAGTTGTGGCGGCACCTACAACCACAGTTCCTGTGGTCACGAGCCTGGCGGACACAGCAGTAACGGTGACACCGTTGCCAATAGTGTCAACGACCAACACCTACGTGGCCCCATTAAATTATCCGCCTGTACATTACCAGCTACCACTGGCGTATCCTCCGGGCGACCCGCGGGCGTCTACACAACTGCCGGGTCACCTCCTTCATCCACCTGCTAATCCACTTCTTCCGGGACAACCTCCTCAACTCTACACAGTACCCTACCAAGGCCAACCTCCACGTCTCCCTACCCCAACCACGTTGATGCCAGGGACAACACCTTCACCTTCACCTTCACCTTCACCTGGGCTCTTCCCAATGGTGTCGCCTGGGCAACCACCAGTGGCCATGTCACCGGTCACAACGATGGATATGATGATTTATACCCCTGCCGCGTCAACCAGCATGGTTGGCCACATGAAAAATGTATAAGGACAGACAAAAGAAATTATGAAATCAGGATAGCCAATGACTCAAAAAATAACCCTAAGGCTTTTTACCAGCTATATAAATCTAAAGTTAGAATTAGAAAATTCAGACTGCGAGAAAGATCTAGGTGTGTTTGTTAGCAATGATTTGAAGCCTAGAAAACAGTGTATAGGCGTTCGTAATAAGGCAAACAGGATTCTCGGGTTAATCTCTAGGAGTGTGAGTAACAGAACTGCTGATGTTATCTTAAAACTTTACTTGTCATTAGTGAGACCCCATATGGATTATGCTGTCCAATTTTGGTGTCCTTATTACAGAATGGACATAGATTCATTGGAGAGAGTACAGCGTAGAATGACAAAAATGATCCATAATATTAGAAATCTTCCGTATGAAGAAAGGTTGAAGAAATTAGGTTTACATTCGTTAGAGAGACGCAGAGTTAGAGGGGATATGATAGAGGTGTTCAAGTGGGTTAGTGGGATTAACAAAGGGGACATGACAAATGTACTAAAGCTCAGTGATAGCGAAAGAACTCGTACCAATGGTTTCAAATTAGATAAATTTCGTTTCAGAAAAGATATAGGCAAATATTGGTTTGGTAACAGAGTTGTAGATGGGTGGAATGGACTACCAAGTGCTATAGTGGGATCTAAAACTGTAGGGAGCTTTAAGATAAAATTGGATAAGCATATGGACGAGAAGGGTTGGGTGTGAAGGGGGATCAGCCGGGTTGGGCCAATCAGCGCTCTGCAGACCTCCATAATCCTGCGTTAATCTCTAACCGTTTTGGTAAGATGATCCTCAGGGTATTAGAGTGTTGAGCCTATAATTGGGCTTTGTAATTGATTTGGGGTTGTGTGGGACAGGGATCTGCCTTGCTTAGGCCAATCGGCTTTCTGCAGACTCCCATTTTCTTATGTTCTTATGTTCTTATGAAATGAATAAATAATTTTGTTGTTGTTTATGTAAATAAAGGTATTAAAAAAAAAAAAAATCTATTATTTTTCCATATTCCCTGTTTCATTGATGATAAAGTATACTTTAAAATTTAGTTAGCTTCTTTGTTAAAAATTGATCTAAATTGTTGTTCCGCTAAAGTTCAAATGTACAGTGATTCAGCAAATACCTGAATAAATTAAATAAACTTATTTATGAGACATTGGCGGTACAATATCTATAATATAACATTTTAACAAAGAAAACAAATCTTATATATTTCATATACACAACATTTAGATCATAAGAAGAACTTAATAAATTAATAATATATAATATTAATATTTAATACACGAAATAAAATACATACAAATTGTTATAAAAGAATATTAAATAATATTGAATGACTTGAATGTTAATACTTGATACGTTGTGAATATAAAAAACTGTTAATTTATATACCTACGAAAATAATAGCTTATTCAAATACTCAAACAAGTTGACAATGATGAAATCTATTTATAAAGCGATGGACGAGGTCATTCAAGCCGTGCGCTAACCCGGGTTCGATTCCAGGTGGATCATATAATAATTAGAATAATTTCATTGGTAGTCTTTGGTGTGGTGGTGAGATTAATGAAATATAAAATACAATGCGTGTATGTTTGTACGACTGACATATCAATGTCGATTGTCACGTACGCCACACTGAGCATGGGTGTGTGTGTTTGTGTGTGTGCTACACACAATAAAACTCATAAAAGTAAAAGTCAATGAATAATTTGTATTAATGATAAAGACGTATGTTACCTTAACAGAGATTATTAATATATTACTTTGCCTATGAACAAAAAATATATATAAGCAAGCTAATGATTGTCATATATTTCCTAGACACAAAATGAAAACCAGACAAATGTTAGTCAATGAATACTAAATATTATTAACATACCTGAAACTTGACTAACTTTTTTAATATAAAAATGTACTATCATATTACTATACGTAAGATAAAAGTATGCAAATAATTCCTCTAAAAAGTACACAATTATTAAAGTGTGGGTGTGTGTGTGTGTGTGAGTTTCTGGTGGACAGCCACTGCCGCAGCCTGGAGGGTTGGTCGTGTGAGAGATTAGCCATTGGGGCAATTAACCAGCTGGGTCTGTGTGTATGTTTGTGTGTGCGTGTGTATGTTGGTGTGTGCGTGTGTGTGTGACAGTCGGTGGGGTGGGTGTCTTGGATAATTAGCCATCTGGTTGTACTTTAGACGGGTTTCACCATGGTCCAGATAGAGAGGATTTTTTGTTGTATGTTTCGTTCATTTTTGTCATACAAGATGTTCGTAGCTAGTAAATAATATTATGTCTACGTAATTCGAATATTCACCCAATATGACATTAGCCAGATGTTGTTGAATAAAATATGTTATCATACAACAAATGTTTTCTTACTACGCACATTACTTGGTCATGATATGGAGTACAAAATAAATAATAATCACATTATCTTAACAATGAATAGTAAATATTAATTATATACCTGAATGCCAATAGTTGACTAACTTTTTGAATCTAAAAAGTATTATTATATTATAATACGTACGATAAAAGTATGCAAATAATTCCTCTAAAAAGTACACAATTATTAAATTGTGTGTGTGCGTGTGTGTTTGTGTGTGTGTGTGAGTATCTGGTGGACAGCCACTGCCGCAGGCTGGAGGGTTGGTCGTGTTAGAGATTAGCTATTGGGGTAATCAACATAAGAACATAAGAACATAAGAACATAAGAAAATGGGAGTCTGCAGAAAGCCGATTGGCCTAAGCAAGGCAGATCCCTGTCCCACACAACCCCAATTACAAAGCCCAATTATAGGCTCAACAATCTAATACCCTGAGGATCATCTTACCAAAACGGTTAGAGATTAACGCAGGATTACGGGGTCTGCAGAGCGCTGATTGGCCCAACCCTGCTGATCCCCCTTCACACCCAACCTTTCTCGTCCATATGCTTATCCAATTTTATCTTAAAGCTCCCTATCGTTTTTAATCCCACTATAGCACTTGGTAGTCCATTCCACCCATCTACAACTCTGTTACCAAACCAATATTTGCCTATATCTTTTCTGAAACGAAATTTATCTAATTTGAAACCATTGGTACGAGTTCTTTCGCTATCACTGAGCTTTAGTACATTTGTCATGTCCCCTTTGTTAATCCCACTAACCCACTTGAACACCTCTATCATATCCCCTCTAACTCTGCGTCTGTCTAACGAATGTAAGCCTAATTTCTTCAACCTTTCTTTATACGGAAGATTTCTAATATTATGGATCATTTTTGTCATTCTACGTTGTACTCTCTCCAATGAATCTATGTCCATTCTGTAATAAGGACACCAACATTGAACAGCATAATCCATATGGGGTCTCACTAATGACAAGTAAAGTTTTAAGATAACATCAGCAGTTCTGTTACTCACACTCCTAGAGATGAACCCGAGAATCCTGTTTGCCTTGTTTCGAACGCTTATACACTGTTGTCTAGGCTTCAAATCATTGCTAACAAACACACCTAGATCTATCTCACAATTTGAGTTTTCTAATTCCATATTAGCTAGTTTATATTTAACATTTGTATGCATCTTCCCTCTCTTTAATACCTTGCATTTGTCAATGTTAAACTTCATCTGCCAATTTACTGACCATTCGTGTAAGGTATCTAGATCCCTTTGGAGGCACTCTATATCTCTATCTAAATCAATTGTTCTCCCCATTTTGGTATCGTCTGCAAATTTACTTATCCTACTAGTTATACCTAAATCAAGGTCATTTATGTATATAACAAACAACAGAGGACCTAATACAGATCCCTGGGGGACACCACTTTTGACTGCTCCCCATTCTGACTTCGTACCATTTATGCTGACTCTCTGCTTCCTACCAATTAGCCATGACCAAATCCATCCCAACAACGCCCCACCTATTCCATGCGACTCAACCTTTCTCATCAATCTCTCATGGGGGAATCTGTCGAAAGCTTTACTGAAATCTAAATATATTATATCATATTATGACTTGTCATTATCTACTGCTTCATATACCTCTGAGAAAAAACTAAGCAAATTAGTAAGGCAAGAACGTCCCTGAGTGAATCCATGCTGAGAAGAATTTATTAAATTAAATGTATCTAAGTGGTTTCTAATTTTACTAGCAATAATTGACTCTAGTAGCTTTCCTATGATTGATGTAAGACTAATGGGACGGTAATTGGATGCTATTGATTTGTCACCTTTTTTGAAGATCGGAACTACGTTTGCAAGCTTCCAAGCTTCTGGAACTATACCTGTCTCCAATGACTTGTTAAATAAAAATGTTAATGGGTAACTTAACTCATCCCTACATTCTTTTAATACTCTAGCATATACCTCATCGAGGACCAGGCGATTTATGAGGTTTCAGTCTGTCAATTTCCTTAAGCACATCATTTCTACTTATAGTAACCGTACTTAACCTATTTTCTATACTATCGCTATATACCTTACGGACTTCTGGAAACTGTGCCAAATTTTCATTAGTGAAAACGGATTGAAATTGACTATTTAATGTACTGCACATTTCTAAATCATTTTCTGTCATTTCTCCTATCGAAGTTTTAAGGGGACCAATTACATCTTTAACCTTGGATTTATATAGTTGGTAAAAAGCTTTAGGATTATTTTTTGAGTCATTGGCAACCTTAATTTCATAATTTCTTTTTTCTTTCCTAATATCCTTTTTTACCTGTCTTGATAGATTCTGATAGTAAGCAAGTAGGTGAATTTCGCCTTTTTTAATTTTTCTATATATTCCTCTCTGTTGTCCTAGAAGATCTAATAGTCTATTATTCATCCATTTGGGTTGGTTCTGTGTTGATCTATATTTTCTTTTGGGGATTTATTTATTTTGTGCATTGAATACTGACTCAATAAAATTATTGTATGTATCTACTGTGACGTTAACCACTCCGTTAGAACCGCATGGCTTGTCCTACAGTGACTCGCTAGGATTGCCAGGGCAGTGGATGGGGCTACAGTTTATGTATTAGAGTGTGCTTTATTTCATATGAAAGCTCGTGTCATGGGCAGTCCAGAAAGGCTCTTTGTTTTCACCCATGTCAAGGCTTTATATATTTAATTGTAAAGTATATGTTTTATCATTAACTAGTAATGATGGGATCTGGGAGAGAGAGAGAGAGTAGAACAGAGTGAGAGGGGGGCGCGCAGTGTTTTTGTCCCGCTCGATGACGTCACGGCTGGCTGCCTCGTGGGGGTTGGTTGAGAGAACATAAGAACATAAGAACATAGGAACATAAGAGGTTCTTACCATGCTGCTAGCTCCCTTGCTACTGGCTAGAGGACTTGTTACCGTTTTTTTCCCATGCGGCTCGACCTAGTCCTGGTATATATACCGGTTCCTCACCACTCTCTCCCTCAGATCTGGTTTCTAGAACGCATCTATATTATCCCTTGCTACCTGTCCCCTGCTCTGCACCTGAGAATCTTTTCCTCTGCCTATCTCTCTCATTTTCCATATCTTTCACCACCTTTTATTAATATTATACCCCCTCTGGTTAACTCTGCAACATCAGCTTCATGCTGGCCAGTTGTATTGTGCGTTAAGGTCTGATATAACCTATGTATGTTTAGTTGTTAAGATAAGTTGATCACGAAGCATTGGTTAGCATCCATATTGTTTAGTACCGCTTCCTATAATAATTAGTGTTCTGCTGGATTAGATAATGCTAGACTAGGGGTCTGATATTATAAGGTATTGTTTCCTATGAGTGCTGGCTTTAGGTAAAAAGCTGCACGACATACCTGAGAACTGGAGTTGATTGAGTAAATTCTAGTCTGTGTGCCATTGAGAGTAGAGCATGCACGAATGAGGACTTTTTGCCTATACCATTCTGCACTGTTCTAAGCTCGTTGTTTGTCTTTGAGGTACGCCAGGAGAACGCTTAATACTGCGGTATTAAGGTTTTTCAAGAGAGCTACCCTTCCCTATAACGTAATATTTGACGCACAGACTTGAGATTTACACTAGGCTATGCGGCATGCCATGCGCACCAGTATCTTGTATCATTGACTCTAGCTAGACTTCATCAATCATAGTAGACATTAAATATATTAATCCAATTACTCTTTTTATGCATACCCATTTATGATTACACAAGCATTTCGCAGCCTAGTTTGATGTATGGAGACACAAACGACTTAGGCTCTTTTTGTTGATAGGAATACTGCATTGTCGTGGCGATTATTATTGTTGTAGCGTTTAGGATATTCTTGGCCCCGACTGCATTATATATTCTGCCTTTTTGTGTGCATAGCCTGCACAAGCATTGTTCCGCTGCCTGCCTTTTTGGGTTCCATTTCCGATACGAGCATCTTTATAGCATCTAACATTTAAAGAAGATTCCTTGTTGGTGTTGAAGGACTTTAGTGCACTTTCTTTCATGCAGGAGTGCCTGACATATATTGATTAAAGTAACGTAAGCTGTAACTTCTCTTACCACCTTACTTTGCATACCATAACCAAGCACCTTCGGTTATAGGTAGTAATAGGCTGTTTTCACATAACATTAAGCCTAGAGTAGACGCACATTTATTGAGAGTTTGATAGCCTATTATTGCATATAGAACTCTGTAGAGTATTTGTGTTCTTTGTTCACTGGGAATATACATCAGAGGTTGGATCTAGCGCTTTCCGTTGTAGCATTTATGCCATTACTAGTCCAATGAATAAGAGCCCTGATATATTTGAACCCCAGTCGTAACAAATGGCGACCTTACCTAGGATTTGGTGAACCTACATTTATTAAGCAGGGAACATTTGTTGTTTTGGAGAATATTTTGCGGGGATCAGCAAGAATAATTTTTTTGCAACATAGTATAGCCCTTGAGTATTTCCGAGAATTTTTGTGTGTATATTGAGGTATAAGAGTTTGGGGTACTTCTTTTCTGAATATTGAGGTGGGAAATTTTTGTGAGCATCATGTCTTATACCGGATCAGAGGAGAATGGAGACACAGTACGTAATGTCGAAACTGAGGAACAGCAGTATGATGATATGGTTAATCAGGTGAACTGTGAGGAGGATGCTAGGATATTTTTGCAATGGCCTGTTACTGCCGAGCGGTTGGAGGGTATGGAGCGGTACGGTCTTCAATGCCTGGCCACAGCTATCGGTCATGCGGGTACTAGCAGCATGACCAGGGATAACTTGATAACGTGTGTACTGGGCAGGGTGACTGGTGAGCGAGATGGGTTGAGTGCTCAGAGCCCTTCGGCCATGCTTCCCCTACACTCGACTCCCAGCCATCCCAGTAGTTTGCCGACCCGGGTACGCTTCCACAGTTGGGTGGTGACTGGCAGGGTGGGTTGCCCCTGGGGGGACCACCGGTAATTTCAAACATTGTAGCACCTTCACCTCCTCAAGGGTTAACTCCCGAATTATTGCTTCAGCTCGAATTAGCTAAGATCGAAGAGAGAAAGGCTATCAGGGTATCTGAGCTTCAGCTTCAGCAGCAATTAGAATTAGCCAAGATAGATGAGAGAAAAACTATCAGTCAGCAGCACATAGAGCTAGCAAAAATCCAAGCTGACTTAGAGTCGACTAGGTACTGTGCCGACATGGACGTAGAGAAGTCGCGAGTAGAGACAACGGGACAGCGACTTGGGGCTGGTAACCGTGTTCATGAGCAGTCTCTCTCGCACTTATTGAAACTGGTTCCGGTGTTTGATGAGAGTGGTGTAACAGAATTTGTCACACGCTTTGAGAAGAAGTGCCAGGAACACCAGTGGCCAGAGAATAAATGGGCAGCACTTGTATCCTCTAGATTAATAGGCAAGGGTCTTAAAGCCTACAATGCGTTACCTTTGGAGTCATGTATTGTGTATGAGGATCTCAAGGAGGCTGTCCTGAGGGCTTACGAACTGCAACCAGAAACGTACCGTTTGAAGTTCCGGGGTGTAACTAAGGGAAGAGATAGCACCTTTTTGGAACACGCCCGGGACTTGTCCGATGCTATGGGGAACTGGCTCCGATCTGAGAAGGTCACAACATTTGATGAAATTAAGCAGTTAATGATGTTGGAGCAGTTCTTTAAGAGCACGGGCGGTGATCTAACTTTGAACCTAAAGGAGAAAAACCCAAGAACTCTAGTAGAAGCAGCAGAAATGGCTGATCTACGGCTGTCGTTGATTCGGGGTTGCGGGTCCTCACAGAAGTACGATGCAAGTGCTAGGGACCGTTATCCTCCCCCTCCCCGTAGCAATGACACATTTAAACCAAAGAGCAATGAAACTAAAACTGAAGCCAAATCTACCACCACACCGTATGTGAAAAGTCAGGGGCCTTTTACATCACAGTATAAGCCGAAACCGAAATTTATGTGTTTTAGGTGCCACCAGGAGGGTCATAAGGCAAATGAGTGCCCTAGTCGGCCTCCTCCGGCAGCCGTGTCTTTTGCTCACGGCATTGGAGTGTTCAAGAGGACATCGGAGTTTGTTAGAGGCATTTCTTCCGAGGTAAATACACTGCCAGTGCAGAAGGATCCGGAAGGCTTATTCCCTGTCCGTGATGCCTTTAGTGACCACAGGGGACTCGGTTGTGTGGAGTGGGGGGTAGAAGACATGAGGTGAGAATTTTGCGTGACACTGGGGCATCGCAAACACTGTTGAGAAATTTCACTGGTAAACCTGTCAATACAGCGCGGGTGGTTGTGGTTCAGGGAGTTAATGCGACAAGGTCATACCCGCTTGTAAGAATGAAGGTGGAAGTTGATGGTGTGACTCGTGACCTGGATGTAGGAATTGTGGAGAAGTTACCTGTTGGGGGCGTCGACCTCCTTCTTGGCAACGACTTTGCGGGGCCTACTTCTGAGGCTCCACCCTTAGTCGTTGTCGAGAAGCCGGCCGACGTGAGTAGGGAGGAGCAGGAGTGGGTTGAGAAGTGTTCGGGGCAGCCTATGGCGTGTGTTGTCACCGGAGATTCTGCATCCAGGGAGTCACATTCTGGTCAACAATCTTTAGATCAGCGGAGGAAGGGTACCGAGAAGGGGTTGCAAGTTGATGCGGTTGAGAGTTTAGTGTCAACGGACCTTCTCGGGGACTCATTATTAGGACCACATTTCGAGTCTGGAGAAGACCCAGTAACTGTTCCTGAAGGGGCAGAAGATGGGCTTAAAAAGACGAAAGAGTTGAAGGAGGACAGTGATGCACAGTCGGGAGATGTAGCAACAAGGTGCCCTGACGCGTACCCTATGAGAAATGGGTCGGCGAAGACGGTGGTCCGAAGCTTGCTAGTGTATTTTTCCCGGTATGGTTACCTGCAGGGGATTCAGTCAGTCCAGGGACCCAACTTCACTTCTAGCCTCTTTGTTCAAGCAATGCCGCAGCATGGGATTGTTGGGGTTGTGTCATCTGCGTATCATCCGGAGAGCCAGGGTGTGTTAGAGCGATGGCACTCAGCCTTGAAATCTGTGCTTCGTTGTTGTTGCTTTGAGAGTGGGAAGGATTGGGATCTTGGCCTGCCATGTGTTTTGTTTGCTGTGCGGGAGGTACCTGGGGAGAGTTTGGGATTCAGCCCTAATGAGCTCGTCTTTGGACACCGTGTCAAAGGACCTCTCCATATGGTTGAAGAAGTATGGGAGGGCGCAGAAAAACCTTGTCCTATGCTCAAGTGTGTCCTCAACAGTCGAGAACGGATGTTGCGCAGTCTGGAGTTGGCTGGCCGTAATTTGACTAGCTCTCAGGCCCTCAGGAAGGACAAGTACGACCTCAAGGTTGAACTCAGGGAGTTTCACGTGGGTCAGGAGGTGTTGATTCTACTGCCCCTTGTAGGTCACCCCTTATCCGCGAAGTACGCTGGTCCTTATAGGGTGGTTGAGGAGCTATCAGACCTGGATTACTTGGTAGCCACTCCAGACAGACTGAGGCGCAATCAATTATGTCGTGTTAATCTCGTGAAGGAGTATGGGAGGCACCCCCCTGAGCCCCTCACTGTGCCTGTGATGACGTTTAGCAGTCAAGGTGGAGAAGGAGAACGGGACAGTCAAGCTCAGGTGAAGGATAACTGGAAGGATAAGAAGTTCAAATGGGCGCCTGAGTGTGAGAAGGTGTTTAGAGAAGTAAAACACCTGTTGTGCACTCACCCGATCCTCAGGGCCCCTGACTTTAGCCTACCTTTCCAACTAGCAACGGAGGCTAGTGGTGTGGGGGCTGGTGCCGTCCTTGTGGAAAAGGACGACGATGGGCTGGAGCATCCTGTTAGTTTCTGCTCGGAGAAGTACAATTCGGCCCAGGGGAGCTGCTTTGTTGTCGAGGAGGAGCTGCTGGCGGTTGTGCTTGCGCTGGGGCATTTCGAGGTCTATGTTCCAGCCTATGGTCCGGTCGTTGTAGTTTACCCAGATCATCACCCTCTCAAGTTCTTGGACCAGTTTCACAATCGGAATATGAGGCTGACCAGGTGGTCACTAAGGTTACTGGTATATAACCTGGACATACGCCATATTGCCGGTTGTGACAACGTGGTTGCAGATGGTCGTTCAAGGGTATATGATCCTGGGTAGATTGACACACGGGTAGCCTCCTGCTTTAGTTTGAATAGTATCTTGCGCTTGGTGCTTGTTGGCTCGCGGTTGTAGCCCAGCGTATTGGGTCGTAAAGCAGGAGTTGAGCATTTGGTATAGAAGAAAAAACTAGGCTTGCCCCTATAGTGCAGCCGAAATAAACAAATTAAAAATACATAAAAATCAAATAAAAAACTCTTTCTTTGATAGTTGAATTTGTTCAGTATGTTATAGCAGTAATTCTGAGTTGCACTCCTCTCAGAATGCTGGGCTAGAGAAGCTCGCTCTTGAGGAGCATAACTACATATAATTTAACCTATTGTGTTGGGGAGGATTATAATTTTGAAAAATGTTTTGTTGAAGAACTGTGCCAGATATTTTACTGCCGCTGGGTGATGGGAAGTGGAGATATAGCATGGGTTCTAACCATCAGATTTTTGTGAGCCTTGGGGCCTCTGAGAAAAATCTTGGGGGGGGTGTGACGCTAACCACTCCGTTAGAACCGCATGGCTTGTCCTACAGTGACTCGCTAGGATCGCCAGGGCAGTGGATGGGGCTACAGTTTATGTATTAGAGTGTGCTTTATTTCATATGAAAGCTCGTGTCAGGGGCAGTCCAGAAAGGCTCTTTGTTTTCACCCATGTCAAGGCTTTATATATTTAATTGTAAAGTATATGTTTTATCATTAACTAGTAATGATGGGATCTGGGAGAGAGAGAGAGAGAGTAGAACAGAGTGAGAGGGGGGCGCGCAGTGTTTTTGTCCCGCTCGATGACGTCACGGCTGGCTGCCTCGTGGGGGTTGGTTGAGAGAGGTCCTTACCATGCTGCTAGCTCCCTTGCTAGTGGCTAGAGGACTTGTTACCGTTTTTTTCCCACGCGGCTCGACCTAGTCCCGGTATATATACCGGTTCCTCGCCACTCTCTCCCTCAGATCTGGTTTCTAGAACGCATCTATATTATCCCTTGCTACCTGTCCCCTGCACTGCACCTGAGAATCTTTTCCTCTGCCTATCTCTCTCATTTTCCATATCTTTCACCACCTTTTATTAATATTATACCCCCTCTGGTTAACTCTGCAAAATCAGCTTCATGCTGGCCAGTTGTATTGTGCGTTAAGGTCTGATATAACCTATGTATGTTTAGTTGTTAAGATAAGTTGATCACGAAGCATTGGTTAGCATCCATATTGTTTAGTACCGCTTCCTATAATAATTAGTGTTCTGCTGGATTAGATAATGCTAGACTAGGGGTCTGATATTATAAGGTATTGCTTCCTATGAGTGCTGGCTTTAGGTAAAAAGCTGCACGACATACCTGAGAACTGGAGTTGATTGAGTAAATTCTAGTCTGTGTGCCATTGAGAGTAGAGCATGCACGAATGAGGGCTTTTTGCCTATACCATTCTGCACTGTTCTAAGCTCGTTGTTTGTCTTTGAGGTACGCCAGGAGAACGCTTAATACTTCGGTATTAAGGTTTCTCAAGAGAGCTACCCTTCCCTATAATGTAATATTTGACGCACAGACTTGAGATTTACACTAGGCTATGCGGCATGCCATGCGCACCAGTATCTCGTATCATTGACTCTAGCTAGACTTCATCAATCATAGTAGACATTAAGTATATTAATCCAATTACTCTTTTTATGCATACCCATTTATGATTACACAAGCATTTCGCAGCCTAGTTTGATGTATGGAGACACAAACGACTTAGGCTCTTTTTGTTAATAGGAATACTGCATTGTCGTGGCGATTATTATTGTTGTAGCGTTTAGGATATTCTTGGCCCCGACTGCATTATATATTCTGTCTTTTTGTGTGCATAGCCTGCACGAGCATTGTTCCGCTGCCTGCCTTTTTGGGTTCCATTTCCGATACGAGCATCTTTATAGCATCTAACATTTAAAGAAGATTCCTTGTTGGTGTTGAAGGACTTTAGTGCACTTTCTTTCATGCAGGAGTGCCTGACATATATTGATTAAAGTAACGTAAGCTGTAACTTCTCTTACCACCTTACTTTGCATACCATAACCAAGCACCTTCGGTTATAGGTAGTAATAGGCTGTTTTCACATAACATTAAGCCTAGAGTAGACGCACATTTATTGAGAGTTTGATAGCCTATTATTGCATATAGGTCTCTGTAGAGTATTTGTGTTCTTTGTTCACTGGGAATATACATCAGAGGTTGGATCTAGCGCTTTCCGTTGTAGCATTTATGCCATTACTAGTCCAATGAATAAGAGCCCTGATATATTTGAACCCGTCGTAACACTACCAAGGTTGACGTCTCTTCCTGACTTAAGATGACAGGTGCTTGAGAAGGGGTACACTCATTTGGACACCTGGATCGACTTAATTTTTTGACCATAGGGTCAGCTAATAGGGCTCTTCTTAACCCACCATAATTTATTTTCTGAAGTCAGGTATTAATGTTGTATTCTCTCTGGTGTTACCTTTCCATTGTATATTAAAATACACAGAATTGTGGTCACTATTTCCTAGGTGGTCCCCTATCTCTACATTATTTACCATATGTTCATTGTTACTGAAAACTAAATCGAGAATATTATTACCTCTAGTCGGCGTATCTATGAATTGAAATAAAAAACTATCTTGTACGACCTCTATAAACTCCTCAGAATCAGAGTCTCCTATTTGATGCTGCCTATCTATTTCATAAAATTTAAATCCCCCATAATGCACACATTGCTAAACCTTGATGCCATTTTAATTTCCTCCCATAATGACTTTCCGTAATTTCTACTCATATTTGGCGGTCTATACATAACTCCAATAACTATGGTCTCACTACCTTCGTTAACCTCTACCCAAACACTTTCATTATCGTTATTTAGTCTAATACCTGATTTAATACATCTTTTTAATGTACTCCTGACAAACACTGCTATACCGCCACCCCTCTTACTTGTTCGGTCATATTTAAACAAACTATATCCTGGTATATCAAATTCTGCTAAAAAATGCCTGGTTTCTGTATTAATCCACGTTTCAGTTAGCGCTATTATGTCTATATTTTCTTTGCTAACAAGGGCTCTAAGTTCGTTCATTTTGTTATATAGACTCCTACAGTTTGTGTAATATACTCTCAATTTACTTCTTTTCTTTATACCTAATTTACCTTTATTTCTTACGACATTTCCATCTTCCGTTGCACCATCACTACTATCATTTGCAATATAGTCATCATTTTTAGCATGAGACTGAATATCCTTATCGCTTTCGCCTGACGCTAAAATTGTTCCATTTAACCTCTCATTTACACTCTCAATATTTCTGTTCAAAACCCCACAACCACCCTATCTAAAGAACTAGCTAATGTAGAAACCCCTAACTGTGAAAGATGAACCCCATCCCTTGCGTACATCCCATCTCTCCCATAGAAACTATCCCAGTTATCAATGAATGGTATTGCTTTTTCTTTGCAATATTTCTCCAAACGGCAATTGACACCAATCGCCCTGGATGTCCATTCCTTGGGAACTCCTCTTCTGGGTAGGATACAATGTACTACAGGGATCCCTCCCTTCATCCTAACCTTATCCAACACATCCCGAAACTGCTGCAGCAGTTCCTCACTTCTACCCTTACCAACATCGTTACTCCCGGCACTGAGACAGATAATGGGGTTATCTCCACTATCTTCCAAGATGTGGTCCATCTTCTCTAAAAACCCTCCCAACTCCATGGCCAGGCAGACACACAACCTTCCTAAGTTTAGTGCGGGTAGCCCTAACTAAATGTTTTACCATGGAGTCGCCCACAATCGACACAGACTTACCTTTCCCTCGGGAGGATCCAGCAGCTTCAGTTGGACAACCCTCTATGGTGGCAGAAGCTCCCTTGGTGGTGGGGGTGGTGGTGGTGGTAGGTAGCACAGCGTCAGCGGCTGGAGCTGAGTCGGCGGCAGGCACTTCGGCTAACCCTCCCTTATCCTGACTATCTATTCCCTCACATTCGTCTCGCAAAGGAGATAATGTATTTGTCACACTCATACCTATTCTACTATCCTGCTTCTTGAGTGTGACTTTCCCACCCGTATTTTTAACAACCTGCCATGAATACAATTTTTCATCAACTTCCTCCCTTTTCCCCTTACTCGACTTAATTTCCTCTTGGCTAAGCTTGAAAGCTAGATTTTCGTCTTTAATCAAATCCACTTCCCTCTGAAGTTTAACATTAACCTCCCTTAGAGCCAAGACCTCTTCCTTCACCACAACCATCTCTTCCCTTACCTGGAGAATAAGATGATGCAGTTCAGTAAAGGACTCGCACTCCATACCTGACATGATCCCAAAAAGCTTAGCGAGGAGCAAACAACTAAGTACAGAAAACAAAAACAAATAAGTCAACTAACAGCTAAAAACTGAGCTAAAACACTTTTATATATACACGAGTGCACTGCCTCCAAACACAGGTAGGTGCGTATGGTCACTGGGTCACGAGCAGGTGGTCCGGGCAGGAACTCAAATTAACACAACCTCCTCCTGTCACTGACTGAACTGAACTGAACCACCTGGGTCTGTGTGTATGTTTGTGTGTGCGTGTGTGTGTGACTGTTGGTGGGGGTGGGTGTCTCGGATAATTAGCCACCTGGTTCTACTTTAGACAGGTTTCACCATGGTCCAGATAGAGAGGATTTTGTTTGTATGTTTCGTGAATTTTGTTCATACAAGATGTTCGTAGCTAGTAAATAATATTATGTCTACGTAATTCGAATATTCACCCAATATGACATTAGCCAGATGTTGTTGAATAAAATAAGTTATCATACAACAAATGCTTTCTTGCTACGCACATAACTTGGTCATGACATGGAGTAGAAATTAAACAATAATCACATTATATTTACATTTTATTAGGGTATGTTTTAGGTTTCAGATGGGGTTCGTCCTATCATCGTGTTTTGCCATGCCACACTCCCAGCTGGTGAGTTGTAATAGTGTTTGAGACTGTCACGAAGAGTCTTCCCATCATTAGTAGCTGTGTTGCCCCGCTGCCTCCCAAGACGGTCTAGAGTGTCGGCCGGACGTACCAAATTTACGATTTCTCCTGTTGCAATGTTCTCCTCCACAACAAGACCCCCGTCGATCAGAGGGATTCCTGTCACGAAGGACATTGTGTAGAGAACAGCAGGCCATCACAACGGATTCAACTCGATTCGGATGGATAGGCATGTTCATTAGCAGACACCGGAACCTGTAATGAGAATGGTTAAAACAATAAATACAGTTAGTCTGGGGGAAAAATATATTAGTTTCTCAATGAAAACTTTATAAGAGAATGAAATGGGAAGCTTGATTAGGGCGACCAACCCACACAAGTCAGATCCTTTTAACAACGAATCCAATCCCAAATATTAAAGGGAAGCCAGCAGGTTATTATAAGCTTTTAAAGATGGACAAATGTTGTTAGTCGACATGGGCCTGAAGCCATACAGGCGTAGGATGTGGATGTACCGTATGTACACAAACACATAAAATTTGCTATGTATATATACTGTATATATGTATAGACATATATATATTTATTCATATTTTTATGTATGGTAATGTAACTATATATATATATTTAAATATACATTAAAACAATTGACATATTTTTTTTAAATTTGGCTTTTACCTGGCAGACATTATACCAAACGCATTTTCAACCACTCTCTGGGCTCTGGATAGGCGGTAATTGAAAATGCGTTGATCATCATCCAAACCTCTCATTGGGTAAGGTTTCGTCAGCCAGGTCCTCAGTGGAAATGCGTCATCACCAATGAAGAAGAATGGAATCCCCTCGTTCCTGTTTTCAAGCGGTTCAGGCTCAGGAACACCAACATCATTTCTCTCCAACAGCAAACGAATAGGGGTTCGTAGAAACAACCCACCATCTGACGCTGATCCCTCTGCACCAACATCGATGTAGAGGAATTTGTAGTCAGCGTCAGCGATGGCAAGCAGCACAATGGAGCGGTAACCTTTATAGTTGTAGAAGGTAGAGGCACCTTTGGGTGGTTTTCTGATGGCAACATGTTTGCCATCCAAGGCGCCCAAAGCATGTTGAAATTGCCACTTGCTAGCAAATCTATTTGCAACAGCCTTCCACTCTTCTGGTGTTGTAGGACAAACAATTACATCATCCATGTATGCACTGACAATAGCCTCACAGACGTCGGGCACAATTTTGGAGATGGTGTTGTGCGCTATCCTGAACAAGTAACTCAGACTCTTGTAGCTGTCACCTGTAGCTAGGTAACGCAACGTCACTGCCAAACGCAAACCAGGATCTATGGCTTTCCTCCAGTGTGTGTCCTTTTTGGCAATGATGGGTCGAATTTTCTGAGAATTTCATGAAAGAGTGCGTGGTCCAATCTCATGAAGTTTATAAAATCCGCTGGGTCCTCTTCTTCAACTTCTTTCAGGAGATTTTCATATCCCCCAAATCGACCTCGCCTTAACAGCCAGTCTCTAGTGACTAGTCCAACATTTCCGCTTCTTCATCTGTTTTCTCCTCTCCTCTTCCTCCTTCCTTTCCCTCTCAGCTTCCTTCCTTGCCCTGTCAGCTTCCTTCTCCCTTCTGGCAAGCTCCAATAGGCATTTCAAATAAAGTAGATCCGTCCGCTGGGTGGCAAGGGCCCGCTCAACACGTTCATTCCTCCGTAGATGCTGCGTAATGCTCTCCATCTCAATATTCAACAGGCACGTTCAAGGATCGAGGTTATAATGTGGTGGTGGTGAAGAGTAGCTATGCTCGGTGTGGCTGCTCAACTCAGATTGTTCTCTGTGACCGAGTCAAGGTATTTATATACCACAGGAAGGTTTGGGGGGTTGTGGGTGGTTGTTGGGGCCAATTACTTGCGCGATTGTAACGCGAGTAGGTGCTGATGCCACTGAATTTAGCACATTCATGTGACATTCGCTCAGGTTCGCACACCTCGGCGACGTATCTGCGATGGCGTTGGCGGCGATCGCCGTGGATTCGTTCATTCATCGCAGGATTTTGTGCCCGGAAAAATATTCGGACAACCTCGCCGAAGTAATCGCCGGACCATCGCTTGAACCGCCGAAGACGCCGCAGAACATTCGGCGAGTCTTCTTTGACCATCGCATGATGCCGCGAGATATTTTTGAAAACGTGTCATTCCTCGCAGAGATCTTCGCCGAAACATCGCTGACTTCGCCAATAACGTTGCAGAATGACGGCGATTGCATCGCATTCACCGGTGACATCTTCGCCGAGTATAATTAGTAATCTGTTTGTAACGGTCAAAATCGTACACGTCGCAGAAATTAGATGCGAATTGACAAGACTACGTCCTCGGCGACGAAAATCGTATGAAGTCGCACATGTGGGAAAGGGGCATAAGAAGGATCTGTGGTGGAAAAAGGGTTTATTAGGATAGTTGAAAGCCTGCTAATTTGCTGAAGGCCCTTCTTAAACTGAATAAAATAGTCTATTATTACCCAGTATAAAATGAAAAGGACAGCACTGGTACTGAATTGGTTAATGTATCGAAACCAAATTTTGCAGGCAAATTCGGTTGGTCAATGCGACGATTGTCAACACCCATCGGGGCCGAATTGTTTTTGGGGCGAATCCTTCAAAATTTGTGGTGATATTAGTAGTGATGATGGTGATAGTAGTGATGATGGTGATAGTACTGATGATGACAGTAACAGATATGGTAGTAACAGCAGGGATGATGGTGATAGTAATGATGATGGTGATAATAGTATTGATGATGGTTATAGTTGTAGTGATAATGATGACAGTAGTGATGATGGTAGTAACGATGGTGACAGTAGTAGTGATGATGATGACAGTACTAGTAGTGGTGATGATGGTGATAGTACTAATAGTAGTGATGATGGGTATAGTAGTAGTGATGATGGTGATAGTAGTAATAATGATTGTAAGATGATGGTGATAATAGTAGTGATGATGGTGATAGTTGTAATGATAATGATGACAGTAGTGATGATGTTAGTGACGATGGTGATAGTAATGGTGATGTTAACTGCTGTATTGATAGTAATAACAGTTGTAGTGATGATGGTGACAGTTGTAGTGATGATAATAGCAATAGTGATGATGGTGATAGTAGTAGTTATAATGGTGGTAAAAGTAGTGATGATGGTAACTCATCGCAGAGTTGGGTCTGCCATTTTGATTTTGGGCAAAGCGGCACTTCTACTTTATTATTAAGATCTTGAAGATTAACTGAGAGTTGTTCACTAAAATTTACAATAAAGCCGTAGAATTACATGTCTCCGTAGAAAATCGCAACGATTGATCATAGTAAGATTAATCTTTAAAACCACATTACTAGTAATATATTACCACTTTCCGTTATCACATTGATAATTTAAATAAATTGAAGTAAAGCCGCTACTGTTTTGAATATATATTTTGCTTATGTTTACACAAAAGAAGGTGTTGAACCATCTACCTACAGAATTATACATACACAATGGACCGCATTTATACTAACAAAATTAATATCTGAGGAAAGTGAAGTCACACTTTCAATGTATGTACTGTATATACAGTATAAACTCAGGCGTATACAGTTACGCCACAATGACCGCCCACATTACTTCCAGGCATGGCCATTTAAATATACACTGGCTCCCCGGGTCAGTCGCCTGAAGGACTATTATTTAGTCCAACTGACGCCCGACCCCCACTCACTCTTCTATTCACAAGCATTGTCCATTCATTCCTATTAATCTCCAATTCTCTTGCTGGTTCTTCAGTCACCTATTTATCTTCCAACGCTTGTTAAACACCATCTCTCCAAGGTGTTCCTCTTAATCTATTTCCCCTTGTTTATGACATATATATTCTCTTTGTAAGCCTTTCATTTCTCATTCGTTCAACAAGTCCATACCGGTATAGCACCCTTCTTTCCACTCTGGCCGATAGGGGTTGCGGTTGTCCCACTCTCCTACGTACTGTACCTCTTCGTTCCTCAAGCTGTCTCTACGCGTCACGCCACACATAGTCCTCAAGCAGCTTATCTCAATCACATCCAACCTTTTGTTCTCTTGTACATTCAGACCCCATGTCTCAGCTCCATACATCTTTGTTGGTACAACTATCCCTTGATACATTGAACTTTTAGTTAGCTTTCATTCAAAGAGTGTTCACCTTGCCCATACTTCCCATTGTTCCCAAAACTGTCCTTCCCTCTTACCTCCATTCCCACACCTGCTTCCCTGCTTATCTAGCATTTCGCCATCCAGTCGTACATTTAGATTTACCCTACGACCATCTTTATTACACATCACTTGACTTTTATTGACAATCACTCTCAGCTTCCTCCTTCCACAGATACACTAAATAAACTAAACATTTACGCACACCCAAGTTCTGACTAAATATCTGCAAGATTATTAAAGGAAGTTAAGAATTAAATAATAAAGCCCTTATCAGATATTTGCAATACATCTTTAGCTTCGGGATGTGTTCCAAAGCAACATCAAATTATCAATGATATATTTTAGCCTCTTCTGTACCGGCGACGTTGTTATAAGTTTATTCTGGCTATTATTAGACGGTTTGATTCAATTTAAAAAGGGCCTCCAACAATTAGCAGACTTCAAACTATCTCACTTAACCCTTTTATTACTACAGATCATTCTTAATCTGCACAAAATCGTCTAAATATAATCAGAATAAAATTGATATGACGTCGCTGGTACATAACTTTTTTGTCCTATGTGTATGATGAAGACAAAAGGCAGGTTGCCTGTAACGAGTGTCTCCCTCAAAGCCAAAAGAGTGACAGAGCCAAATTCAAGGGACGTTAGGGTCAAAATGCCTTAACACACGAAGTTCTAAGCAATGTAAGTCATAAGATGAAGGAAAGCTTGATTGAGGGAAATAGTTCCAGAGTTAAATGGTCGAGTTAGAACAAAACTGAGAAAATTTGCAATTTTTTAGGTTTGAGACCTGGACTTCAAGAATAGGGGTGGGACTGTGTTGAAAGGCGGGTGCCTTGCACTCGCCACAAGAGAGGGGGGTATGAACTGAGAGAACTCTGAAAAACACTGATTATTGCACTAGCGATAGAAGAGTGAAGAGGTGCAACATTGCGGCATGTAGAAAGAAATTGTGGGGAACAAGTAAGAGTAAGTGAGCTGATGAGGCGAAATGTTTTGTATTATACTCGTTCGAGAAGAAGCTTCCCCACACGTACGAACAATACTCAATACAGGGGCACACCCTGCCCCGATACAGAGCAAGAAGCTGGGTGGGGATAAAGAACTCACGGCATACATAAAATGCTCAGCGAGTTGTGATAAACAGTAAGGACTCCAACAGGTATGCTGTCATTAGTAGTGTACTGCAGTGCCCCGTGGACGGTTCTGTCGTGTCCTTAGTATACATTAGTATACCATATTGATGAAAAGTCCCCCCTCTGAATTTGCCGACAAGAAAATAGGAAGTACAATAATGGGAACACGAGAGCTCCAGAAATACTTAAACAGACTAGTAAACTGGTCTACACATTGGGAAATGGGCTTCAACATTGAAAAATGTGACATACCACATCCTGGAAGCAAAAATGTTAGTCAGAGGGAAAGAGTAGGAGAAAAGTCGTAGGAACACTGGTCTACTAAACCTCCCCTCCCCCAAGGTCTACACGTTGAGATGCCCTTTATTGATTGGGCTCTCCCCCCCCCCCCTTATATCCTCTTTTTCCCTGAAACCGCTGTGATGTCCGTCCGTATTTGTCCTTTCCCTTCCTGTACACGGCCGCCCTTTTGTTTATTCAGTTTTTTTCTTCCTCATTTTTCTAGGGTCTTCTTTGTTACTTCCTTGTCCTGTTTCTCAGTGATATCTGAAAACCTATACCTCTACCTCTCTGTCCTCTCCCCCTTTTATCTCTTTCCATATTTTCTCCCATATTCTGTTTCTCATATATGTCTAGCTCATTCCATTCTTCTTCATATTTTGTGGACTGTTATTATGTGTTCTATAACCTCCACTATCGGGTCCCCGCCAGGGTTACACTGATTACAGCTCAGTCTCCTCTCATTCCAACTCCTTGTTCTATCACGTCTCTAATGATCCCGTTCTTGGTTTAAATAACAGGTTTGACCCCCTGTTAATGTCCCCCACACACAGACACACACACACAGACACACATGGCCGGCCAGAAGAGTCAATACTAGTTCAGTGACTGGGGGAGGGGGCCAGCATGTGTGTTAGCCTCATGGAGCGAGGAAACGAGGAGGATAGGAGAGAAATATGAACTGTAGTCATATGGAGGATGGGGCATACAGAAGGAAGGTAGGAAGAGGGGGAAAACATTGACTTGGGAAGGAGAGAGAGAAAATTAAAAGGAGTTGAGACTGAATGAGAGGAGCAAGTGGGAAAATTTAACAAATGGCAGGTAATGTAGTATAGGCAGATACATTAGATATAAATGAAATGAGGTAGAGTTGGAAAATTGAAGACAAAATAAAAAAACAAGCATGGCGAGAAAAGAGGGCAGGGTAGAGACAGGATGAATTTAGAGAGGAAGGAAGGACAGAAGAACAAATATAGTAGGACAGAGAAGGGTGAAAGAACTGTGAAGGGATGAGAGAAGAACTTTCAAGTTGGAGTAACAGAAAATAGGATAGAGAGAATATACATAAATAAAGAAAGAAGAGAATAGAGGATGGACAATAAATAGAGAGAGGGGAAGAATAGATCGAGAACGACATATCATTGGATGAGAGAGCAGAGAGAGTAATGTCCCCCTCCCAGGTGTGCAGAAAGAAGTGGATAAAGGGAATGAGAACGGAAGATAAGCAAATTATGGGCATGTCTGTCCTTGTGCTCAACCTATGGTAACTCATATCTCCACGTTCTAGGATCCAGTGAATTAATTATTGTTCTATGGTTTTAGAAAATATATATTCCATTACTGCAAAACAATAATACATGCAAAAATGTCCCAATGCCAGTGAAATCAGGAGTTATTATAACCGACTCTTCTAGGGTTAATTACAGCCCCTCGCCTTTTCCCCTTTTCCCGACGACGCTTCGTCTCTCATTTTTAATCATCTTACATAACACATAGTTTTAACTTTATTTCCCTTCTTGCATCTTTCTTCCTTCATATCTACAAAACTAATTCTTCCAATCTATTTTTTATTTATGGGCTAGTTATTATATATATACTCTCAGATCGCCAATATGGTTTCCTTAACCCAAAATCGGCAACCGTTCTCAATAGAGGTTTTTCTGGTGCACTGCGACCGTCCTCAATAGATCCAGAGCATAAAAAAAAACTTAGAAAACACCCCAGTGGCACTCAAAACAAAGCAGTTTCTGATTAGTTGAGATAATTTCTCTCCATTACTTTCTACCACTCCTACATATGTGTACCAACCCTTCCCCTCCTTTTCCCCCCTCCTCAATTATCAGCTATTATTCCTCTTATTCACCCTTTTATCGGGTAATTTTCGGCGCGAATTTCCCCCTCCCGGTCTCTTTAACACGGGTGAGTCAGCTAAAGATCCTTGCAACACAGAGACTTCTACTCAGACTCGCTAGTGTCGCTCTACAGCTCAGAGAGGGTGGATATACGTCCCCCCAGCTCTCGCCTCATGACACTACCTTCAGCAATAATACGTCTTTTTTACCCCCCAAATGCTTTTCCCACTTCTTTTATTGCTCATACATGTTCATATGTTCACATTAAAAACAAAATAGGCGGATATGGATAAGTAATAATTATATATATGTTACATATGACGATTTTCTTCAGAATAGAACCAAACACCTTCACTTGGCGGTAGGCTTTAAACTACCATAGGTTCGTAGTTTATGAGTTAATGGTAGCTCTACTGGAGATCTTTTTTCATATCTTACTAACTCCTGGTCATCCACCATTCGGGACTTCGGTGAGACCTTTTCTAGTGCGCTAGACATATAGAAGGACTTCGATAGAGTCTGGCACAAATCTCTAATTTGTAAACTACCCTCCTTCGGTTTCTATCCCTCATTCTGTGCCTTTGTCTCCAATTTCCTTTCTGGCTGTTCCATAGCTGTGATTGTGGACGGCCATCGTTCACTTCCTCACCCTATAAACTCTGATGTTCCTCAGGGTTCTGTCCTATCTCCAATTGTCTTTATAGTTTTCATAAATGATCTTCTCAACTGTACCTCCAGTCCTATCCATTCATATGCAGACAACTCTACCTTACACTATTCAATTAGTTTTCCAGAACGTCCCAGCCAGCAATCCCTCAAAACCAACGTAATGAAGCCATACAACACTTATCTTCTGATATAACTACCATTTCCAATTTGGGCAGAGAAAACCTTGTTGCCTTTAATGCTTCCAAAACCCAGTTTATCTATCTGTCTACCCGTCGTGAACTCCCAGAGGGCTATTCCTCATATTTCAACAATACAAAAATAATCACTGCATCTTCTCTCAGTATTCTCAGTGTCTCCTTTTCTTCTGCTCTCTCTTGATAGGACCATATTATCACTCTTGCTAAGGCTGCCTCCCAGAAGGTGGATGTGCTCAACCACCTCAAGGGGTTCTTTATCCCTGCACAGCTTCTTGCTCTGTACATGGGCACAGTGCGTCCCTGTATTGAGTATTGTTCACATGTGTGGGGAGGATCCTCTCACACAGCACTTCTAGACAAATTAGAAAGGAAAGCCTTTCGTATCATTAACTCCCGTCCACTCACCAACTCTCTGCAAACTCTCTCTCTTCGCCGCAATGCTGCATCTCTCTGGGTATTTTATCGCTACTACAATTATCAAGTGTTCCTCAGAGCTATCTCAGTGTATACCACCATCACTACATAGGGTGCGTAACCCCCGTCTTGCAACACAATCCCACTCCTACTCTGTGCTTCTCTCCAACTCACGAGTGAAACATTACTTCCAATCTTTCTGCTATTCAACAGCTGAGCTCTGGAACTCTCTCCCTGAATCCATCTTTCCCTCATTCTATGACTTAAGTTGCTTCAAACTCCGTGTGTCCAGATATTTTGGGTCGAACATTCTTTGATTTTGGACCTGTCAGTTTTTCAACTCTGGGGGAGGCACTCGTCACAGGCAGTTTTTGCGTTTTGTCTCCCTCATCCACATAGAAAAATAAAATAAAAATAAAATAAAATAAAATAATATATATATATATATACTGTATATTATATACCTGTATACAGTATACAGTATATATAAATACAGTATATATATATATATATATAATCATTAGATCTCCAATTCTGCAGAGAGTGGTAATGTAATATTTTCGCTTGTGTTCCGGAAATAACAATATTTTGAACTTCCTTTCAGTGCACCAAATTATCTTCAACCACCTCGATAAGACATTCTACTATTTTATGTTTTTCCTAAAATGAAGACATTACAAAATGTATATATAATAGTAATATCTTAGGTGAAATGTGCTACTGATAGCCGGATTTTCATGAGAACAAAAGAAGAAAAAAAGGTAAACTATAAATTGAATATCAATAAGACAGGGAAACAGAGGAAAGAAAGACAGCGGAGAAAAGGCAGGACAAAGAGGAGAGGAATGATTACAGGCAACAAACACACAATTTCAACTCAGAAGGAAAGATCATAAGTTCAAGAACAACTACATACTGTACATGTCAATGAGACCAAGAATATTGAACTTCTTGAGTATTGCTTACAATGTCTTTACTCGTGAAATACGCAACTGTGCCCATTTCAAGTAAGACAAGATTAAATTTGTCTGAGAAATACCGAGACTTGCAAATAATTTACACCGTTTTTGTATTTATAAATTTAATTGTATATCTAGTTTGTTGCTGTTTTACTGATGTGAAGCATTTTAAATGTGTCCGGATTGGTAGTTGATTTCTGGAATGTTTTTTTGTGTATACAATAACATATATATTTTTTCCTTTGTTTACCTCTGAAGTGTAAATATTTGTATCGCACCAGTGTTATTTTTGGCCTCTTGTTTCGTATGTTAACCCATTCAGTACCAGTGCCCTCCTTTTATCTTTATTCTGACTATTATTATATGATAGTATCAGTTTAAAAAGGGCCTCCAGCAATTAACAGGCTTTGAACTATCTCAATTTCTTACTACGACAGATCCTTCTTAAACTGTACAAAAACGTCTAAATATAGCTAGAATAGATTTTTTTTTAAACGTCACCGGTACGGAAGGTGTTAAATGTGAATACTCCTTTCCTCTTTATACTGTTGTTTCGTTACATGTTCTGTCTCACTTCCCCCTGGTGTCCCTTGGCATTCAGTTTCCGATGTTTTCCTTTTTTGTCAACTTTGTCTTTTTGCATGTGTATTTTTTCTTCAATGCTCATTATTGCTGTATTCATACCTGCTGAATAAATACAATGTTGTACCGTTATGTACGTTCTTTTTCTTCAATTGTGTTTAGCATTGTATTAATTTCTAAAGTAATTTGATAAAAGCAATTACACAAAAAATAATAATATAATAAAAAATAAGTGAGAAGTGTAAATACAGACATTTCTAATTAGTAGTGTATTAAGCGTGTCGTGCCTCGGGGCCTATGGTCCCCTGGCACCTTGGGGGCTTCCTTGGCTGTCATAGGTGTTGGCCTGAAATATCGTACAATAAATTATGATATACAGCTACTGACAAATTTTCCTGAGCTCTTGCGGATTTCTGTCTGCAAATATATCTATTTGCATAGATGTTAAGAAAGATGTTGATCAGGCAGGGGAAGTGGTGGTGGACAGGAGTGAATGGAGAATGCTTGTGAATAGTTGAGTGAACACGTGGTCATTTAGAGTAAGGGGTCGGGCGCAAGTTGGACTAGATAATAGTCCATCAGACGCCTGGCCCGGGGAGACGATTAACATGAAGGGTGTGCCTGGAAGTGTGGTGGGAGGGCTTGTGGCTTTGGCTCCGCTGCATGTCTGCCTGCCGAGATCGGAACCTCTCCGGGTGGTCGGGTGCCGGGGGAGTGCTGGAGCAACCTTGGTGACCCTGGTCTCTGGGTCTTCTCCTGGGTGACCTGGATGTGTGTGAGTTTGTGCTTTTTATCTGTGTTTATTCGTTGTTTTATGTTGTTTTTGTGTTTTCCCTGTTCTTGCTCTGTCTTAGTCGGCTACCCCCAAAATGGGGATTGGGCCTGAGCATATAGATAGATAGATAGATAGATGTTAAAACTAAATCAGTTATATATTAATAAATACATAATATGTGTATATTAATATATAGCAGAGTTGATCTGAACATCAATCTATATAAATAGTTTAGCATAAAGAAAATCGCAAGAGCTCATGAACATTTGTAAGTAGCTGTACATAATTATCATTTATAATATATATTAGATACTAAAATATTGCAAAGACTTCCTTATAATAATAATGGTGTACATGTTTAACTTCTGGCTCACTTTCTCACTAATGTATATACCCAGGGTGATTCAGCATGCCATGCAGTAAATTGGACGATGGCCTCCTTGCATAATCTTAACCAGAAATATCTCTATGGTAAACTGTCGAATTATACATAGTGTGGGTGTTACAATACATTTAAGATATTGTATTAATGAGGGCGAAAGGTGAAGGGAAACCCACCTAGATTATTGTGGAAATCTTTCAGATGTTTTCAGTACAGGAGTAGAGCGTGTTGAAGATAAACAAACGGCTTCAATTATACATAGCTTGCTTACAGGCACATGGGGGGCACTTTGAACATTTGCTTTAACTTGTAAAAAAGGGTTCCATGTCATCTCAACCAGTAGACCATTTCAACCAGTAGCTCTCAACCAGTGCCAAATTAACCCAGACCAACCAAACCAGTGCCAAAATATAGTACTAACCTAACCTAACCTAACCTAACCGTATTGGTTGATTTGGTACTGGTTGAGAGCTACTGGTTGAAATGGTCTACTAGTTGAGTTGACCGGTCACCGTAGCAAAGATAAGTACACTGTCAAGATCAGTGAATAAAGTAGTAAAACATATATGTGGGTATCACTTCACCTTTTACCCTCATTAATACAACATCGTAAATGTACTGTATCAACCAAACTATGTATTTTTCGATATTTTACTATAGAGAAATTTCTGGTTAAAATTATGCAAGGAGGCCGTCGTCCAATTTACTGCATGGAATGGTGAATCACCCTGTATACAAATACTTCAAGCTTGAAATGCATGGTCAGAACCGATTGAGACCATGAAGGAAAACTACAAATTATGTTTCGATTTCGACGTAGTTTCTAGTCATTTGATGTTAGAAATATCAGTCTAATTGTTCGAAAAGCATCCCACACCATCACATTATGCATTTCTCTATTCAACACTCGCCATTAAACCAGATATGCTTCATATTTAGGGATTGAGAAACAATGATCAGTGAATAATAAGATACAGTATATTACTTGATATATAACAAAGATTAATATTAAAATGAACAAAATAAAAACATGTATATATCATACATAATATACCTTATCATTACTCTAACCTATTTATGGATCACAGTTGCATGAAGGTTAATTAGTTCAATCAAATATGAATGTGTGTCTTTAAAGTATTCAATATTCAGCTACTTTCATATTAGTAGCATAATCACATATCTGATACTACTTACATTTTCAATTAGTATTCACCATAAGCAAAATAATCACACATAGAGAGAGAGAGAGAGAGAGAGAAAGAGAGAGAGAGGTGATATTGAGTCAGTGGTGGTTGCGTAAAAAAAGAACATTTTAAGTCAATAGAAAAAATGGTGAAAGGCAGAGGATTTACGTGTAAATCTGCCAATAGTTCGGCGATATACAGTGTGTAAAATAGCATAGGAGTAAAATAGCCTAGAAACCTTATCGACCCACGGGTGAAAAACAAAATCATAAATATGTCATTGACTGATTACAGTAGGTACAATATAATAAATATATACGTTTAAGATACATTTTCCATAGCTACCTCAATAAAAACTGTAAAACTGAATATATATATATATATATAGTTATATACTGTTATATATATATATATATATACAGTATATATATATATATATATATATATATATATACAGTATATATATATATATATATATATATATATATATATATATATATATATATATATATATATATATATATATATATATGTTGGTAAAGCCAGGTAATAAATTTTCTTTAATACATACGAGGTTGAAAGAAATGGCAATTTCTGCGTTGGAAATTTTATTATTCAAAGTTTCCAGGTCTCTGATGAGTTTTTGCTGGGTGGCAGGAAGTAGATGAAGGAGATGAGCAAAATTCATGGTGGTACAGGGTTACATTAAAGTACAAGAAGATACAGGATATACGACGCGTTTCACTGGACAACCAGCATTATCAAGTAAGGAAGGAATGATATAAAAGGTAAACAGGAAGGGTATATATAGAGGGTGGAGGATCAGAGGAGGCGGAAAACAGGGGGCAAAAGTCTGCGATTGGTGGAAGGCTAAACCAGGAGAGAGAAAGGGGGTAACCGCTTCACGTATGCGCACTGGATGCGGGATGGTGGTCGATAGGTGGGGTCGAAGCTGATTGGCTGCGTGTCGAGGGGCGTGGCCTAAGTTGTGTGGCGCCTGCAGAAGACGAAGCTGAAGGAGGTAGCGCGGGGGGCTGCGTCAAGGGCACCGGGGGGCGAGGAGGGGTGTTAGGTCCTGTAGGGTAGTGCCTTTTGGCAGAAGGAAGGATCTGAAGGTCCAGAGTTTGGTTGTTGATGTTGGGATGTAAGGCTTGGATATATAAAGCTTCGAGTATAGGTAATCTCCTTGGGTCACTCTCTTTATCGAGTATGGTGGTGTGTTTCTCTAACTCGTTGCGTGTGAGGTGAGGGTGGTTAGGGGTGAGATAGTGGTCTTTGATGGCTCCAGCCTGAAGGTGAAGAGTTAACCGACGTGAAAGACGAGTCTGCGTCATACCAATATAGGAATGAGGTCCACAGTCCTCATAATTACAGGTATGTACAGGTATGTACCTGTAATTATGAGGACTGTGGACCTCATTCCTATATTGGTATGACGCAGACTCGTCTTTCACGTCGGTTAACTCTTCACCTTCAGGCTGGAGCCATCAAAGACCACTATCTCACCCCTAACCACCCTCACCTCACACGCAACGAGTTAGAGAAACACACCACCATACTCGATAAAGAAAGTGACCCAAGGAGATTACCTATACTCGAAGCTTTATATATCCAAGCCTTACATCCCAACATCAACAACCAAACTCTGGACCTTCAGATCCTTCCTTCTGCCAAAAGGCACTACCCTACAGGACCTAACACCCCTCCTCGCCCCCCAGTGCCCTTGACGCAGCCCCCCGCGCTACCTCCTTCAGCTTCGTCTTCTGCAGGCGCCACACAACTTAGGGCACGCCCCTCGACACGCAGCCAATCAGCTTCGACCCCACCTATTGACCACCATCCCGCATCCAGTGCGCATACGTGAAGCGGTTACCCCATTTCTCTCTCCTAGTTTAGCCTTCCACCAATCACAGACTTTTGCCCCCTGTTTTCCGCCTACTCTGATCCTCCACCCTCTATATATACCCTTCCTGTTTACCTTTTATATCATTCCTTCCTTACTTGATAATGCTGGTTGTCCAGTGAAACGCGTCGTATATCCTGTATCTTCTTGTACTTTAATGTAACCCTGTACCACCATGAATTTTGCTCATCTCCTTCATCTACTTCCTGCCACCCAGCGAAAACTCATCAGAGACCTGGAAACTTTGAATAATAAAATTTCCGACGCAGAAATTGCCATTTCTTTCAACCTCGTATGTATTAAAGAATATATATATATATATATATATATATATATATATACTGTATATAAGGTAAATGTATTTTATATTGATTATATTCGTTAATGAAAAGGATAGTCAACTAAAAATGCTGTACTAACTATTTGTAATAAACTAGGGTGGAATTCGCAAAAGACACACTATAAGGTTAGCCATATAATGCCAGGAATAATTGCTATAGCTAGATGAAATGATAAGGATGTACATTTTTCAATAGAAGAAATGTAATGTCCCGGCCGAAGGTGGATATCTTTTCAGTTAGAGGAGCGTTATCGCTCGCCCAGAAGAAAAAAACGACACCTACATGGGGTGTAACGTCTTATTATCGCCAAACTAATGGAACACAGCGAAAGTCCTCAAGGATACCCTCCAGAACAAATAGGGTTAAGAGAAGGGAGTGACAGCACCGAAGAAACGAGGTAATATCTACCCCACACCTCACACACCCACACATCCTCCCCTTACCTGTTATATCTACCCCACACCTTACACACCCATACATCCTTCCCTTACCTGTTATATCTACCCCACACCTTACACACTCATACATCCTCCCCATACCTGTTATATCTACTCCACACCTTACACACCCATACATCCTTCCCTTACCTGTTATATCTACCCCACACCTTACACACCCATACATCCTTCCTGTTATATCTACCCCACACCTCACACACCCACACATCCTCCCCTTACCTGTTATATCTACCCCACACCTTACACACCCATACATCCTTCCTTTACCTGTTATATCTACCCCACACCTTACACACCCATACATCCTTCCCTTACCTGTTATATCTACCCCACACCTTACACACCCATACATCCTTCCCTTACCTGTTATATCTACCCCACACCTTACACACCCATACATCCTCCCCTTACCTGTTATCTCTACCCCACACCTTACACACCCATACATCCTTCCCTTACCTGTTATATCTACCCCACACCTTACACACCCATACACCCTTCCTCTACCTGTTATATCCACCCCCCATCTTACACACTCATACATCCTTCCCTTACCTGTTATATCTACCCCACACCTTACACACACATACATCCTTCCCTTACCTGTTATATCTACCCCAAACCTTACACACTCATACATCCTTCCTGTTATATCTACCCCACACCTTACACACCCATAGATCCTTCCCTTACCTGTTATATCTACCCCACACCTTACACACCCATACATCCTTACTGTTATATCTACCCCACACCTTACACACCCATTCATCCTCCCCTTACCTGTTATATCTACCCCACACCTTACACACCCGTTCATCCTTCCATTACCTGTTATATCTACCCCACACCTTACACACCCATACATCCTTCCTTTACCTGTTATATCAACCCCACACCTTACACACCCATAGATCCTTCCCTTACCTGTTATATCTACCCCACACCTTCCACACCCAGACATCCTTCCCTTACCTGTTATATCTACCCCACAGCTTACACACCCATACATCCTTCCCTTACCTGTTATAACTACCCCACACCTTACACACCCATACATCCTTCCCTTACCTGTTATATCTACCCCACACCTTACACCCCCATACATCCTTCCTGTTATATCTACCCCACACCTTACACACCCATACATCCTTCCCGTACCTATTATATCTACCCCCCACCATACACACTCATCCATCCTTCCTGTTATATCTACCCCACACCTTACACACCCATACATCCATCCCTTACCTGTAATATCTACACCACACCTTTCACCCCCATGCATCCTTCCCTTACCTGTTATAACTACCCCATACCTTACACACCCATACATCCTTCCCTTGCCTGTTATATCTACCCCACACCTTACACACCCATACATCCTTCCCTTACCTGTTATATCTACCCCACACCTTACACACCCATTCATCCTCCCCTTACCTGTTATATCTACCCCACACCTTACACACCCATACATCCTTCCTTTACCTGTTATATCTACCCCACACCTTACACACCCATACATCCTTCCTTTACCTGTTTTACCTACCCCACACCTTACACACCCATGCATCCTTCCCTTACCTGTTATATCTACCCCACACCTTACACACCCATACATCCTTCCCTTACCTGTTATATCTACCCACACCTTACACACTCATACATCTTTCCTGTTATATCTACCCCAAACCTTACACACCCATACATCCTTCCGTTTATATCTACCCCACACCTTACACACCCATGCATCCTTCCCTTACCTGCTATATCTACCCCACACCTTACACCCACATACACCCTTCCCTTACCTGTTATATCTACCCCACACCTTACACACCCATACATCCTTCCTTTACCTGTTATATCTACCCCACACCTTACACACCCATCCATCCTTCCCTTACCTGTTATATCTACCCCACACCTTACACACCCATACATAATTCCTTTACCTGTTATATCTACCCCACACCTTACACCCCCATACATCCTTCCTGTTATATCTACCCCACACCTTGCACACCCATACATCCTTCCCTTACCTGTTATAACTACCTGACACCTTTCACACCCATACATCCTTCCCTTACCTGTTATATCTACCCCACACCTTACACACACATACATCCTTCCCTTACCTGTTATATCTACCCCAAACCTTACACACTCATACATCCTTCCTGTTATATCTACCCCACACCTTACACACCCATAGATCCTTCCCTTACCTGTTATATCTACCCCACACCTTACACACCCATACATCCTTCCTGTTATATCTACCCCACACCTTACACACCCATACATCCTTCCCTTACCTGTTATATCTACCCCACACCTTACACACCCGTGCATCCTTCCCTTACCTGTTATATCTACCCCACACCTTACACACCCATACATCCTTCCTGTTATATCTACCCCACACCTTACACACCCATACATCCTTCCCTTACCTGTTATATCTACCCCACACCTTACACACCCATACATCCTTCCCTTACCATTTATATCTACCCCACACCATACACACCCATACATCCTTCCCTTACCTGATATAGCTACCCCACACCTTACACACCCATACATCCTTCCCTTACCTATTATATCTACCCCACACCTTACACCCCAATACATCCTTCCTGTTATATCTACCCCACACCTTACAAACCCATACATCCTTCCCTTACCTGTTATATCTACCCCACACCTTACACACTCATACATCCTTCCCTTACCTGTTATATCTACCCCACACCTTACACCACCATGCATCCTTCCCGTACCTCTTATATCTACCCCACACCTTACACACCCATACATCCTTCCCTTACCTGTTATATCTACCCCACACCTTACACACCCATACATCCTTCCTGTTATATCTACCCCACACCTTACACCCTCATACATCCTTCCTGTTATATCTACCCCTCACCTTACACACCTATACATCCTTCCCTTACCTGTTATATCTACCCCACACCTTACACAACCATACATCCTTCCCTTACCTGTTATATCGACCCCACACCTTACACAACCATACATCCTTCCCTTACCTGTTATATCTACCCCACACCTTACACACCCATACATCCTTCCCTTACCTGTTATATCTACCCCACACCTTACACACCCATATATCCTTCCTGTTATATCTACCCCACACCTTACACACCCATACATCCTTCCCTTACCTGTTATAGCTACCCCACACCTTACACACCCATACATCCTTCCCTTACCTATTATATCTACCCCACACCTTACACCCCAATACATCCTTCCTGTTATATCTACCCCACACCTTACAAACCCATACATCCTTCCCTTACCTGTTATATCTACCCCACACCTTACACACTCATACATCCTTCCCTTACCTGTTATATCTACCCCACACCTTACACACCCATACATCCTTCCCTTACCTGTTATATCTACCCCACACCTTACACACCCATACATCCTCCCATTACCTGTTATATCTACCCCACACCTTACACCCCCATACATCCTTCCCTTACCTGTTATATCTACCCCACACCTTACACACCCATACATCCTTCCTTTACCTGTTATATCTACCCCACACCATACACACCCATACATCCTTCCCTTACCTGTTATAACTACCCCACATCTTACACACCCATACATCCTTCCCTTACCTGTTATATCTACCCCACACCTTACACCCTTCCCTTACCTGTTATATCTACCCCACACCTTACACACCCATGCATCCTTCCCTTACCTGTTATATCTACCCCACACCTTACACACCCATACATCCTTCCCTTACCTGTTATATCTACCCACACCTTACACACTCATACATCTTTCCTGTTATATCTACCCCAAACCTTACACACCCATACATCCTTCCGTTTATATCTACCCCACACCTTACACACCCATGCATCCTTCCCTTACCTGCTATATCTACCCCACACCTTACACCCACATACACCCTTCCCTTACCTGTTATATCTACCCCACACCTTACACACCCATACATCCTTCCTTTACCTGTTATATCTACCCCACACCTTACACACCCATCCATCCTTCCCTTACCTGTTATATCTACCCCACACCTTACACACCCATACATAATTCCTTTACCTGTTATATCTACCCCACACCTTACACCCCCATACATCCTTCCTGTTATATCTACCCCACACCTTGCACACCCATACATCCTTCCCTTACCTGTTATAACTACCCGACACCTTTCACACCCATACATCCTTCCCTTACCTGTTATATCTACCCCACACCTTACACACACATACATCCTTCCCTTACCTGTTATATCTACCCCAAACCTTACACACTCATACATCCTTCCTGTTATATCTACCCCACACCTTACACACCCATAGATCCTTCCCTTACCTGTTATATCTACCCCACACCTTACACACCCATACATCCTTCCTGTTATATCTACCCCACACCTTACACACCCATACATCCTTCCCTTACCTGTTATATCTACCCCACACCTTACACACCCGTGCATCCTTCCCTTACCTGTTATATCTACCCCACACCTTACACACCCATACATCCTTCCTGTTATATCTACCCACACCTTACACACCCATACATCCTTCCCTTACCTGTTATATCTACCCCACACCTTACACACCCATACATCCTTCCCTTACCAGTTATATCTACCCCACACCATACACACCCATACATCCTTCCTGTTATATCTACCCCACACCTTACACACCCATACATCCTTCCCTTACCTGTTATAGCTACCCCACACCTTACACACCCATACATCCTTCCCTTACCTATTATATCTACCCCACACCTTACACCCACATACACCCTTCCCTTACCTGTTATATCTACCCCACACCTTACACACCCATACATCCTTCCTTTACCTGTTATATCAACCCCACACCTTACACACCCATCCATCCTTCCCTTACCTGTTATATCTACCCCACACCTTACACACCCATACATAATTCCTTTACCTGTTATATCTACCCCACACCTTACACCCCCATACATCCTTCCTGTTATATCTACCCCACACCTTGCACACCCATACATCCTTCCCTTACCTGTTATAACTACCCGACACCTTTCACACCCATACATCCTTCCCTTACCTGTTATATCTACCCCACACCTTACACACACATACATCCTTCCCTTACCTGTTATATCTACCCCAAACCTTACACACTCATACATCCTTCCTGTTATATCTACCCCACACCTTACACACCCATAGATCCTTCCCTTACCTGTTATATCTACCCCACACCTTACACACCCATACATCCTTCCTGTTATATCTACCCCACACCTTACACACCCATACATCCTTCCCTTACCTGTTATATCTACCCCACACCTTACACACCCGTGCATCCTTCCCTTACCTGTTATATCTACCCCACACCTTACACACCCATACATCCTTCCTGTTATATCTATCCCACACCTTACACACCCATACATCCTTCCCTTACCTGTTATATCTACCCCACACCTTACACACCCATACATCCTTCCCTTACCAGTTATATCTACCCCCCACCATACACACCCATACATCCTTCCTGTTATATCTACCCCACACCTTACACACCCATACATCCTTCCCTTACCTGTTATAGCTACCCCACACCTTACACACTCATACATCCTTCCCTTACCTGTTATATCTACCCCACACCTTACACCACCATGCATCCTTCCCGTACCTCTTATATCTACCCCACACCTTACACACCCATACATCCTTCCCTTACCTGTTATATCTACCCCACACCTTACACACCCATACATCCTTCCTGTTATATCTACCCCACACCTTTCACCCTCATACATCCTTCCTGTTATATCTACCCCACACCTTACACACCCATACATCCTTCCCTTACCTGTTATATCTACCCCACACCTTACACACCCGTGCATCCTTCCCTTACCTGTTATATCTACCCCACACCTTACACACCCATACATCCTTCCTGTTATATCTACCCCACACCTTACACACCCATACATCCTTCCCTTACCTGTTATATCTACCCCACACCTTACACACCCATACATCCTTCCCTTACCAGTTATATCTACCCCACACCATACACACCCATACATCCTTCCTGTTATATCTACCCCACACCTTACACACCCATACATCCTTCCCTTACCTGTTATAGCTACCCCACACCTTACACACCCATACATCCTTCCCTTACCTATTATATCTACCCCACACCTTACACACCCACATACACCCTTCCCTTACCTGTTATATCTACCCCACACCTTACACACCCATACATCCTTCCTTTACCTGTTATATCAACCCCACACCTTACACACCCATCCATCCTTCCCTTACCTGTTATATCTACCCCACACCTTACACACCCATACATAATTCCTTTACCTGTTATATCTACCCCACACCTTACACCCCCATACATCCTTCCTGTTATATCTACCCCACACCTTGCACACCCATACATCCTTCCCTTACCTGTTATAACTACCCGACACCTTTCACACCCATACATCCTTCCCTTACCTGTTATATCTACCCCACACCTTACACACACATACATCCTTCCCTTACCTGTTATATCTACCCCAAACCTTACACACTCATACATCCTTCCTGTTATATCTACCCCACACCTTACACACCCATAGATCCTTCCCTTACCTGTTATATCTACCCCACACCTTACACACCCATACATCCTTCCTGTTATATCTACCCCCACCTTACACACCCATACATCCTTCCCTTACCTGTTATATCTACCCCACACCTTACACACCCGTGCATCCTTCCCTTACCTGTTATATCTACCCCACACCTTACACACCCATACATCCTTCCTGTTATATCTACCCCACACCTTACACACCCATACATCCTTCCCTTACCTGTTATATCTACCCCACACCTTACACACCCATACATCCTTCCCTTACCAGTTATATCTACCCCACACCATACACACCCATACATCCTTCCTGTTATATCTACCCCACACCTTACACACCCATACATCCTTCCCTTACCTGTTATAGCTACCCCACACCTTACACACCCATACATCCTTCCCTTACCTATTATATCTACCCCACACCTTACACCCCAATACATCCTTCCTGTTATATCTACCCCACACCTTACAAACCCATACATCCTTCCCTTACCTGTTATATCTACCCCACACCTTACACACTCATACATCCTTCCCTTACCTGTTATATCTACCCCACACCTTACACCACCATGCATCCTTCCCGTACCTCTTATATCTACCCCACACCTTACACACCCATACATCCTTCCCTTACCTGTTATATCTACCCCACACCTTACACACCCATACATCCTTCCTGTTATATCTACCCCACACCTTTCACCTCAATCCTTCCTATTATATCTACCCCTCACCTTACACACCTATACATCCTTCCCTTACCTGTTATATCTACCCCACACCTTACACAACCATACATCCTTCCCTTACCTGTTATATCTACCCCACACCTTACACAACCATACATCCTTCCCTTACCTGTTTATCTACCCCACACCTTACACACCCATACATCCTTCCCTTACCTGTTATATCTACCCCACACCTTACACACCCATATATCCTTCCTGTTATATCTACCCCACACCTTACACACCCATACATCCTTCCCTTACCTGTTATATCTACCCCACACCTTACACACCCATACATCCTTCCCTTACCTGTTTATCTACCCCACACCTTACACACCCATATATCCTCCTGTTATATCTACCCCACACCTTACCCATACATCCTTCCCTTACCTGTTATAGCTACCCCCACCTTACACACCCATACATCCTTCCCTTACCTATTATATCTACCCCACACCTACACCCCAATACATCCTTCCTGTTATATCTACCCCACACCTTACAAACCCATACATCCTTCCCTTACCTGTATATCTACCCCACACCTTACACACTAATACACCCTTCCCTTACCTGTTCTATCTACCCCCCACCTTACACACCATACATCCTTCCCTTACCTGTTATATCTACCCCACACCGTACACACCCATACATCCTCCCATTACCTGTTATATCTACCCCACACCTTACACCCCCATACATCCTTCCCTTACCTGTTATATCTACCCCACACCTTACACACCCATACATCCTTCCTTTACCTGTTATATCTACCCCACACCATACACACCCATACATCCTTCCCTTACCTGTTATAACTACCCCACATCTTACACACCCATACATCCTTCCCTTACCTGTTATATCTACCCCACACCTTACACCCTTCCCTTACCTGTTATATCTACCCCACACCTTACACACCCATACATCCTTCCCTTAACCCCTAAAAGTCGGGGTGCAACTTAAGTCGTATTTAATAAAGCTGGACTATGTGGCGGCGCTCGACATAGGTCGAGTGGCAATTTCAGCACGTAATGTTGCTGAGAGAGAGAGGCAAGTGGTGGCAGGAGACTAGCGAGCGTATGACTGCTCCAGACCACCGCGGCGAACCTACTGACACGAATCTCAGCTCCCTCCTCCCTCTCTCACTCCCTATATACGGAATTGTATCGGGAAAGTGGCTAATTACATGCTTTTTGCACTCGCGTTGCACGGTTATTGCAAGAAAACTAGCCATCATAAAAGGATCGTTATGGTGTCATTCGAAAGCTCTGTTTATGCCCTTTCAGGGATAGATACTTGTTTTACGTTCTGGGTCTTATTTAGGCATGAAAATGATCACGTAAACAGCCCTATTTTGGCTAAAAACACCCCGCTGGGCGGTACATATAAATAAACCGCCTAGGCCGCTCGTAAAGGGTTAAGGCCGCGTCTCACACAGTACGTTAGCCGCCGACCACAGCCGATATTTTCAAAATATTTGAATTTTTCCGGGATTGTCTGACATCGTCTGTGATCGTGTAAAAAGATCGCCTCGTATCGTGGTAGGCGAGGGGTGGTCGAGTAGCGCGGAAATGGTCGGCGGTGATCGGCCAAAAAATAGTGGCTGCACTAAATTCTGGCCGATAATCGGCAGAAAAAACGGTTAAAAAACCGTTAAATTTGATCGTGTGACGCCCGTGTATATGTTGTGGAACGAGCGTATGTGAATCCTGGGATATCTTCATTGTCATCCTCTGATCGATGGTTGATTGTGTATGATTTTAGTCTATATATTATATGTGTGTGAGTAGTTTGTGTGTGTGTGTGTGTGTGTGTGTGTGTGTGAGTAGTTTGTGTGTGTGTGTTTTTGTGTGTGTGCGTTTGCGTGGTTGGTTGTGTATTATTTAGTTTATATATATTGTGTGTGTGTATGTGTGTGCGTGCGTGTGTGTGTGTGTGTGTGTGTGTGTGCGTTTGCGTGGTTGGTTGTGTATTATTTAGTTTATATATATTGTGTGTGTATGTGTGTGTGCGTGCGTGTGTGTGTGTGTGTGCGTTTGCGTGGTTGGTTGTGTATTATTTAGTTTATATATATTGTGTGTGTGTATGTGTGTGTGTGCGTGCGTGTGTGTGTGTGTGTGCGTTTGCGTGTTTGGTTGTGCATTATTTAGTTTATATATATTGTGTGTGTGTGTGTGTGCGTTTGCGTGGTTGCTTGTGTATTATTTAGTGTTTTATATTGTGTGTGTGTGTGTGTTTGTGTGCGCGTTTGAGTGGTTGGTTGTGTATTATTTAGTTTATATATATTGTGTGTGTGTGCGTGCGTGTGTGTGTGTGTGTGTGCGTTTGCGTGTTTGGTTGTGCATTATTTAGTTTATATATAAATTGTGTGTGTGTGTGTGTGTTTGCGTGGTTGGTTGTGTATTATTTAGTTTATATATATTGTGTGTGTGTGTGTGTGTGTGTGTATTATGTTAGTCTATCTACTGTATTATATGTCTGCGAGTAGTTCTCTCTCACTCACTCACTCTCACTCTCTCTCTCTGCGTGCGTGTGTGTGTGTGTGTGTGTGTAGCCTATAGTTAACATAAACATCTACAAGTTTATTAAAATACATCCACTTGTAAACTAATGATATACTGCATCAAAGTCAGTGTATACCGGATCGTGTAATGATATAGGTATACATTCACCTATCGATTACTTAACTACAGCGTATTATTATTATACTTTTATTCAAGTATATTGGGGTTTGTAATTGATGATTAATGTTAAGAACGGGGTGTTATTTATATATACCGTATATATATATATATATACCGTATATATATATATATATATATATACCGTATATACAGTATATACATAGGGTGGTTCCTTTGCCGTGTCAATATCGTGTGTGGCCTACAACGGTCATATTTATCGTTCAACGTATGTGCGTCTGTTGTGCTGTAAACGTATGGTTTCAACCAAAAGCGGCATTATCGTGCTCTTAACGTACTTTAAATGTATGACGAACGTGTGATAGCCGAGTGAGTAGCGTCGCCGGTCAGCGATTTATTATACAACGGCCGTGTTGCCGGCGTGTATGACGTGTGTGTGACGTGTGTGTGTTGAGTGACTGTCGAGGGTTTGTTGTACAGCAATCGTGTGCCTGGGAGGATCGTGCAGTGATCCAGTGATTCGATTACAATCGGCGAAAAAGTGCAAGTCATCCCCTGTCGGCAGCTGTCGAGCGGTGGCCGTACTGTGTGTGACACGGCCTTTACCTGTTTTATCTACCCCACACCTTACACACCCATGCATCCTTCCATTACCTTTTATATCTACCCCACACCTTACACACCCATACATCCTTCCTGTTATATCTACCCCAAACCTTACACACCCATACATCCTTCCTGTTATATCTACCCCACACCTTACACACCCATACATCCTTCCCTTACCTGTTATATCTACCCCACACTTTACACACCCATACATCCTTCCCTTACCTGTTATATCTACCCCACACCTTACACACCCATACATCCTTCCCTTACCTGTTATATATATATACATATTTTTTTTTCTATGTGATTGAGGGAGGCAAAATGCATAACTGCCTATAGCGAGTACCTCCCCCATAGTTGAAAGAGTGACAGGGCCTAATCAAGGGACGTTCGAGCCAAAATGCCTGGACACACGGAGTTTGAAGCAGTTTAAGTAATAGGAAGAGGGAAAGACTGATTCTGGGAGAGAGTTCCATAGCTCAGCTGTTGAGTAGAAGAAAGTTTGAGAGTAACGTTTCACTCTTGGGTTGGAGAGTTGCACAGAGTAGGGGTGGGATTGAGTTGCAAGACGGGTACCACGTGCCCTACGTAAAGGAGGTGGTATGCACTGGGATAGCTCTGAGGAACACTGATTATTATAGTAGCGATAGAATAGCGAGAGAGATGCAACATTGCGGCGGAGAGAGAGAGATTGCAGAGAGTTGGTGAGTGGACGGGAGTTAATGATACGAAAGGCCTTCCTTTCAACTTTGTCTAGGAGAGCGGTGTGAGAGGAACCTCCCCACACATGTGAACAATACTCAATACAAGGGCGCACTATGCCCCATGTACAGAGCAAGAAGCTGTGCAGGGGAAAAGAACCCCCTAAGGCGGTTGAGTACACCCAGCTTTTGGGAGGCTGCCTTAGCAAGACTGGTAATATGGTCCTTCCAAATGAGAGCAGAAGAAAAAGAGACACCAAGAATATTGAAAGAAGATGAAGGGTTGATTTTTGTATTGTTGAAGAATAATGGATAGTCCGCTGGGAGATCCTGACGGGTAGATAGATGGAGAAATTGGGTTTTGGAAGCATTAAAGTTAACAAGGTTTTCTCTGCCCCAATTGGAAATAGTATTTAGATCAGAATTTAAGAGTTCTATGGCTTCATTACGTTTGTCGTTGAGGGATTGCTGGCTGGGGCGTTCTGAAAAACTAATAGAGTAGTGTAAGGTTGAGTCGTCTGCGTATGAATGGATGGGAATTAAGGTACAGTTAAGGAGATCATTTATAAAAATTAGAAAGAGAATAGGAGATAGGACAGAGCCCTGTGGAACACCGGAGTTTATAGGGTGAGGAAGTGAACAATGGCCGTCCACAACCGCGGCTATGGAACGATCGGAAAGGAATTTAGAGACAAAGGCACAGATGGAGGGATAGAAACCGAAGGAGGGTAGTTTAGAAATTAAAGATTTATGCCAGACTCTATCGAAGGCTTTCGATATGTCTAGTGCAATAGAAAAAGTCTCACCGAAGTCCCGAAAGGAGGATGACCAAGAGTTAGTAAGATATAAAAGAATATCACAAGTAGTGCGACCCTTAAGGAAGCCATACTGGCGATCTGAGAGCAGATTATGAGAAGAGAAATGCTTAAGAAATTTGGAAGCAAGAATAGTTTAAAAAACTTTAGAAAGCCAAGAGATAAGAGCAATTGGACGATAGTTGGAGGGTTGAGAGCGGTCACCCTTCTTTGGGACAGGTTGAATGTGAGCAAACTTCCAGCATGAAGGGAAGACGTTAGAGGATAGACAGAGACGAAAGAGTTTGCCTAGGCAGGGAGTCAGCACGGAAGCACAGTTTTTGAGAACAACAGGAGGAACACCGTCCGGACCGTACGCCTTATTAGTGTTAAGCCCAGAGAGGGTAGAAAGTACATCTTTAGAAGAGATTAGGATATTAGGCATAAGTAAGAGAGAGGAGGGCGGAGAAGGAGGAATAGCACCGGAATCATCCAAGGTGGAGTTTCTAGCAAAAGTTTGAGCGAAGAGTTTAGCTTTTTCAGAGGAAGAAGTGATGGTTGTGCCATCAGAGTGGGAAAGGGGAGGGAAAGACAAGGAAGATAAATTGTTGGAGAGGTTTTTGGCTAGATGCCAGAAAGCTTGGGAAGAGCTAGAGTTGGATAGTTCAGTGCATTTATTATTGATGAAAGAGTGTTTGGCAAGTCGAAGAACAGCTTTGGGTTGATTCCGGGCAGAAATATATGAAGAATGAGAGTCTTGATTTTTAAGGCGTCGGTACCGTTTGAATGCTTCCTCCTTATTGCGGACAGCAGTAGAACAGGCGTGAGTAAACCAAGATTTTTTAGCATTAGTCTGAGAGAAAGAGAATGGAATGTATGCTTCCATGCCCGATAGGATTACCTCGGTAATACGTTCAACACTCTCCGAGGGTCCTCGGCCATGGAAGCAGAAATCATTCCACGGGAAATCAAAGAAGTACTGCCGAAGAGCCTCCCAGTCGGCAGCGCCAAAGTACCACAAGCGCCGCCGGCTAGGAGGATTGGGTGGCCGTACTGGAGAGATAGGACAGGTGACAGAGATAAGTTTATGGTCGGAGGAGCCCAAAGGAGAGAAAAGATCGACAGTATAAGAAGAAGGGTTAGAAGTTAGAAACAGGTCAAGAATGTTGGGCCGATCTCCGATGCGATCTGGGATACGGGTGGGTTGCTGATCTAACTGCTCTAGGTCATTTAGGATAGAAAAGACGTAGGCTTGTTCACCAGGTAGATCAGTAGTGTGAGAGGAGAGCCATTGGCGGTGGTGAACGTTGAAATCTCCTAAGATGGAGATTTCTGAGAAAGGAGAAATGGATAGAATGTGTTCCACTGTAGAGTTTAGATAGTCAAAGAATTTGGGAAAGTTGGTAGAGTTAGGGGAAAGATAGACAGCACAGAAATATTTAGTAAGAGAATGACAGCAAAGTTTGAGCCATAAAGTTGAGAATTCAGAGGAGTCGAAATCGGGAACACAAGAGCAAGTGAGTTTGTTGTGCACATATGTACAACATCCGCCTTTGGCTTTGAAACTAGGATAGAGAAAGTAGGAGGATACAGAGAAGGGGTTGCTGGATGTTGCTACAGACACCTGAGTTTCGGTGAGGAAGAGAAGATCAGGTTTGTAGGAGGAGAGATGGTGCTCAACAGAGTGAAAGTTAGAGGAAAGTCCGTGAATGTTGCAGAAATTAATAGAAAGAGTAACAGGCCGAGGTCCAGGTAATTGTGTGGGGTCGTCAGGGGATGGTCGGTCGGGTGAGGGGGCATTTATGGTCCCCCCCCCTTGGGGACTCCGAGGCTGGGCTAGAATTCATCGTTTTTTTTTTTTTTAATTTTGTTGTGGAGGAATGAAGTGTGGTGTGCATGTTTAGTGTAGTACATCTTTCCCTTACCTGTTATATCTACCCCACACCTTACACACCCATACATCCTTCCCTTACCTGTTATATCTACCCCACACCTTACACACCCATACATCCTTCCCTTACCTGTTATATCTACCCCACACCTTACACACCCATACATCCTTCCCTTACCTGTTATATCTACCCCACACCTTACACACCCATACATCCTTCCCTTACCTGCTATATCTACCCCACACCTTACACACCCATACATCCTTCCCTTACCTGTTATATCTACCCCACACCTTACACACCCATACATCCTTCCCTTATCTGTTATATCTACCCTACACCTTACACACCCATACATCCTTCCCTTACCTGTTATATCTACCCCACACCTTACACACCCATACATCCTCCCCTTACCTGTTATATCTACCCCACACCTTACACACCCACGCATCCTTCCCTGACCTGTTATATCTACCCTACACCTTACACACTCATGCATCCTTCCCTTACCTGTTATATCTACCCCACACCTTACACACCCATACATCCTCCCCGTACCTGTTATATCTACCCCACACCTTACACCCCCATACATCCTCCCCTTACCTGTTATATCTACCCCACACCTTACACACCCACGCATCCTTCCCTGACCTGTTATATCTACCCTACACCTTACACACCCATGCATCCTTCCCTTACCTGTTATATCTAACCCACACCTTACACACACATACATCCGTCCCTTACCTGTTATATCTACCCCACACCTTACACACCCATACATCCTCCCCTTACCTGTTATATCTACCCCAAACCTTACACCCCCATACATCCTTCCCTTACCTGTTATATCTACCCCACACCTTACACACCCATACATCCTTCCCTTACCTGTTATATCTACCCCACACCTTACACACTCATACATCCTTCCCTTACCTGTTATATCTACCCCACACCTTACACACCCATACATCCTTCCCTTACCTGTTATATCTACCCCACACCTTACACACCCATACATCCTTCCCTTACCTGTTATATCTACCCCACACCTTACACCCCCATACATCCTTCCCTTACCTGTTATATCTACCGCAAACCTTACACCCCCATACATCCTTCCCTTACCTGTTATATCTACCCCACACCTTACACACCCATACATCCTTCCCTTACCTGTTATATCTACCCCACACCTTACACACCCATACATCCTTCCCTTACCTGTTATATCTACCCCACACCTTACACACCCATACATCCTTCCCTTACCTGTTATATATACCCAAACCTTACACACCCATACATCCTTCCCTTACCTGTTATATCTACCCCACACCTTACACACCCATACATCCTTCCTTTACCTGTTATATCTACCCCACACCTTACACCCATTACATCCCTACCCTTATACCCCCCACACCTTACACACCCATACATCCTTCCCTTACCTGTTATATCTACCCCACACCTTGCACACCCATACATCCTTCCCTTACCTGTTATATATACCCCACACCTTACACACCCATACATCCTTCCCTTACCTGTTATATCTACCCCCACACCTTACACACCCATACATCCTTCCCTTACCTGTTATATCTACCCCACACCTTACACACCCATACATCATTCCCTTACCTGTTATATCTACCCCACACCTTACACACCCATACATCCTTCCCTTACCTGTTATATCTAACCCACACCTTACACACCCATACATCCTTCCCTTACCTGTTATATCTACCCCACACCTTACACTACCATACATCCTCCCCTTACCTGTTATATCTACCCCACACCTTACACCCCCATGCATCCTTCCCTTACCTGTTATATCTACCCCACACCTTACACACCCATACATCTTTCCCTTACCTGTTATTTCTACCCCACACCTTACACATCCATACATTCTTCCCTTACCTGTTATATGTACCCCACACCTTACACCCCATACATCCTCCCCTTACCTGTTATATCTACCCCACACCTTACACACCCACGCAACCTTCCCTGACCTGTTATATCTACCCTACACCTTACACACCCATGCATCCTTCCCTTACCTGTTATATCTACCCCACACCTTGCACACCCATACATCCTTCCCTTACCTGTTATATATACCCCACACCTTACACACCCATACATCCTTCCCTTACCTGTTATATCTACCCCCACACCTTACACACCCATACATCCTTCCCTTACCTGTTATATCTACCCCACACCTTACACACCCATACATCATTCCCTTACCAGTTATATCTACCCCACACCTTACACACCCATATATCCTTCCCTTACCTGTTATATCTAACCCACACCTTACACACCCATACATCCTTCCCTTACCTGTTATATCGACCCCAAACCTTACACACCCATACATCCTCCCCTTACCTGTTATATCTACCCCACACCTTACACCCCCATGCATCCTTCCCTTACCTGTTATATCTACCCCACACCTTACACACCCATACATCCTTCCCTTACCTGCTATATCTACCCCACACCTTACACACCCATGCATCCTTCCCTTACCTGTTATATCTACCCCACACCTTACACACTCATACATTCTTCCTTTACCTGTTATATCTACCCCACACCTTACACACCCATACATCCTTCCCTTACCTGTTATATCTACCCCACACCTTGCACACCCATACATCCTTCCCTTACCTGTTATATCTACCCCACACCTTACACACCCATACATCCTTCCCTTACCTGTTATATCTACCCCACACCTTACACACCCATACATCATTCACTTACCTGTTATAGCTACCCCACACCTTACACACCCATACATCCTTCCCTTACCTGTTATATCTAACCCACACCTTACACACCCATACATCCTTCCCTTACCTTTTATATCTACCCCACACCTTACACACCCATGCATCCTTCCCTTACCTGTTATATCTACCCCACACCTTACACACTCATACATCCTTCCTGTTATATCTACCCCAAACCTTACACACCCATACATCCTTCCTGTTATATCTACCCCACACCTTACACACCAATACATCCATCCCTTACCTGCTATATCTACCCCACACCTTACACCCCCCTACATCCTTCCCTTACCTGTTATATCTACCCCACACCTTACACACCCATACATCCTTCCTTTACCTGTTATATCTACCCCACACCTTACACACCCATACATCCTTCCCTTACCTGTTATATCTACCCCACACCTTACACACCCATACATCCTTCTTACCTGTTATATCTACCCCACACCTTACACACCCATACATCCTTCCCTTACCTGTTATATCTACCCCACACCTTGCACACACATACATCCTTCCCTTACCTGTTATATATACCCCACACCTTACACACCCATACATCCTTCCCTTACCTGTTATATCTACCCCCACACCTTACACACCCATACATCCTTCCCTTACCTGTTATATCTACCCCACACCTTACGCACCCATACATCATTCCCTTACCTGTTATATCTACCCCACACCTTACACACCCATACATCCTTCCCTTACCTGTTATATCTAACCCACACCTTACACACCCATACATCCTTCCCTTACCTGTTATATCTACCCCACACCTTACACACCCATACATCCTCCCCTTACCTGTTATATCTACCCCACACCTTACACCCCCATGCATCCTTCCCTTACCTGTTATATCTACCCCACACCTTACACACCCATACATCTTTCCCTTACCTGTTATTTCTACCCCACACCTTACACATCCAAACATTCTTCCCTTACCTGTTATATGTACCCCACACCTTACACCCCATACATCCTCCCCTTACCTGTTATATCTACCCCACACCTTATACACCCACGCATCCTTCCCTGACCTGTTATATCTACCCTACACCTTACACACCCATGCATCCTTCCCTTACCTGTTATATCTACCCCACACCTTGCACACCCATACATCCTTCCCTTACCTGTTATATATACCCCACACCTTACACACCCATACATCCTTCCCTTACCTGTTATATCTACCCCCACACCTTACACACCCATACATCCTTCCCTTACTTGTTATATCTACCCCACACCTTACACACCCATACATCATTCCCTTACCTGTTATATCTACCCCACACCTTACACACCCATACATCCTTCCCTTACCTGTTATATCTAACCCACACCTTACACACCCATACATCCTTCCCTTACCTGTTATATCTACCCCAAACCTTACACACCCATACATCCTCCCCTTACCTGTTATATCTACCCCACACCTTACACCCCCATGCATCCTTCCCTTACCTGTTATATCTACCCCACACCTTACACACCCATACATCCTTCCCTTACCTGCTATATCTACCCCACACCTTACACACCCATGCATCCTTCCCTTACCTGTTATATCTACCCCACACCTTACACACTCATACATTCTTCCTTTACCTGTTATATCTACCCCACACCTTACACACCCATACATCCTTCCCTTACCTGTTATATCTACCCCACACCTTGCACACCCATACATCCTTCCCTTACCTGTTATATCTACCCCACACCTTACACACCCATACATCCTTCCCTTACCTGTTATATCTACCCCACACCTTACACACCCATACATCATTCACTTACCTGTTATATCTACCCCACACCTTACACACCCATACATCCTTCCCATACCTGTTATATCTAACCCACACCTTACACACCCATACATCCTTCCCTTACCTTTTATATCTACCCCACACCTTACACACCCATGCATCCTTCCCTTACCTGTTATATCTACCCCACACCTTACACACTCATACATCCTTCCTGTTATATCTACCCCAAACCTTACACACCCATACATCCTTCCTGTTATATCTACCCCACACCTTACACACCAATACATCCATCCCTTACCTGCTATATCTACCCCACACCTTACACCCCCATTGTTATATCTACCCCAAACCTTACACACCCATACATCCTTCCTGTTATATCTACCCCACACTTTACACACCCATACATCCTTCCCTTACCTGTTATATCTACCCCACACCATACACCCGCCTACATCCTTCCTGTTATATCTACCCCACACCTTACACACCCATACATCCTTCCCTTACCTGTTTTATCTACCCCACACCTTACACACCCATTCATCCTTCCCTTACCTGCTATATCTACCCCACACCTTACACACCCATACATCCTTCCCTTACCTGTTATATCTACCCCACACCTTACACACCCATACATCCTCCCCCTACCTGTTATATCTACCCCACACCTTACACACTCATACATCCTTCCCTTACCTGTTATATCTACCCCACACCTTACACACCCATACATCCTCCCCTTACCTGTTATATCTACCCCACACCTTACACACTCATACATCCTCCTTATCTACCCCACACTTACACACTCATACATCCCCTTACCTGTTATATCTACCCCACACCTTACACACCCATACATCCTTCCCTTACCTGTTATATCTACCCCACACCTTACACACCCATACATCCTTCCCTTTCCTGTTATATCTACCACACACCTTACACGCCCATCCATCCTTCCCTTACCTGTTATATCTACCCCACACCTTACACACCCATACATCCTCCCCTTACCTGTTATATCTACCCCACACCTTACACACCCATACATCCTTCCCTTACCTGTTATATCTACCCCACACCTTACACACTCATACATTCTTCCCTTACCTGTTATATCTACCCCACACCTTACACACCCATACATCCTTCCTGTTATATCTACCCCACACCTTACACACCCATACGTCCTTCCCTTAACTGTTATATCTACCCGACACCTTACACACTCATACATCCTTACTGTTATATCTACCCCACACCTTACACACCCATACATCCTTCCTGTTATATCTTCCCCACACCTTACACACCCATACATCCTTCCTGTTATATCTACCCCAAACCTTACACACCCATGCACCCTTCCCAAACCTGTTATATCCACCCCACACCTTACACACCCATGCACCCTTCCCAAACCTGTTATATCTACCCCAAACCTTACACACCCATGCACCCTTCCCAAACCTGTTATATATACCCCACACCTTACACACCCATACATCCTTCGTGTTATATCTACCCCAAACCTTACACACCCATGCATCCTTCCCAAACCTGTTATATCTACCCCACACCTTACACACCCATACATCCTTCCTGTTATATCTACCCTACACCTTACACCCCCTTACATCCTCCCCTTGCCCGAGAGAACCACGGACCATCACTGACTAATTCAACAAAAGGAGCACACCCTACTTGTTCTCACCTCAATGGGTAGTGTGTCATTAGGAGGAATCTTAGTATACTTCTTTCAAACCGTGTATTTACCAAGTTTGTAGAAAGGATTTATAAGGAAGGATTATCTCCATCTCTCTCTCTCTCTCTTAAATATATATGAACATTATATGTTGTACCCATATTACTAACCAATATGCGCAAGGGTGCCCTTTAACACTATACTTCATATAACAGTCCTAGTTAATTGTTCTTTTTTATTTACGATATATTTCAATATCACTATAATATATAGTTATTAGTTACTATTACTTTCTCAATATTGACGTTGCAAGGGCCTTGCAACAGTGGGTGGGGAGAATGATAAGAGCGAGATCTCCGATCTAAATGTTAGCTTAAAGCAAGGGTGCGTGATGTCTTAATGATTGTTCAGTATGTATATGGATGGAATCATGAACAACTACAAGGAAGAGCAGTGAATGTTGATGAGGGAAGGACACGAGTGGAAGTTGCCTGTGCTGCTGTTTGCTGATGATGCAGCTTTGATAAGTGATATAATGAGTGGGAGTTGGAGGGCTGGTAAATATGTGGAGCGGTACTTGAAAAGTAGACATAATATAAACAAAAACAAAACACCATCTGAGGAAGAGAACATTATTGACAACATTACGCAGATAGCTTCATCAGGTCACTAGAACAAAACAGAAGCAGTGACCTGATAAAACTATCTGCGAAACGTTGTCAATAAAGTGCTCTTTCTCAGTTGGTGTTTTTTTATCTGGTAAATATGTTTGGAACTGTGTGTGAGAACATAAGCTTAACCCCTTCTGTACCAGCGACATATCTAATATTATATTCTAGCTATATCAAGACGATATTGTGCAGTTTAATAAGGATTTGTGGTCGTAAAATGGGTTAAGGGAGATAGTTCGAAGCCGGTTAATTGCTGGAGGCCCTTTTTTAACTGAATATATCCGTCTCATAATCGCCAGAATATAGTTAAAAGGATGAAACCGGTACTGAACGGGTTACGGTAAATGTGGAGATGAGTAAGGTTATGGTATTTATAAGGAGTGCAGTCACAGAGTACAAAGGAAATCAAGCAACAACAGGTCTAGTGACCCTTCTAGGCTGCTTGTCCTCCAAAACACTGAGGATCAAGTGTCCAAACAGTGGTTTAGAGTGGATAAGGGAACATTGGAAAGGGAACTACTGCCCTGGAACTAATGTCCGTGGCAGGACTAGGAAGTTAGTAGGGGACAGATGGGTTAGTAACTGAGGGGAGGATAAAATAAAGTTATTCATTTACAAACGCAGTCAGTCGCGGGTTTGATGCGAGATATTTGTCTAGGCGGAGTTTAAATGAATCAACGGTGCTGCAGTCTATAACGTCTCTAGGAAGCCCATTCCACAAGTTGACAACTCGATTGAAGAAGACATTTTTAGATTCGTGTGAGTTAAAAGATTTACCAATAATTTTGCAACCGTTTCCCCGCGTGTAATTAGATTGGTCGATAGTGAAGTACTTACTACAATTCATATTGTTGATGCCTTTGATGATTTTGAACACTTGAATTAAGTCACCTCTTAATCTGCGCTGGGTTAAAGGAAATAGATTTAATTCTCTAAGACGCTCTTCGTATGGTTTGTTCTTTAGGCTAGGTATCATATTGGTAACTCTACGTTGAACTCGTTCTAGCTTGTTTATGTCTTTTTGGTAATAAGGGCACCAGCATTGAACGCAGTATTCCAGAAGAGGGCGGACTAAGGAATTGTAAAGGGTTAGGATAACGTCTTTGGATTTATGCTCAAATGACCTGCCTATAAAGCCAATTATTTTGTTTGCCTTCTTAACAACTTCTGAACATTGTTGACTCGGTTTTAGGTTACTCGATATTGTTACTCCCAGATCGGTTTCTCTGTTTACATTCTTAAGCTGAGTGCCATTCATCGAATAGTTTGCTTTCTCATTTAGGTATCCGATATGTAGTACTTTACATTTATCCGCATTGAAACTCATTTGCCAAATTTGGGCCCAATGTGACAATTTATCTAGATTGTGTTGCATATCGTCAACTTGATCTTTTGAGAGTACGCTATTTGCAATTTTTGTATCGTCAGCAAATTTTGAGATTGTACAGGTGAGACCCTCATCTATGTCGTTGATGTAAATTAGAAAGAGAATTGGTCCTAGTACCGATCCCTGGGGTACCCCGCTACTTACATTGGTCCATTTAGATGCCTTACCGTTTATGACTACTCTTTGCTTTCTGTCGCTGAGCCAATTTTCTATCCATTTCAACACACCGTCTTGTATTCCATGCGCTTTTAGTTTTAGCAGTAAACGTTTGTGGGGAACTTTGTCAAAGGCCTTTTGAAAATCAAGGTATATAATATCTACAGCTTTACTCTCATCGTAGAGGTTAATGGGAGTGTGGGGTGAAGATAAATGGTCAGGTTATGGAGAATGTCATTTCATTCAACCGAGTTTGGGCGGTGTGATAAGTAAGGATGAGAGTATGGAGGATGAAGTTTAGGAGAGGGTACAACAAGGGAAGAAGCTTACAGTATATGAACACTGAAAGCAGTGACAACGAATAGGATGGTGAGCATGGAAGTAAAGAAGTAATTGTATGATAGTGTGGGAATCCCGACACTGGCATATGGGAGCGAAGCATGGATGTATTTGGAGACACATATTTCAAGAGTGAGAGGGGTGGGAATGAGGCTCCGAAGAAGTGCGTGTCCAGTTATATGGAGGAATAGGTAAATGAATGAGAAAGTACGAGAGCGTTGTGATGTGGATGTGCTGAAAATTGTGAAAAGGTCTTGTAAAACTTAGTGAGGAGCGAAAGAATGACAACGCGTACGAGAGTGTAGTGGATGGGTAGACAAACAGAAGCAGACCGCGAGTGAGGTGAAAGGATGGAGTTGAGAGGTATATATATGAGCAAAAGTGGTGTTGGGTGGGAAGAGGAGCACCAGCTGATTGAGGACAAAGGTGCATGGAGGCGACTCATTCGTGTCCACCCATTCAGCGATCAAGGCATCTGGTAATAGATAGTATTTCAATATGTATATACTGTATATAATTATACTGTGTATATATAATACATATATATATATATATATATATATATATATATATATATATATATATATATATATATAATACTATATATATATGTATATATATATATATATATATATATATATTATATATATATATACAGTATAATTTGCTAGCTGAGCGTTTTCAGAGCCACGACTCTTTTGAAATCTATTTAAATATAAGAAAGCGAAAACATATAAATAAGTATTCATTCAACATTGGACAAATTAGGAACGTTACACTAATAAGAAACGCATGCTATCAGCAAATTTATACAAGACAGTAATATGAAAGAAATCACTGAAATGCAAATGATTATGGAGAACAAATCATGTTCACACTATAAAACTAATGGAAGAAGGGGGAGTGGGAATAGGAATAGATGTATTACTTTTTTTCTCTCTCTCTCTCTCTCTCTCAATCAATCTTTCTTTCATCCTATGACTTCGACTGGTTTAAACTTTGTGTGTTCAGGTATTTTGACCCCAACGTCCCTTGAATAAGCAAATACATGATTATACTCTACTCCCTTCATTGTGTCAGCTAGTTTACCAGAGCATACTCAAAACTATTGATTTCATATACCGTCTAAGGTGGGATATGCGTGACAAGAGGATATATTGGTGGTGAACGAGCGAGTCCAGGAATTGTTTGGACTAGTTGCCACCAGCCTTGGCTGCTGTGAGGGTAACTATAATTTAGTAGGTAGTTTGGGTGTAGTCAGAAAGTTGTTACATATAATTAGGACCCATTGAGTATATTGGTGAGCCAATGGTTCTTCTTGATTATCAGTCTATTTACTGCTACGTTATGACACCTTAGGCCACATAAACTGACATATCACCACATAAATCTACACATCAGCGCAGAAACTAACCTCATCATATCATATGAATTGAATCTTCTTCTAGACTCATTTGCATAATTATTATGGAAAACATAATTTATAGCTATGGGTTGGAATCTTAGAAAATTGCAAAATAATACAAAATATGAACATATAAGTTATTGTAATTGTGAAAAGAATGATCAGAAGTGTTTACTGTCGATTTTTCATTATTCGGTGATACCGTCTGAAGCCAAACAATTTTTGTAAACAAGTTAGAAAAATATATATTGCAAAGAAGATTGAATTATACAATATTTTGAAATCGTCATTTAGCGAGATAACTAAATACACTATTAAGATCATATATATATATATATATATATATATATATATATATATATATATATATATGAAACTAGTACCATCAATTTATGTTGATTGACTGTAGTATCGTTGAGGAGATTGTAGGCAGCAATCGAGCAGGGCAGTACCCAGGGGAGGCCACATAGGCATTTGATAGGAGGTTGCTAGAACTCATTTGCCTGGCTTCCCCCACTATTTATGTTGTGCCTCACCTACACAGAGAGTATTCCAGCCAACTCTCACAAACACCTCCTTTTCATTCCCACACACCTAAATTACTCCAAATGCACCTTGATAATGGCTCTTTACCACTCGTTCAACCTTGGATGGGACAATTGTTACATAGAGCTATATCTTGTGTCTCTTTCATACACATGGACAACAAAATATAGACTGTATATGCCATGATCCTGGCCATAATAATAATATTGTCATATTACTGTGGCGGTTTGAGTTAGTGCTCTCTCTCTCTCTCTCTCTCATCACCTTATCTATGGATATTGAGAATATAAGGGAGAGTGGTGGAACAATTTCATTAACCTTTGCCGTAATGGAAACCAGGTAATCTAACAAATAGACTAAATCTTGAACAATATACTGCAAGTCTAAGAAAGTCAAACTTCAAATAATTCCATAGCTACAGTATAAGTAAAATAACCATTACATCAGCAATAGACCCACTAATTATTATAAAAGGGGAACAGGTTGATTACATAGTTATAATGAGTATTAACTTAATAACGTTTTGTTCCGAAATACTCATAAACCACTTCCAGGCAATTATCGGCCGATAAGTTACACGTTGATCTTTGGTAAATTGCTTGAAACGATAGTCCGTAATATTGTAGAAAATTACCAACTTAATCAGACTCGCAGTATGCTATGCGAAAGAAGTGCATATATTTGATAATCCTCGAATGTAAGACATTTCTAACATATTTGATGGATGTAAAGCAGTTGACATAAAGTTTGGTAAAGTCCCATACAGAAGACCATTATATATCATAGTATACATGGCAATTTACAAATTTGTTGAGGATTGGCTAACCGAGCGTATGCAACTAGTATATAGTAATACATGGTAAAGCTTCAGATTGGCGACTCCGATTCAGTAGAGTTTATTGAGGTAGTACAAGATAGTTTTGTATTTCAATTCATAGATACGCCGACTAGAGGTATTAATATTCTTGATTTAGTTTTCAGTAACAATGAACATATGATAAATAATGTAGAGATTGGTGACCACCTAGGAAATAGCGATCATAAATATATTTATTTTAATATACAATGGACAGGGAATGCTAAAGAGAATACGACACTTATCCCAGATTTCAGAAAAGCCGATTATGGTGGGCTAAGAAGAGACTTAAGGGTGGACCCTATTGTTAAGCAATTAAGTCAGGATATGCCAGAGTTAAACTTGCCACCTACATATAACCAGTTTATTGCTTCACTCCACAATGCTCAAAATAAATATATCCCTAAAAGAAGATTTAGATCGACGCAGAACCAACCAAAATGGATGACTAATAAGCTAATAGATTTTATAGGAAAAAAGAAAGGAATATATAGAAAAATAAAGAAAGGCGAAAATCATTTACAAATATACTATCAGACTCTATCAAGACAGGTCAAAAAGGAAATCAGGAAAGCAAAAAGAAATTATGAAATAAGGATAGCCAGTGACTCAAAAAATAACCCTAAAGCTTTTTACCAACTATATTAATCTAAAGTTAGAGATGTAATAGGCCCCCTAAAAACTTCAATAGGAGAAATAACAGAACATGATTTAGAAATGTGCAGTACATTAAATAGTCAGTTTCTTTCCGTTTTCACTAATGAAAATTTGGAACAGATTCCAGAAGTCAATATGGTATATAGTGATATTATAGAAAATATGTTAAGTACAGTTAGTATAAGTAGAAATGATGTGCTTAAGGAAATTGACAGACTGAAACCTCAAAAATCGCCTGGTCCTGACGAGGTATATGCTAGAGTATTACAAGAATGCAGAGATGAGTTAAGTAACCCATTAGCATTTTTATTTAACAAGTCATTAGAAACAGGTTTAGTTCCAGAAGCTTGGAAGCTTGCAAATGTAGTTCCGATCTTCAAAAAGGTGATAAATCGATAGCATCCAATTACCGTCCCATTAGTCTCACATCAATCATAGGAAAGTTGCTAGAGTCAAATATTGCTAGGAAAATTAGAAGCCATTTAGACAAATTTAACTTAATACATTCTTCTCAGCATGGATTCACTCAGGGACGTTTTTGCCTTACTAATTTGCTTAGCTTTTTCTCAGAGGTATATGAAGCAGTAGATAATGACAAGTCATATGATATTATATATTTAGATATCTGTAAAGCTTTCGACAGAGTCCCTCATGAGAGATTGATGAGAAAGGTTGAGGCACATGGAATAGGAGGGTCGTTGTTGGGATGGATTAGGTCATGGCTAATTGATAGGAAACAGAGAGTCAGCATAAATGGTACCAAGTCGGAGTGGACAGCAGTCAAAAGTGGTGTCCCCCAGGGATCGGTATTAGGTCCCCTGTTGTTTCTTATATACATAAATGACCTAGATTTAGGTATAACTAGTAGGATAAGTAAATTCGCAGATGATACTAAAATGGGGAGATCAATTGATTCAGATAGCGATATAGAGTGCCTCCAAAGGGATCTAGATACCTTACATGAATGGTCAGTAAATTGGCAGATGAAGTTTAACATTAACAAATGCAAGGTATTAAAGATAGGGAGGACGCAAACAAATGTTAAATATAAACTAGCTAATTTAGAATTAGAAAATTCAGACTGCGAGAAAGATCTAGGTGTGTTTGTTAGCAATGATTTGAAGCCTAGAAAACAGTGTATAAGCGTTCGTAATAAGGCAAACAGGATTCTCGGGTTCATCTCTAGGAGTGTGAGTAACAGAACTGCTGATGTTATCTTAAAACTTTACTTGTCATTAGTGAGACCCCATATGGATTATGCTGTCCAATTTTGGTGTCCTTATTACAGAATGGACATAGATTCATTGGAGAGAGTACAGCGTAGAATGACAAAAATGATCCATAATATTAGAAATCTTCCGTATAAAGAAAGGTTGAAGAAATTAGGTTTACATTCGTTAGAGAGACGCAGAGTTAGAGGGGATATGATAGAGGTGTTCAAGTGGGTTAGTGGGATTAACAAAGGGGACATGACAAATGTACTAAAGATCAGTGATAGCGAAAGAACTCGTACCAATGGTTTCAAATTAGATAAATTTCGTTTCAGAAAAGATATAGGCAAATATTGGTTTGGTAACAGAGTTGTAGATGGGTGGAATGGACTACCAAGTGCTATAGTGGGATTAAAAACGGTAGGGAGCTTTAAGATAAAATTGGATAAGCATATGGACGAGAAGGGTTGGGTGTGAAGGGGGATCAGCCGGGTTGGGCCAATCAGCGCTCTGCAGACCCCCGTAATCCTGCGTTAATCTCTAACCGTTTTGGTAAGATGATCCTCAGGGTATTAGAGTGTTGAGTCTATAATTGGGCTTTGTAATTGGGGTTGTGTGGGACAGGGATCTGCCTTGCTTAGGCCAATCGGCTTTCTGCAGACTCCCATTTTCTTATGTTCTTATGTTCTTATAAGATGTCTCCTAATTCTGCCTTATACAAGTGGGTGTCTATAAGAAGGGGGAGACTTAATATATGAATACCTTTTTGTATTTGTAAAATTACTTATTAATATGTTTGATTCTCAACATAATACTGATAGCATGAGATAATGTCTTGTATAAGGCTGAACATTTTGTAGTACCGGTGTTGTTGTTGTTGTCGTTTCCTAAGCTGCCTTGGTCGAACAGCCCCGATTCCCTAAGGAAGGCCATGGCCACGGTCGGGCTTTTCCACAGAGTTGTCAAGGACTGTAGTTTGTGTTGCCATTTTGTACACATTGCTAATTATATACGGTATACAAGTGGCATATACATTTTCATTATGTTTGTGAGTTACTTAGGAAATTTACAAGTAAGATGTGAGCAAATAATGCTACAATAAGTAGATAATCAGTCAGCCACGTGGCCTGACACCTATAGGTAGTGCCAACGAACTTGACAATTATATTAATCCCTGATCTCTCTGTAATTTAAAAGTGCCTAGAGCAAACTGGCTGTAAATATCCACACCTATTTCCTGGTGAACTCTTCTCAAATAATAGAAACGTCAGCCCGTTTCCTTTAATTTAATTTGAGTTATAAGAAATATATAAGTTCAGAGAATAGTTTATAAACAAAAAGGATGTCGTAGATTTGTTCAAACAAATTCTAAAGACATTCTTATTTGATATTGTTTGCAAAGTAGAGGTGCCAACATTTGAAGTTCCCAAACTCATAAAGGATGTCAAAATGCCTTATTATTATCAAAAATTACTTTAGATTTAATTCCGACATAAAGATCAAATCCATGACCAACTGTGCTCGAACAGAATTTATACATTCAAATAACCTGGCTGTCGACATGTCAAGAAGATTCCCACCATATTGTCACCGACTCATAGCAAAGAAGATGCACGACCATATGCAAAGATGCTGTGAACGATGGTATAGCAATTGTTTCCATATCATGTGACGTGTATCAATAAGGTGTCGTCATGTAGTGTAGCAGAAATAAAAAACATAAATAAACATTATGAAACACATATCATAAAGGTCAAGATAAAGGTCAAAGGTCAAGTTAAACTATTCTATTACTACATATGAAACTAATTGATGGGTTTTAATGAAATTAGGCATGCTTATTTGATTTTTCTGGGCAATGTTAATGCAAACAAAAATGTACTCTTACATAAAGATCAAGGTCAAAGGTAAATTTTTAATATTTACTTTTAGTTTTTAATCAAATGCCTTCATTTTCACTATACAAGTTATTGGTAATCATGAGGGCGTATTGACCAAATGTTTTGATAAATATTCCAAAGGGTAAGGTCAAAGGTCAATATAAGTTTCTTACTAGTATTTCTTATACTAACTGATTGATTCCCACTAGGCTTACCATGTACATTCGGAATACCTAGGCCAAGGTCATACAAGAAACTATATAATTGCATATGAAATTTCAAGGTCACAGCTCTAGGTCAAATAAAAGGTCAATATGCTATTTTCTTTACTTTTCATGCAAACTTAACATTTGGTGAGATAGTTGCACTTTAAATGAAAAGGACAATTATATAACTTGAGACGCATATTATAAAGGCCAAGATAAAGGTAAAAGGTCAAGGTAAACTATGCTATTAAAATTTAATCATGAAACTAACTGATGAGATTTAATGAAATTAGGCATGCTTATTTCATTTGCTTGGACAATGTCATTGCAAAAAAAAATCTCTTACATACAGGTCAAGGTCACAAGTCCAGGTCAAAGGTCAACTTTTATTATTATTTTATTCAATAAGATTACTCAAATTTGGGAAAACTGGCTGTTGCTTATTACTAAATAACATATATATCAAATTTCACATAAATAATGAATTAGTTAAAGTCAAAGGTCAAAACAAGAGTGTTCGTCATTTTCCCTATCTCCTCCTATACTGTTTAATGTATTGTCACCAAATAGTGCAGGCAAATTCAGTCGGTCAATGTGACGACCATTCTAATATATGCTTTTTTAGTTTTAGTCAAAGGTCAAAGGTCAAGGTCACAGTATATCCTCAATATTTCTTATCTATAAGTTTTTATATGAATTACACCATATTCATAACGCTAGATAATACTAACTTTGGTATTAAGCTAACTAAATTATCTATAAGAATTTCTAAGGTGGAAGGTCAAAGTCGTAGGTCAAGGTCAAAGGTCAAAATTAGATATTTACTAGTATTTCATATTTATTGTAAGATTCTCACTATGCATATCATGTATATTCGGACTACCTATGCCAAGTCATACAAGAATAAACATAATTCCATTTGATAGGTCAAGGTCAATTATAAGGTCAATATGCTCATATATTTACTATTCATGTAAACTTCATAACATTTGTTGACCTAGTTGTGGTTTACATGCCAATTAAAATGTTAAATGTTCAGGCATCATGAAGGTCAAAGGTCAAGTTCAACTATTCCTTTAATACCTCTGATAATCTTCAATGACATTTGGCACACTTATTTGATTTTCCAGGGTTACATCAAAGCAAACAAAAATATAATCGTACATAAAGGTCAAGGTCATAGGCCAAAGGTCAAAAGTTAACCTTCATCATAGCAAAATACTCAATTTTCGATAAGCTGACTGTTAGTTGCATTTTACTTTAATAACATATCTATCAATTATATACAGTATATAATATTATGATACTTTAAGGTTAAAGGTCAAGGTCAAAGAACAAAAGAAGAGTGTTAATTATTTTTCCAAAACTCTTCCTAGCCTGTTTAACCCTTTCTGTGCCTGTCTTTGTTATTGTATTCTAGCTATAATTAGACGATTTTGTGAAGCTTACAAAGGATCTGTGGTAGTTAAAAGTGTTAATTAAGATAGTTGAAAGCCTTCTAATTTTCTGGAGGCCCTTCTTAAACTGAATAAAATATTCTATTATTATCTAGATTAAAATGAAAAGAACAAAACTGGTACTGAACGGGTTAATGTATCGTCACCATATTTTACTGACAAATTCTGTTGTTCAATGCAACGATTGTCCAAATATTGTGTTTTCGTTATTCAAAGGTCAAGGTGAATGGTGAAGGTCACAGATTATGGTCATTATTTCTTTCTTTTAGAATGTATATTTGAATTACACCATATTCAAATCGCTACAAAATAGTGCTACGCAGTCCAAAATATAGATAAATATTCTATTTTTTAAGATTAAATGTGAATATAATAATATATATTATATATATATACAGTATATATCGCAAATAGACGTGAGCTACTAAATATTTATATACTCACAGCCGGACTTTAACCACTGACAGTCAAAAAGAGTGTCCATGCTTTAATCCACTACACATAAGTATACTCTAATACGCCGTGGTATAGTGGATTAACGTATGTGCATTCGTCCTGACTGTCCGTGGTTTGAGTCCGGCTGTGAGTATAATAAATATTCAGTAGCTCATGTGTATTTGCGATATATATAATATATATATATAAATATATATATATATATGTATATAATATAAATATATATATATTGTTTATAAACCGTTTTTACCGAAGAGATTCAATACTACTTGCAGAATTCAAGTCGCAGAGTTGGGTATGCAGTTTTTTGTCCTTTTATATTTTTGTATTAATGCAAAAACTGCACATGTATTATATTATTATTATAATTATTTTTGTTTTTTTCTATGTTCCACCTCTACCTCCGTACATGACCTAGCAGCCTGTAGATTCAACCGCCTCACATAGTGAAGTCAGGAGGTCTTATTCCAGATGGCGAGTGAGATATCAAGACAGTTTGAGTGTTGCAACCAGCTTGTTCATGGTCTTACCTTTGTACACCTACGACGCATCACCACTGTCTTGCTGTCTCATCTCACAATCTCGGACACTTACCTCTTTGAAATGCCACCTATTGAGCTGATTACTCACTATGCACTGGCCTCATAGCATTTTTTAATATGGGAATATTCGTACAATGTTGATTTATTGGAAACAGTGAAGGCATTTTTATGGCGTGACAGTAGGCTTTCTGGTGATGCACTGAAACAAAGTACAGCAAAAATTCCACCCCAATAGTATCTCTCCATTGACTCACCGGGATTTGAACCCGGGACCTTAAGTTTACCAGTTCAGCACCAAGACCACTCCACCAAACCTTCCTTATATATTTTATAATGTTAATATGTGAAAACAACGAGAACGCGATAAAATAATTGAAAGAGAGGACAGCAGTTTGTTGTGTGTGAATACATCTTCTCGTGGAGTTGCCTTCTCAGAGGAACTTGGTGTCGCAATTAATGTGTACCTTCATTACCCTGGTGTCCTGGCGAGATAACGAAGGAGGCACTGGCAGGGAGAATGGGCGGCAAGGAAAGGAAAGGCTGGTAAAGAGGTAGTAATAATACTGCTAGAGACAGATTAAAAGCTACTTGTACACGTTTTGGATTCAAGAGTACGTTCATACAAACTATATAAATTGCTATGCCGAAATTGGAAGCAAAGGGGCCCAAGATCACCGTTATTAAGGAGTCTGCTCCTCAAACAACAGGCTCTATTGAGAACGACCAGCCACCCCCATCTTTTACGACAATGGAGGAAACAAGTAAAAGGGCAACGGGGCAAGGTACGCCTTCCAGGTCCCCAGGAAATCCCACATCTGTAATTAATTCTGCCTCCACCACAGTTGTTTTACAGACATTCTTAATTATTAATCCTGCTACCACGCCCCCCTTGAGAACAAAGCTAACGAATGTCACACTTGCGTTGCTGGGATTACAATGGTAAATACCTATTCATTGCTTAATAATTTATTCCATGTATTGAGGTTTTGCTGAATTTTGACTTTGTTTAACATGTTAATATCACATCTATTGATTTTGTACAGGTACCCTGAGTGCTTCTATTTTTTTAAATGTATGTTTATGTATTTTGTCTTGCATTCATTAACCTACTGTATTGATATTTAAAAGCCTCAAATTCATTGCCTAACCTTCCCATTGAAGGACCTTCCACTCACACGATAAAGATTTCACCAAACCCTCCCAACGGTAATTAGGGCCGATACCTTACAAAAATATATAAACACTATGCAATAGGAACCGCTTTAACCCCTATTGTACCATAGGTTACTACCCTAAAAGGACCCCCCAGTACCAAGTAATGTGGCCAAAATGGCTTCAGAGGCCCGATAGAACAACCTCCCACCACAAAAGATGGAGGACTACTGCCTCTCCTAGCCTGTGGGGACTTGCATATAAGCTGAGAAGTGTTGCCAAGGTCGTAGATCAGTGTTCAAATGTCGTGGTACCAGGCACTGCCTGATACTGACAGTTACAAGGATCGTATATTACTGACGGCTTGCAGCCGTCGCTGGGACTGGGGAGTGATTTATCTACTGACTGCTCTCTGCCGTCGCTGGGATTGTACGAGTTAAATACAATGATATATCAACTCTGCGAAGCAGAGTGGTATCGCACACACAGATCCTGCCCGTATACTGTGCACCACTTGTCAGCTTGTCTGTCGTCGTCGCCGTCGTCTGTCTGTCTGTCCGGAAACTCCTCCTAGACCATTCAATGGATTTTTACCAAATTTCACAGGTAAATCCATTTGGGCAAAACGAAGGTCAGTCAAAAATTAATTTTCCATTTAACTTAAAGGTTAAGGTCAAAGGTCAAGGTAAAAATAAGGTCAACATTTAATATTTTTTATTTTTTACTCAAATGTCTTCATTTTCACTATACAAGTTACTGGTTACCTTGATATCGTATTGACCAAATTGTGTGTATATATATATATATATATATATATATATATATATATATATATATATATATATATATATTCTAAAGGGTTAGGTCAAAGGTCAAAATAAGTTGTTTTACTAGTATTTCTTATACTAAGTGTTAGATTCTCACTAGGCTTACCATGTACTGTATATTCGGAACACCTCGGCCTAGGTCATACAATAATCTATACAATTCCATACAAAAGATCAAAGTCACAGGTCAAGGTCAAATATAAGGTCAATATGCTATTTTCTTTACTTTTCATGCAAATTTCACAACATTTGGTAATATAGTTGCACTTTAAATGACAAGGAAAATAATACATTTTGAGAAACATTTAAAGATCAAGAGAAAGGTTAAAGGTCAAGCTCAACTACTCTATTAATATATGTGAAACTAACTGATGGGTTATAATGAAATTAGGGATGCTTATTTGATTTTTCTGGGCAATGTCAATGCAAACCAAAAATGTACTCTTACATAAAGGTCAAGGTCAAAGTTCAACTTATTAAATATATTGTTTTCTTTATATGTCTTCATTTTAACTATGCAAATTATTGGTAACCATGTTATTATATTGACCACATTTTAGATAAATATTCTGAAGGGTAAGGTCAAAGGTCAAGGGCAAAAGTCAAAATAAGTGTTTTACTAGTATATTTTATACTAACTAGGCTTAACATGTACAATATATTCGGAATATCTAGACCAAAGTCATACAAGAAACTATATAATTCCATATGAAAGGTCAAAGTCACAGGTAAAGGTCAAATAATAGGTCAATATGCTATTTCTTTTACTTTTCATGCAAACTTCACAACATTTGGCGAGTTAGTTGCACTTTAAATGAAAAGGAAAATAATACATATGCTTCTTCCTCAGCTTTACCACCTCCCTCTTCTGCACGACTCTACTCGGATTGGTCAAAAGTTGACAGGGTTAATGGCGTTAAGGCTCTGGCACATTTAACGCCGGAATTAGATACTATTCCTATCCGTGACCAATCCGGTAACCCGGTCCTGCAGATTGGGGAGGTAGGTACAGGGCCCTGGGTGGAATGGGAGGTGGAGGCTCAACAGTTTGCTTGCACAATTACAAGTAAGTTGTCTCATCAAATCCCCCAAGAACAGCGCAGCTGGTTTTGGTTTTCACTGCCCGTGGCCATAGCCGGGGGTGTACATAAATCTCTGCCTGTAAGTTGTCCTTGTGGGAAATACAAGACCCTTTTTCTAGTCCCCCTCCAACTCAGCTTGATAAAGACTATAAATTGAGGCAAAAGGCTCTGAGGCTATTGTCTCGGTTATTGCTCAGTCGCCAGATCGCAGAGTCACTGGTCAGGACGACTGAGGCAATAACTGATTCCCATGCTAAGAAAGCTCTAAACCTCTCTTGGCGTCTTGTTCTCCAGAACTCTATTCAATCCCTTGGCAACATTAGGGTTGTTTTCTTGGAGGCGGTCCATACACATCAGGACCTAAGAGTTTATATGGTGAAAAAGTTGCCGGAGGAGATTGGGCGCTGTTTAATTCTTTCCCCAGTCTTAGTACCATATCTTGTATGTCATGATACCTGGAGGACTGTGTTTAGCCTCGTAGACTCTGCTAGACAGATTGCCTCCCCGGCGCGGAAGGAGTCAAATAAATTCCCTAAGCCTTATACTAAACCAAAATTTAGTCACAAGAGTCACCCAAGTGACGCCCCAGCCAGCAATCCCTCAACGACAAATGTAATGAAGCCATAGAACTCTTAAATTCTGATCTAAATACTATTTCCAATTGGGGCAGAGAAAACCTTGTTAACTTTAATGCTTCCAAAACCCAATTTCTCCATCTATCTACCCGTCAGGATCTCCCAGCGGACTATCCCTTATTCTTCAGCAATACAAAAATCAACCCTTCATCTTCTCTCAATATTCTTGGTGTCTCTTTTTCTTCTGCTCTCATTTGGAAGGACCATATTACCAGTCTTGCTAAGGCAGCCTCCCAGAAGCTGGGTGTGCTCAACCGCCTTAGGGGGTTCTTTTCCCCTGCACAGCTTCTTGCTCTGTACAGGGGCATAGTGCGCCCTTGTATTGAGTATTGTTCACATATGTGGGGAGGTTCCTCTCACACCGCTCTCCTAGACAAAGTTGAAATGAAGGCCTTTCGTATCATTAACTCGCGTCCACTCACCAACTCTCTGCAATCTCTCTCTCTCCTCCGCAATGTTGCATCTCTCTCGCTATTCTATCGCTACTATAATAATCAGTGTTCCTCAGAGCTATCCCAGTGCATACCACCTCCTTTACGTAGGGCACGTGGTACCCGTCTTGCAACTCAATCCCACCCCTACTCTGTGCAACTCTCCAAACCAAGAGTGAAATGTTACTCTCAAACTTTCTTCTACTCAACAGCTGAGCTCTGGAACTCTCTCCCAGAATCAGTCTTTCCCTCTTCCTATGACTTAAATTGCTTCAAACTCCGTGTGTCCAGGCATTTTGGCTCGAACGTCCCTTGATTTTGGCCCTGTCACTCTTTCAACTATGGGGGAGGCACTCGCTATAGGCAGTTATGCCTTTTGCCTCCCTCAATCACATAGAAAAAAAAAGAAAAAAAAAAAGTAAAAAAATAGTGGGACCAAATTTTTTCCGAACTTCAAACTCCCTTCCACGCCGGGAAGCAGTCATGCTAACAAAAGCAAGCAACAGGGTAAGAGTTCCGGTAAGTGGTACAAAGGTCAGACTAAGAGTAAACCAGGACAAGAGTCCAAGTCTCCTACTGCCAGCCAGACGTCTACACTTACCACATCACATTAAAAAAAAATAGTCATCCACAAAACTGTCTCATTCCCGGGGCCTGTGTTGGGCGAGCTGGATCCGAGGGTGGTTCTGCCGGACAAGCCCAGTTGCGTGACTGGGTCATTCCGGATGTGTCACCGGGCTTGGCCCCGGCAGACTTGGGCACGGACAGTGGTACGCAAGGGCATAACTTGCCGGTGGCTCCAAAGACCTCGTTTACGTAAACCTGTAGAAGGCAATCATGTTTCTTTAGAGGTGGAGTCACTAGTTCAAGAAATTATAATCAAGCATAGCATTGTCCCGGTCAATCCAACTTGCCCAGTTTACACGTCCAGACTTTTTCTCGTGCCAAAGAGGGACAGTGCTCAGATGAGGCCGGTCGTAGACCTTGTCTCACCTGAATCACTACATTCACAACACATCGTTCAGGATGCTCACTGTGAATCGGATCAGGTTAACACTTCCGCCGCAAGGTTGGATGTGTTCTATAGACCTGACAGAAGCCTATTGGCATGTCTCAGTAAACAAAAGGTTCCAAAAATTCCTCGCAATGAGGATCGAGCATCAGACTTATGTCTTTCAAAGGATGCCTTTCGGTCTGAACCTGGCACCATGAAACTTTACCAAATTAGTCCGACAGGCTCTGTTACCATTATTAAAACAAGCAATCACGATAATGTGGTACCTAGACGACTGGCTGGTGGTTGCAGAGTCTGAGATACAATGCCTCAACCATGTACAGTTGGTCAAAGTTCCAGGTGACTCACCCTCGCTCTGGGGCTCGCGGAATTAGCTGGCAATACTGGTGTAGTGGTGCAGGGATACCACTTGCCATTAATGTGTTACCTGTGTCTGTCCTGTATATTACTGCAAATTAGACTATGTAATGTTCAAGTTGTCAAGACTAAATGCTCCTTCATTAAGCAGCCACCAATAAAACAGAAATATATATTCTTATAAATTGAGTAAAGTATGTTGTGGCAGCCAGCAGGTTTTATATGCATTGCCAATCAATAGATAATATAACTTGAATATTTAAGCAAATCTACGAACTTTGGGTGAATGTTCGGGATCATACATAGCGATGTATGCATTATTTTTTGAGATAGGCTTACTTTCCCTTGTTTAGTATATGTTCTAACAATGATATAGCCAAAATCCCATCTACTAATCCGAATCTTTGTAAGACACACCTCCTTCCTACACCTGTCTTGCCAGATAATTCTGCAAGCCCCAGAGTGAGGATGGGTCAGCTGGAACTTTGACCCACTGTACATTCCATTCTAACCCATGTCAAAACCCTGGAGTTCAATATCAACTTGGCAAAGTCGAATCATGTCCCGGCAAGGGTCATTCAGTGGTTAGGGCTGATGTGGGACACAACACACCTAACCCTCAGTCAGAGTGTGGACAATCGGAACAGATTTCGCAGGAAATTGTTTCTTTTTCTTTACAGCCTGACTACCACGAGGAGGGTGTGGGAGTCCCTTGTTGGCTCTCTCAACTAGATTCAACTTATTGTAAAGTTGGGCCGGTTGAAAGTAAAGAGGTTAATCTTGGAGGGAAACAGACATTTTTTGCTGTAGCCGGCGGAAAAGTTGTGGCAAATCCCGAAATTAATCCACAACTTACTAGCGGTCTGGGCAAGGCCAGAAACATTGCATTCAATTATGACGTGGACTTCTCCTCCGCCTACGGTATAGGTAGATACCGATGCTTCAGGGACGTTGCGTTGGGGTTATCAGTCAAACCTAGGTCATCAGGGTCAGGGTCTTTGGTCCAAATCCAAGGAGTTTCACATCAATGCAAAAGAGTTACTAGTTCCCTTAATATTCCTTCAGGCTCACAGTCCCACATTGGAGGGGAAAACAATAGCCTTTCGAATGGACAATCTGAATGCCATCTCTTGCATTCAGAAGCAAGGGTCAACGAGGTCTCAAATGTTGCTAGAGTTGTCGGAAAAGATTTTTGTGTTAGCCGACAAGCTAAACATTCATCTTCACACAGCTTATCTGCCGGGCGTGGCCAATGTCTGGGCAGATGCTCTGTCACAGAAACGGAGCAAAATAGTAGAATGGGCGCTCAAGCAAACCGTCTTCCAAAAGATGATTGCAGAGCCATACCGTCTACAAGTGGACTTATTCGCTTCAGAGGAAAACTATAAACTCCATCTCTACCTAACCCGCCGGGAAGTCACTCCGGCGGGGGGGTCCCGACGCATTGGAACAGGTGGAATTCCATCTATCTGTTTCCACCACCATACGCATCACTCATGTGTCAAGTAGTTCACAAACTACGGGATTATCGAGGCATAGTCTCGCTGATCGCGCCCCTGTGGCCGGCTCAGGTGTGGTTATCCCAGTTGAAGACGTGATGCGAGAACCCGGTGTCACTCCCGATCTCGTACTTCCACTTGGAGAAAAATGGCAACCTCAAGACCTCGCTCACTTTTGCATTTAGGACATTCATAGGGCCAAATGGCTAGCCCCTTTTGGGGAAAGCGTAACTGCTAAATCCATTAATCAGTACACTCCTTCCACCAGACGTCAGTACCTATCACACTGGAAAGCCTTTACTACTTGGATAGTGGAAACTGACCAAACTGAAGCATCGGTATCTTTAATTTTCAAATATCTGGATTATTTGTTTGAAAATAAAAGATTGTCAGTAGTAACACTTAAGAATGCCATGTTCGCAATACGAGGCCCCTTTTATGACTTAACGGGGCTCTCGGTACCGCAAGCGAAGGAGAAAGGTTTCATGCGTGCAGGTTTCAAGCTCATGCCTACTTGGTCATTGGACAAGGCTTTGTTTTTATTAAATTCTCAGAAATAATATCACGATCCTCCTTTTGATTCAATTCTAAAGAAGGCTGTGTTCCTTATAGTCTTGGCTACAGGAAACCGGGTATCTGAGCTGGCGGCGATGACCAATGAACCGAACTGTCTCAGGTTTGGACGACGCAATGTGGATGTACAAATTGCGCCGTCAGCTAACTTCGTAGCCAAAAACGAGCACAGTGAGCACGTTTTTACGGAATTCACGGTTCCGGCGCTCAAGAGAGGAGATACTCACCATAAATTATTCCTGGTGAAATCTCTATGAAATTTTATGGGAGTGTTCCGGCTAAACCAACCGGGCGCCCTCTGGGTAAATAGAACGGGAATACGCCTTACGAAGATGAAGTTAGCAACTTTACTTGTGGATGTGTTATGGGAAAGTAACCCGGGTACCGTGGGACGTGCACATGACATTCGTAAATGAGCAGTGTCTCTTAGGTTCTTGAAAAATTATTCAATCACAGATATTGAAAGTACGCAACTATGGGCGTCCAATCACACCTTGCTAACGCGTTACTTATCAATTGCCCAAGATAAACCGAATCTAACCTGTGTCGCATTGAGACATCGGGTCTGATTGTCTTGTGCTTTTAGGATTAAGGTTAATTTTAAGAGTGAAATAAAGGGGGGGGGGGGGGGGGGGGCGGCATTTGATCGCTAAGACCCTCAGCCCCGCCGGACAGGTTGTAAGTGTTGACAGGTTGACATATTTAATCTTAAAAACTGGAAGTACAGTTCAGTGATATGTTTTTTGTTTTTGTATACATGAACATATAGTTTAAGTAATCTACATTTATGAACCGATACTCTGTTACTTGCAATAAGTCATGAGTCTGAATATTTTTTATTGATATACATGACCAAATATTATGTGATATGCATATACCATAAGATACTCAGGGACTTACCATGAGTCATGAGTTCGAATATTTTTGTATAAGAATAGATATTCATAGACAAAGATTTATTTAACAATTAGAATGAGGGATACATTTACTGATCTAATTTTACATGTACCTAATAGGTTGATGTTAAGCAACTGTTCTACAATCATATCCCATGATTTCCAGAAGGTTTGCACACAGGTTTTCTTTGAAGTACGCTACCTGTATTACTTTTACAATTTGTTTACAATGATTTTGTATGTACAAAATAAAGTATTAGAACTCTATATCTGGGTTGTTTTCTCATCCTATTGTTGATTTTTTAGTGGTTCGATATTTGTCACGAATGTCCCCCAGCAGCGTCTGCGGGCACACCCGGGCTAGCAACATCCACACGATGGGAAGCATAGCTTTTAGTAGTTTCAATTATTTTTCTTTTATTATTTTTTACGAAGTTTTTTCGTAATGAGCTCCCGATCATAAGGACGATTCCGTAAGTGAATGAGCGTACGCTTACGATGTAGGCCTCTTTAACACTCTGGAGCGGGTTATTCAAACAGCTGACCCATGAGTTTGAAGAGTGCCATTACTGTTTAAGGCATGTCGTCAATGATTCCGGGGCCACTACTAAATATTAGATTTTCCTTCTTCCCTCCAGGACTCAAACCTATAATAATTCAATATATATATACTGTATATATATATATATATATATATATAATTTTTTTTTTTCTCTATATTCCAACTATTCCTTCTAGGGCATAGGCTGAGAGCCTGCACACTCAACCGCTGAACACGGTGAGGCCCGTGAGGTCTTGTTCCAGTCTAGGGAGTGAGAAGTGCGAAGCACCCCGGCTCGAAGCAATCCCATCTCTGAAGCTGCTCCGCCTCTGCGCTTCACAGTTTCACTCCCCAGACTCGGACCCTCACTATCAGAACGCCACCTATTGAGTAATTAACTCACTACGCATTGCACCCCTGTAGTATATTTGAATATGGGAATATTCATAGTGCTATTTAATCAGGGAACAATGAGGGTATTTATTTTGGCATTTCGGTGTGCTGTGGTAATGCACAGAAACTAGGTACAGCACAAATTCCATCCCAATAATATCTTCCCATTGACATATTGGGATTCGAACCCGGGTCCATTGGATTACCAGTCCAGTGGCAATATTTCAACCGTTATTACCAAATAGATTGAACTCCAATTTAAGAATTATAAGTCGCAGAGTTGGGTATGCAGTTTTATTTATATCTATTTTATGTTTTTGTTAAGGCTAAAACTGCTTCTACTTTATCATTATTATTATTATTATTTCATCAGGGATTTTATTGGATGATAGCAGGATAGATGTCATGGTGGTGCCTAATTTATTACAGGGACACTGCATGGGGAGACTGAGGGGGAGCTCTGTATGCCACGGCAGCACCTTAAGTTCTGCTGATGAAGGGGCTGAAGGAAGAAAGGAGAAAACAGAGTCAGGAGAAGATAAAGGTCTCTAGGCTGCTTCCTCAGCATTCCCGTCAGTGTCTGCTAGGGGCGTCATGCTGTTCGTCCTCACCAGATATTGCCTCCGTCGTAGGGCAGCTCTCTCTCACAGGGCCTGGGCCTGGTTCTGGTCTACCACTTTCAAAGCATCCTGGGTAGCTCCTCTTCCTCGAAATAGACATCATTAGGGTTGAACACATTCTTGAGCTCCTGTAGCTCCACACAGTCAGTTTCTTCCTCCTGCAGGATACAATCGGGCGGCAGACTAGGGGTGTCCAACTGTCCATACAGTTTCTTTCACATATGGGCTTGTCAGGCCTCAGTGGGTGTTTAGTCTTTTTTAGGAGTTTCTGCACGTCCTTAATGTCTTCTTCTAGTGCAGTGGGGGTCTGTTGCTGGTGTCCTGAAGGAGTAGGGAAGAGGGAGGAGAGTAAGTTCTGTGCTCATGGTGAGCGTCCAAACTTGCGTATTGCCAGGCCTTATATTATATTATTATTATACAAATACAGAAGTCTCCCAGTGGAAAGAACATGCCTACAAGACTAATGGTGGCCCCGCTGGGAGACATACTGTACGGGGAGAAAAACAAAGGAAAATAGGAAAACAATGAAAAAAGTTAAGATCTGAACTGATTAAACAATAAGCTTATTTATTTTAGATTTATATGATGTAATACCAGAAGCTTATACACATTCTTCTGGTAATTCATTCCACGCCTTATAAATATTAGGAATGAAGCAGCGTGAAAATTGGGATGTATTACATCTAACAACAGAAAACGCTTTGCTGTTTCTATTTATAATGTTATTAGAATGTTGTGTTAGGAGAGCAGCTGTAAAAGGCTCCGGAAGAGCAGGATGAAGTGGATGTTGATTATTATTTACAACCTTAAATAAAAATGATAGTGATCCAACCAATCTACGTTTCTGTAGGTCAATAGTTAAATTGGGCAACAAATATTGTATGTTATTGATTGCTCTATCAAGTAGCCTAAGATGACAATCAGCAGCAGACATCCACACAGTAGAGCAATGTTGGCAAAATGAATGCAAAGAACGAACGTAAAACAGCATCATTATTGCCAAAAGTTTGTCTGTATTTTCTAAGTAGTCCAGTCTTCTGAACAATGGACGAAGAATCTGAACGAAGATTAGCTTCAAAAGTAAGCTTACTATCTAAAGTAACACCAAGTAGATTAAGATTATTAGAAGAATCAAGATAAGTATATGGATCAAGTGGCCTGTCTGGTCCTCTTCGATGGACCAATCACAGATCAGGGTGGATGACAATTTTATTTTCCTGATCCTGTGGAAGGGCAAAGGTCGAAGGTGGTTTAGTCTGCGGTCATGAGGCAGGGGGGGTCACCCAATCTGCATCCTCCTTCTTCCCTCTCTTGCTGCAGCCCGGTGCTGGGGTTGTTGTTTGGCCTGTGGAGGGATGATGGAGTTGGGAGGATCCAGCCAACACGACAGGAGGGACACTGGTCTAGAGGTGGCAGCCACCTGCTGGTTCCTGTGGTCGATTTCCCTTTTGTATTCTGCCAGGGCCTGATGTAATTATGACCCTACGGGAAGGTGGGCCTCGCTCGTGACTCTGGGGGTCCCGGGAAGTGACGTTGCTGTGCGTATCGAGGGTGATGGTGGTGTCTGCAATGCTGGCCTAACATTTATTATATTCATTCAATCCCTATCCCATATGTTATCATTTAAATTTACGATAAATGGATATAAAATCGTAGTCATGTACTTAACCTATAACTGTCTTGATGGTGTAATGGATAGAGTGTTTAACACCTTACGAGCGGCCTATGCGGTTTATTTATGTGTACCGCCCAGCGGGGTGTTTTTAGCCAAAATAGGGCTGTTTACGTGATCATTTTCATGCCTAAATAAGACCCAGAACGTAAAACAAGTATCTATCCCTGAAAGGGCATAAACAGAGCTTTCGAATGACACCATAACGATCCTTGTATGATGGATAGTTTTCTTGCAATAACCGTGCAACGCGAGTGCAAAAAGCAGGTAATTCGGTACTTTCGGTACATAATTGAGTATGTAGCGAGTGAGAGAGGGAGGAGGGAGCTGAGATTTGTGTCAGTAGGTTCGCCGCGGTGGTCTGGAGCAGTCATACGCTCGCTAGTCTCCTGCCACCACTTGTCTCTCTCTCTCAGCCACATTACGTGCTGAAATTGCCACTCGAGTTATGTCGAGCGCCCCCACATAGTCCAGCTTTATTAAATACGACTTAAGTGGTGAGCCGCTAATAAAGGGTTAATATCTGTATGTGGTAACCCAGGTTTGACTCCCGGTAGGATCACATGCATTCATTAATTTGATTGAAAGGTGTTTGGTGTTGGGCGTGAAATAAATCAATTAGATTATTGCATACGCATTCTTCGTTTACCGTGGTTAATTATGAAACACAAATATCCAGTTATACATAATGTAAGTACAGCATCATCTTATTTTAAGAACATCCAAACACATGCCCAAATAACATTTCCCATAATCAAAACCACATTGATGGCATTAATGCATCTCCATAAAGCATAACACACAACAATAATATACTTTCTTACAAACACGTTTCCTTCTGTTTGACTTTCTGTATCTACAGTGCTAGTTTGTCATGTCAAAAGCCATCACTAATGTAATACATCCATGATTGTCAATACAATCTATAATTTGTTCTAAGTCATATCTATTTGATACATTTTGATTTATATAACATACATATGACATACATAAATCAAATGTTAATGTATCTTTCGTTTCAATGTGTTAACTTCATACAAACATAATATACGATTTCTATTAACTTTCAATACGCAAATAACAGGTTATCTATAACCAACCAGACAATCCTGTATGCTGAGAAGTTATAATCCTTCAGTATTTCCTAGAACCCAGGACTATGGAAGCTGCCCCAGGAAAATCTGAGATTAGTTCTCCACGTCAGACCAATTTTAAGTAATCACCATCATTCCCAACCAGGCCGGGTCCATTAGTCGATCACAATGTTCGGAGCAGGATTATGGTCCAGAGGGATCTGAGCAGAGCTGGAAATATAGAATATTGTGATAACAAACTTAAGGAGTGGGAAGCAATTATATATATTTTAATAACTCGCATAAACAAATCCTGATTCTCCCAAAATCTGCCACTCCAATATACAACGTAGAGCATGGTTCAAAGACACAGTTTGAACTAATTGCCCTACTGTGGGTTGCTTCTAGAAGTGTCTAAGTTTGGGAGTATAACATCAATGATACATTTCCATAATTCTTCAAGGTTTTCTCTTGCTAACCCCCTTGCCTTGTCCTTTATTTATGACAATTCCTTGCCAAATATCCTTTGATAAACCCTCATATTATAAGTTATATTTTTGTAGGACCATCTGTATTGCCTAACAAGTCTATATTACAGTTATATACTCACATTGACTTAATTATTTACCACCTTGTTTCAATCACTCTACTCTTTATAGTATATACTGTATTTACCACCTTGTTTCAATCACTCTACTCTTTATAGTATATACTGTATTTACCACCTTGTTTCAATCACTCTACTCTTTATAGTATATACTGTATTTACCACCTTGTTTCAATCACTCTACTCTTTATAGTATATACTGTATTTACCACCTTGTTTCAATCACTCTACTCTTTATAGTATATACTGTATTTACCACCTTGTTTCAATCACTCTACTCTGTATAGTATATACTGTATTTACCACCTTGTTTCAATCACTCTACTCTTTATAGTATATACTGTATTTACCACCTTGTTTCAATCACTCTACTCATTATAGTATATACTGTATTTACCACCTTGTTTCAATCACTCTACTCTTTATAGTATATACTGTATTTACCACCTTGTTTCAATCACTCTACTCTTTATAGTATATACTGTATTTACCACCTTGTTTCAATCACTCTACTCTTTATAGTATATACTGTATTTACCACCTTGTTTCAATCACTCTACTCTTTATAGTATATACTGTATTTACCACCTTGTTTCAATCACTCTACTCTTTATAGTATATACTGTATTTACCACCTTGTTTCAATCACTCTACTCTTTATAGTATATACTGTATTTACCACCTTGTTTCAATCACTCTACTCTTTATAGTATATACTGTATTTACCACCTTGTTTCAATCACTCTACTCTTTATAGTATATACTGTATTTACCACCTTGTTTCAATCACTCTACTCTTTATAGTATATACTGTATTTACCACCTTGTTTCAATCACTCTACTCTTTATAGTATATACTGTATTTACCACCTTGTTTCAATCACTCTACTCTTTAGTATATACTGTATTTACCACCTTGTTTCAATCACTCTCTTTATAGTATATACTGTATTTACCACCTTGTTTCAATCACTCTACTCTTTATAGTATATACTGTATTTACCACCTTGTTTCAATCACTCTACTCTTTATAGTATATACTGTATTTACCACCTTGTTTCAATCACTCTACTCTTTATAGTATATACTGTATTTACCACCTTGTTTCAATCACTCTACTCTTTATAGTATATACTGTATTTACCACCTTGTTTCAATCACTCTACTCTTTATAGTATATACTGTATTTACCACCTTGTTTCAATCACTCTACTCTTTATAGTATATACTGTATTTACCACCTTGTTTCAATCACTCTACTCTTTATAGTATATACTGTATTTACCACCTTGTTTCAATCACTCTACTCTTTATAGTATATACTGTATTTACCACCTTGTTTCAATCACTCTACTCTTTATAGTATATACTGTATTTACCACCTTGTTTCAATCACTCTACTCTTTATAGTATATACTGTATTTACCACCTTGTTTCAATCACTCTACTCTTTATAGTATATACTGTATTTACCACCTTGTTTCAATCACTCTACTCTTTATAGTATATACTGTATTTACCACCTTGTTTCAATCACTCTACTCTTTATAGTATATACTGTATTTACCACCTTGTTTCAATCACTCTACTCTTTATAGTATATACTGTATTTACCACCTTGTTTCAATCACTCTACTCTTTATAGTATATACTGTATTTACCACCTTGTTTCAATCACTCTACTCTTTATAGTATATACTGTATTTACCACCTTGTTTCAATCACTCTACTCTTTATAGTATATATTGTATTTACCACCTTGTTTCAATCACTACTCTTTAGAGTATATACTGTATTTACCACCTTGTTTCAATCACTCTACTCTTTATAGTATATACTGTATTTACCACCTTGTTTCAATCACTCTACTCTGTATAATATATACTGTATTTACCACCTTGTTTCAATCACTGTACTCTGTATAGTATATACTGTATTTACCACCTTGTTTCAATCACTCTACTCTGTATAGTATATACTGTATTTACCACCTTGTTTCAATCACTCTACTCTTTATAGTATATACTGTATTTACCACCTGGTTTCAATCACTCTACTCTTTATAGTATATACTGTATTTACCACCTTGTTTCAATCACTCTACTCTTTATAGTATATACTGTATTTACCACCTTGTTTCAATCACTCTACTCTTTATAGTATATACTGTATTTACCACCTTGTTTCAATCACTCTACTCTTTATAGTATATACTGTATTTACCACCTTGTTTCAATCACTCTACTCTTTATAGTATATACTGTATTTACCACCTTGTTTCAATCACTCTACTCTTTATAGTATATACTGTATTTACCACCTTGTTTCAATCACTCTACTCTGTATAGTATATACTGTATTTACCACCTTGTTTCAATCACTCTACTCTTTATAGTATATACTGTATTTACCACCTTGTTTCAATCACTCTACTGTTTATAGTATATACTGTATTTACCACCTTGTTTCAATCACTCTACTCTTTATAGTATATACTGTATTTACCACCTTGTTTCAATCACTCTACTCTTTATAGTATATACTGTATTTACCACCTTGTTTCAATCACTCTACTCTTTATAGTATATACTGTATTTGACATTTTAACTCGCACACAATATTGTGACGTTCTCTTTCTCTAACGGAATAATCTTCCATGACTACAGTAGGCCTATATCTGGTAATAATTAATCACTCTTTTTCATTTAACTCATATTCTTTAGCTGCTGGTAGTAGACACTATATCTCCATCAAAATGGCTTACTTATATTTAATATGAACGGTTTTTATTTTGCAGATGATAATCGCACGATGCCTTTTTTAACTAATTATATATATTGTCTGGACATTAGTTTGCTGCACCAGCCTTATATGAAATACATTTGTTAAAGACAATTATTTATCACATTGCCTTATTGTTTGTGACTATGTGTTTATTGCATGTGACTAGCGACTACCATTTATTATAGTTATATATATATATATAAAGAGGTAATTAGTTGTAATCATATTTGCTCTAGTATACCTATTCATAACTTTAGACAGCTCATGTTTTAACAAATATTACTTCGGGACTACAAGCCAATAAGAATAAGACTGTGCAATAATATTTCACTATTTAGCATGAAACGTAGTAAGTTCGGTTATAATAATAATTAGTACATTACGTGTCTCTGTTTTAAAGCGTCGATGTGTTGTCCATAATTATTCCTAAGTAGTATTTGTTTTTTAGCATTTGGAAGTGATAACCTTTATCAGTGACTAATACCAAATCGACATAAACCACCATTGTGAGGTATCATATCGTACCCTATTGTTTTGTAATTACTGTGGATGCTGACTCATACTTATGGGGGGGGGGGTATTCTATTTTGTATCTTATTTTTGTATTATTTTTATTATATATATTTTTTTACTTCGCTACCTAGACCATCATTAAGCTTAAAAGAACACCCCCAAATAACCCCCTTCGAGATAAATTTGTACAATTTCCGGTAGAAAAATGCCCCGACCGAAGTCCGGTTCCTACTAACTTACAGGCTCGCTATCGTTCGCCATGACAAATAGAGACCTTAAAAGCACAAAAGGTCATAATATTGACAAATATTGACAAAGAAACCTTATTCTAATATTGTAGTGTAACTCGATTAAATAGAACACTTTATATATATATATTTGTTTTCTATATTCCAACTACCTCACGGGCATAGGCTGAGATCCTGTACAAGTGTACATTCTACCGCTGAACACGGTGAAGCCCGTGAGGTCTCGTTCCAGTCTAGGGAGTGAGACATGTGCAGCACCCATTCATGGCTTGAAGCATCTCTGAAGCTGCTTCGCCTTTGTGATTCACTGTCTCAACCCCTAGACTCGGACCCTCACTCTCAGAACACCACCTATTGAGCAATTAACTAACTAGGCATTGCTCCCTTGTAGTATATTTTGAATATGGGAATATTCATACAGTGCTATTTAATCAGGGAACAATGAGGGTATTCTTTTGGCGTTTCGGTGGGCTTTTTGGTGATGCACTGATACTAGGTACAGCACAAACTCCATCCCAATAATATCCACTCATTGGCATATCGGGCTTCGAACCCGGGTCCATTGGATTACCAGTTCACTGGTAAGACCACTCCACCACACCAATAAAGTGGGGAATAATTTAATTTCTTGAATTTTGGAATTCTCATAGTTCTACTCTGTGTTCATCCCTACCCTCGCCTGCCTCAGCCATTACAGTGTGGGAGGTGTGGAGGTCGGGGGTGTACAGGTGTGTCATAAAAGCACTGTATGGCATAATAGCTCTACTGATGGTCACACTCCCATCTCTCTCCGGCCTAATCCTTTCCTAATACCCCGACTCTTACCCTCGGCAATAACACTCATGGACGTGAAGTTGTTTATATCTTGAGTAAAGTATATTTGTTATGGTTTTTCTTTTCTGTTTGCATTTATCATACCTACAAGATTAAGATAAATGTCGAAAATAATGTATAGTGAAAATATAAGATTATTATGAAAATATTCTGGCTAACACTGAAGGCTGTTATAATTTAGGATAATCTAACATGCAGTGCACATTCCCTCTCTTTCATTACTTTACTATGCCTAACCTATTAATGTTCATGCTGCTTTTAGTACATGTCATTACACTTATAATCACAGAGACCAACAATAATAGTCCACCATTTCAAAGTTCAAAACTGAATACAATGATTTAAATATGTACAGGGTACATTCAATTGTCCACATGGCAGGAACCTCAACTATTAATATAGTTGCCACATATGGGTTGCCGAAGTAGGGCCTGGAGGCAAGGGTATTGGAAAATTAGTTATTATAAAATATTCGAGAGCGAGATGGTTATGGTGTTCACGCTTGTGATAGACAAAGCAGAATCAAATGCAGAAATATATACCCCACCCCAACCCCCACACACAAACACTCCTATCACTCGTACATAGACACACCAAAGATCTAACCATGTTACATAAACCGTAAACTATCCTGGCAAGCACACGCTCACTACCATTTGAGCCTTACAAACACTGCGAGCTACGTGATTTTCGAATACCTTTCATGGATGAGACAAAAATACAACGTAGACCATCGCAAGCCAACTTGATAAATTCCAAGCAACTTTAGTACTACAGTTACCTCCTAGGTAGCCAAGGATTGTATGCCATAACTGCTGTGCAAATCATCTTAATTCAAGTGTTCAAAATCATCAAAGGCATCAACAATATGAACTGTAGTAACTACTTCACTATCGACCAATCTAATTATATGTGGGGAAATGGTAGCAAAATGACTGGTAAATCTTTTAACTCACACGAATCTAAGAATTTCATCTTCAATCGAGTTGTCATCTTGTGGAATGGGCTTCCCCGAGACGTTATAGACTGCAGCACCGTTGATTATTTTAAACTTCGCATAGACAAATATCTGGCATCAAACCTGCGACTGACTGCGTTTGTAAACAACTATATCTTATTCTCCCCTCAGAATCATCAAGGATTATTGCGTATATATATTACTAAGACGTTACTCTCTTTTTCCCAGATATACGAAAAATCACTTATAACGGTGTTATTTTACTAACCCATCATCCCCTACTAACTTCCCAATCCTGCCACGGACATTAGTTCCAGGGCAGCAGGTCCCTTTCCAATTTTCCCTTACCCATTCTAAATCACTGTTTGGACACTTGGTCCTCAGTGTTTTGGAGGACAAGCAGCCTAGAGGGGTCACTAAACCTGTTGTTGCTTGACTTATTTAGTACTCTTTTGTAATCTCTCTCTCTCTATATATATTGTTACGTATCTTGATCCTCAAGTGGTTAACTTGATGAATCTAGATAGCACAGATATATATTAAGGTATCAGTCAGCTGAAGGCAAAACAAAAGTAAAATCTAATAAAATAATTTCCTGTTGTTGCTTCCTTTCCTTTTGGATCTTAGGACTTGGTATCCTTTATTGACTGATCCTCTTTAATTATAAAAATACTGAAACTAATTAAAGTCATGTAGTATTTATAAAGAATTATTATTTAACCGAAGCTTAGTAGGCTATGGTTATGAACCGAATAAGTTATAGCTAAAGAAGGACTATTAATTTTATAAAAAGTCTTGAAAGATAAATATTAAAGTAAGAATATTTCTGTCTCTTACCCTTTTTGAAATGAATAGATAGTTTTCTTCTATGTCCTTTTATTTATATTTAATGTAATTATTCTTGGTTCTTGTCTTACGTTAATAGTATTATATTATTATTATCATCAGGAGTAATATCAAAGTCACATAAAAAGTTAGATATATTTAATAATTAGTTAAATTTATTTCTTAACCACGTAACATTGAGGTTTGATTATGAGTAAATAAAGTTACAGGATCGTTTCATAGATTCGATTCAGGTCTCACTCAAATAATATGAAAAGCAAAATATAATATTTTGAAGCAAAAGAATTTTCTTCAGCTTAGAAAATCACTATAAGTAATATTAACACAGCCATGTTAGTCTAAGGCGATATTACTAATACGAGACAATAGCATCACCGTACTAAGCACCATTAAGCACTGTAAGCTTAATTCAAAGAAAATGAAAGAACTCGTAAGTATTAATATAAAACAATAGTATTACTTTCATCATAACCCAATTACTTAAAGAGTTGCTTTAGTCCACAAGTTAGTCAACTAAAATAGTTAAGTACATAATAATAGCGTTAACGTTAATTCCCAATCAAATAGTTAAGTACATAAATAGTAGCGTTAACGTTAATTCGCAATCAAATAGTTAAACACATAATAGTAGCGTTCACGTTAATTCCCAATCAAATAGTTAAACACATTACACACATTAAACACATCACGTTAATTCCCAATCACATATCTCACTAACCAACATAAGTGTTTACACCGAACACACTTAACACACATTTATATAATCTGACTGACAGTCACAATCCCATTATAATACTTCACCCCGTCTTCCTCCAGCTGCAAGTTCACCTTCCCCAACTCCAAATGAGACTGATTTGAATGCCCACAACTCGGGTCTTATATACCAAACAATGATGGTGTAGGAACGAATCAGGAGGCGAGTGATGGTGCGCGCTCCAATCATAGCTCCTCGAATCACATAACAGGTGCGTGGTCCACTCACAGCTCCTGGCGTCGATCATACGTCATAGCATCGGTCATCGAGGTGTGAAGGCTAGCATGCTGGTATGGGGCGAGATGGTTTGCCCACTCGCTCGTTCGCTAGTCTGCTTCACCGTTTTGGGTAGTGGGCTCCTTCAACTCTAATTCTAACTCTTAAATTAACATACAGGGCTCCGTATGTCAGAATATCTATCTATCTATCTATCTATATATCTCTTTCCATTGATAATATGCAGAATATTTTCGTAGAATTGCCAGAGTTGGAGAGGTTCACAAAATGAGAGTTAACTGGTTAATGTTCTGTGGTGGTATAGGTAGGAGTGGTAATATGGAAATTGAATTTTGGTAGGTCACACTGATGATGCTGATTCTGTGATGTTACCGCATGGTGGTGTTTGGAATATGGGTGAAGTTGTTCTGATGCAGCTCGTAAATTATTATTTATTTTTTTAATCCCGGTAATAAGTTGAGAGCCGTGATATAAGTTGAATTGAGTCTGATTTTACGGTCTTGGAAATGACATAGAGTTAATAGAGAAGACTTGTGGAAGGTACTGAGAATACACATAGTTGGTAAGCTTCCTGAAGCGGTGAACAGCATGCACTGTACACGGTTGCAAGGACAGCAGTGCATGTAGATGATGAACAAAGCGAGTTCTTTCATCTGAATGTGGGTTCAAGGACGGGGTAGTGATGTTTCCATGGTTGTTAAATATATACAGTATATGAATAGAGTTGTGAAAAGATACGAAGAAGAACAATTGATGTGGCAATATCCCTAATACAGAAAGGGAGTGCATATAAATTGTCTGTGCTGCTAAACGTTTGCTGATGATACATTTCTGTTGAGTGAAAAGTGGGTGTTGCAGTGTTTGGTGAATATATTTGGTACTGTTTGTGAGGAACCAACACTGAAGTTCAATGTCTTAAAGGGTAAGGTTATGGTCTTTGAGTGGAACGCAGTTACAAAAAAGTTTTAAATAAATTTGAATGGCCAGATAATGTTCACTTAGTATTTGGGTACTGCGATGAGTAAATATGTGAGATTGGAGTATGAAGCGCAAGAGAGGGTGCATCAGGGGGGGAGAGTTGTATGTATCCAACAGGGCTATACCCAGGAGAGGCTGTAGGCATTTGATAAGGAATCGCTAGAACTCCTGTTTCATATCCTTGGCCTCTCTTACTGATTCCCTTTGTGCTTCACTTACACAGAGTAGTCCAGCATGCTCTCACAAACACCTCCTCCTCCTATTTATTCACTACACTTAACATGCACACCACACTTCCTCCTTCAAAAACATTATTTAAAATGACAAACACAGGCCCAGCCTCGGAGTCCCCGGGGGGGGGGGGGGGGGACATAAATGCCCCCACACATGCCCGACCTTCCCCTGACGACCCCTCTAAATGCTCTGGACCACGGCCTGTCACTCTTACTATCAAATTTTGCAATATTCGCAGCCTTTCCTCTAATTTTTACTCTGTCGAACATCATCTCTCCTCCTACAAACCTGATCTTCTTTTCCTCACCGAAACCCAGGTATCTGAGACAACTTCCAGCAGCCCCTTCTCTGTATCCTCCTACTTTCTCTATCATAGTTTCAAAGCCAAAGGCGGATGTTGTGCAAACTCACTTGCTCTCGTGTTCCCGATTTTGACTCCTCTGAATTCTCACCTTTATGGCTCAAACTATCCTATCATTCTCATACTAAATACTTCCGTGCTGTCTATATTTCCCCTAACGCTACAGACTTTCCCAAATTCTTCGACTATCTAAACTCTAAAGTGGAACACATTCTATCCATCTCTCCCTTCTCTGAAATCTCCATCTTAGGAGATTTCAACGTTCACCACCGCCAATGGCTCTCCTCTCACACTACTGACCAACCGGGTGAACAAGCCTACGTATTTTCTATCATAAATGACCTAGAGCAGCTGGTCCAGCATCCCACCCATATCCCGGATCGCTTCGGTGATCGGCCCAACATTCTTGACTTATTTCTGACTTCTAACCCTTCTTTTTATGCTGTCAATCTTTTCTCTCCTTTGGGCTCCTCCGACCATAAACCTATCTCTGTCACCTGTCCTATCTCTTCAGTACGGCCACCCGATCATCCCAGCCGGCAGCGCTTGTGGCACTTTGGCGCTGCCGACTGGGAGGCTCTCCGGCAGTACTTCTTTGATTTCCCATGGAATGACTTCTGCTTCCGTGGCAGAGGACCCAAGGAGTGTGCTGAACGCATTATCGAGGTAATCCGCTCGGGCATGAAAGTGTACATTCCATTTTCTTTCTCTCAGTCTAATGCAAAAAAATCTTGGTTTACTCACGCTTGTTCTACTGCTGTCCACAACAAGGAGGAAGCATTCAAATGGTACCGACGCATTAAAACTCAAGAATCTCATTCTTCCTATGTTTCCGCCCGGAATCAAGCCAAATCTGTTCTTCGACTTGCCAAACACTCTTTCATCAATAATAAATGCACTGAACTATCCAACTCTGCTTCTTCCCAAGCTTTCTGGCACCTAGCCATAAACCTCTCTAACAACTTTTCTTCCTCGTCTTTCCCTCCCCTTTTCCACTATGATGGCACAACCATCACTTCTTCCTTTGACAAAGCTGAACTCTTCGCTCAAACGTTTGCTAGAAACTCTACCTTGAATTATTATGGTGCCATTCCTCCCTCTCCACCCCCCTCTCTCCTACTTATGCCTAATATCCTAATCTCTTCTAAAGATGTACTTTCTACCCTCTCTGGGCTAAATACTAAGAAGCCGTACTGTCCGGACCGTGTTCCTCCTGTTGTACTAAGAAATTGTGCTTCCGTGCTGAGCCCCTGTCTAGGCAAACTCTTTCGTCTCTGTCTCTCCTCTAACGTCTTCCCTTCTTGCTGGAAGTTTGCTCTCATTCAACCTTTCCCAAAGAAGGGTGACCGCTCTCAAGCCTCCAACTATCGTCCAATTGCTCCCATCTCTTGTATCTCTAAAGTTTTTGAAACTATTCTCGCTTCCAAATTTCTTAAGCACTTCTCTTCCCATAATCTGCTCTCAGATCGTCAGTATGGCTTCCTTAAGGGTCGCTCTACTTGTGATTTTCTTTCATATCTTACTAACCCCTTGTCATCCAACTTTCGGGACTTCGGTGAGACTTTTTATGTTGCACTAGACATATCAAAGGCCTTCGATAGAGTCTGGCACAAATCTTTAACTTCCAAACTGACCTCCTTCGGTTTCTGTCCCTCCATCTCTGCCTTTCCGGCCGTTCCATAGCTGCAGTTGTGGACGGCCATCGCTCATTTCCTCATACTATCAACTCCGGTGTTCCTCAGGGTTCTGTCCTATCTCCTATTCACTTTCTTATTTTCATAAATGATCTTCTCAACTGTACATCCAGTCCCATTCCATTCATATGCAGACGACTCTACCTTACACCACTCAATTAGTTTTCCAGAATGCCCCAGCCAGCAGTCCCTCAAAAGCAAATGTAATGAAGCTATAGCACACTTATCTTCTGATCTAGCTACTATTTCCAATTGAGGTAGAGAAAACCTTGTTGAATTTAATGCTTCAAAGACTCAATTTATCCATCTTACTACCCGCCAGGAATCTCCAGAGGACTATCCATTATTCTTTAACCATACAAAAATCAACCCTTCATCTTCTCTCAATGTTCTCGGTGTCTCTTTTTCTTCTGCTCTCACTTGGAAGGACCATTTTACCAGTCTCGCTAAGGCAGTTTCCCAGAAGCATGGTGTGCTCAACCGCCTCAAGGGGTTCTTTACCCATGCGCAGCTTCTTGCTATGTAGAGGGGCACTATGCGTCTTTGTATTGAGTATTGTTCACATGTGTGGGGAGGATGCTCTCACACCGCACTCCTAGACAAAGTAGAAAGGAAAGCCTTTCGTATCATTAACTCCCGTCCACTCACCAACTCACTGCAATCTCTCTCTCTTCGCCGCAATGTTGCATCTCTCTCGCTATTCTATCACTACTACAATAATTAGTGTTCCTCAGAGCTTTCCCAGTGTATGTGGTAGGGTATGTAGTACCTGCCTTGCAACACAATCCCACCCCTACTCTGTGCAACTCTCCAATCCAAGAGTGAAACGCTATTCTCAGACGTTCTTCTATTAAACTGCTGAGCTCTGGAACTCTCCCAGAATCAGTCTTTCCCTTTTCCTATGACTTAAATTGCTTCAAACTCTGTGTATCCAAGCATTTTAGCTCGAACGTCCCTTGATTTTGGCCCTGTCACTCTTTCAACTCTGGTGGAGGCACTCGCTGCAGGCAGTTATGCCTTTTGTCTCCCTCATTCTCGTAGAAAAAAAAAAAAACACTGAAAATAGTGACTACGAAATACGACTAGGAAAGTGAGCCTAGAAGTAAAGAAGTTACTGCGTGATAATGTGGTGATCCCAACATTGATGTATTGATGTTGTTAAATATGCATAAACCAAGAGCGAGAGAAGTCGAAATGGGTGACTTGTGAAATGCGTGTGGGGTCTAATGGACAAACAGACATACTGTACACATGAGGAACTACGAGAACGATGTGGTGTGTATGTAGCTGTGCTGAAGAGTGTGACGAGGAAAGTGGTGTGTGTAGCCGAGGGATGACAGAGGAGCATGGATGCGATTCATTCATGTCCACCTCCTATGTAGATTTAGGTGTCTGGTTAGATATAGATACCTAGATGTATAATAAATACAAGGCAATGGATGTTGGAACAACCCTGGTATGGGGTGCAAGTCAGTGGTAATTGTGTGTGCTACTGTTTGCTGATGATACGGTTCTGATGATTGATAAAGAGTAGGCGAAACAGAACCTGCAGGATAATGTGGTGAACAGTACAGTTATGGTATACAAGAGGGATGCGGCCACTTCGCGCAAGATGAGGTTAAATGGTGAGGAAATGGCGAGCGTCATTATAATTTATGATTTGGACAGTCTGATGAGTAAAATGGGAGTATAGAGGATTAAGTGAGAAATAGGACATAACAGAGACACTGACAGCAGTGACAAGGAATAGGGTGATGAGCATAGAAGTAAAGTGTCCACTGCTAGACAATTTCATGATCCCAATAATGATGTACAGGAGTGCCACATGGACCTTTTCTATTGCGCTAGACATATTGAAGGCCGTCAATAGAGTCTGGCACAAATCTCTAATTTCTAAACTACCGTCCTTCAGTTTCTATTCCTACATCTGTGCCTTTGCCTCTAATTTCCTTTCAGGCCGTTCCATAGCTGCGGTTATGGATAGCCATTGTTCACTTCCTCATCCTATCAACTCCGGTGTTCCTCAGGGTTCTGTCCTATCTCCAATTCTCTTTCAAATATTCATAGATTATTTTATCAACTGTACCTCCAGTCCTATCCATTCATATACAGACGACTTTACCTTACACTATTCAATTAGTTTTCCAGAATGCCATAGCAAGCAATCCCTCAAAAACAAACATAATGAAGCCATACAACACATATCTCCTGATCTAACTACCATTTCCAATTGGGGCATAGATAACCTTGTTGCCTTAAATGCTTCCAAAACCCAATTTCTCTATATATCTACCTGTCGTGAACTCCCAGAGGACTATCCCCTATACTTCAACAATACAAAATCAACCCTGCATCTTCTCTCAGTATTCTCAGTGTCTCTTTTTCCTCTGCTCTCTCTTGGAAGGACCATATTACCACTCTTGCTAAGGCGGCATCCCAGAAGCAGGGTGTGCTCAATCGCCTCAAGGGGCTCCTTGCCCTGCACAGCTTCTTGCTGTGGGGCACAGTGCATCCTTGTATTGAGTATTGTTTACATGTATGGGGAGGATCCTCTCACACAGCACTTCAAGTCAAAGTAGAAAGGAAAGCCTTTCGTATCATTAACTCCTGTCCACCCACCAACTCTCTGCAATCTCTCTCTCTCTTCGCCGCAATGTTGCAGCTCTCTCGCTATGCTATCGCTACTACAATAATCAATGTTCCTCAGAGCACTCTCAGTGTATACCACCTCCTCTACGTAGGGTACGTAGTAATCGTCTTGCAACACAATCTCCGCCCTACTCTGTGCCCCTCTCCAACTCAAGAGTGAAACGATACTCCCAATCTTTCATTTATTCAACAGCTGAGCTCTGGAACTCTCTCCCTGAATCCATCTTTCCCTCATCCTATGACCTACATTGCCTCAAACTCTGTGTGTCCAGACGCTTTAGCTCGAACATTCCTTGATTTTGGTCCTGTCAACTCTGGGGTAGGCACTCGTCATAGGCAGTTTTGGTTTTCGTCTCCCTCATAAAAAAAGAATATATATATATATATAATATATATATATATATATATATATATATATATATATATATATATAATTATGTATTTATATTTATATATATATATATATATATATATATATATATATATACAGTATATATACAGTATATATATATGTACAGTTGGCCAACTTAGTCCTGCGCAAACATGTTGTGGTATGTGGAGGTGTGTGGCATTGCATCCGTAGTAAACAACGTAGTTTTATGAATGAACCCCTCAAATCCCACAGCGTGTGAAAGACGGGACGTGATTGGGTGAGGCGAGAAATATCGGGAAACTCTATTTTCTCCATTATTTACATTACTGGAGGGTTAGTAGACGTTCCAGAATGATGTTAGATAATAAATGGATATGAAATGAAGAAGCTTACAGTTAGTATTAATACATAACCTATTCTTACTCAAATTATTAGGCATGGCAGAAAAGGTGAGAGTGTCGTTGGCAGGTGGGTTGGGTTTTGTCTCACTTTAATCGAGACGGCACGGCTGGTATTAATGACTCACAGGTGAATGGTTATATTTAGGATGCCTGCATATTGATTGTTTGCATATGACTATTATGGACAGTAACATTTAAAATTGTTTATAACATGAAGTTTGTTGTTGTTTTTGTTGTTGTTCCCCATGCTGCCTGGCCGAACAGCCCCAAGGCCCCGAGCAAGGCCAAGGCCATAACCGAGCGCCCCCACAGAACCCTACCCGCCGACCACAATAAAGCCTGGGTGACCGAAGCCCCTCCATGGCGGGGAGCTGAGGAGGGTGCGGAAACGCCCGGGAAACCAAAGCCCCACCCAGGGCCCTGTGCCCCTCAGCAATTATGAAGAGAAAGTTGAGGGGCAAGGGAAAAATGTGACGCTTTGGCTTCCAATCTTGGTAGATTGGGAGGTCAATCCACGGAAGAGACGCCGTCACTTGAGATCTAGAAAATATATAAGTAAAAGGAACAGTCAGAGTAAGCTATGGGTATGGCAGAGATTGCTCAGTTCTCACTCTGATAGACCAGCCCATCACCAGACATGAAGTTTGTAGTGTAAATGTCTGACTTGCTTTTGTATGAACATTATACTTTAAGAGTTATGTGGTGTCTATTTATTACAGAGTTCTTATTCTCTTGAAACCAAAGACTCAAAAAGCGCCCTGGTTTATGAATGGCTGTTTCCTCAGAATGTGAGAGATCCTTCTTAATCTTTTCAAATAGAGTATGTAAATATTTGTGTATATCCTAGCAATCTTCACATGATTATATTCAACCAGTCAGTTAAATGATTAACTGAAATTCTAATTAACCCTTGGTCCTTTCTAATTTTAGCAAGATCACTTAGCAGGATAGAGGATAGAGAAGGCATGTGGAAAGTACTTAGAATATACGGAGTAGATGGCAAGTTGCTGAAAGCAGTGAAGAGCATGTATGAGGGTGCAAAGGCGGCAGTACGTGTGGAGAATGAGCAGAGCGAGTTCTTTGACCTGAGTGTTGGGTTGAAACCGGGGTGTGTGATGTCCCCGTGGTTGTTTACTGTATATATGGATGGAGTCATGAAAGAAATACTAGGAAGAGCAGTGGATGTTGGTATATCGCTGAAAAGGGAGGGAAATGAGTGGAAGCTGCCTATACTGCTGTTTGCGGATGATACAGTTCTGATGAGCGATAATGAATGGGAGTTGCAGGGTCTGGTAAATGAGTTTGGAACAGTGTGCAAAAAACGGAATTTGAAGGTAAATGTGGGGAAAAGCAAGGTTATGGTCTTCGAAAAGGGTGAAGTCACAGAGTGTGAGGTGAAGTTGAACGGTCAGGCTTTGGAGATCGTTAGCTCTTTTTAGTGTCTGGGCAGTGTGTTGAGTACAGATGGGACTGTGGATGAAGAAGTGCGGGAGAGGATGCAACAGGGGAAGAGGGTTGTAGGAACGTTGAAAGCAGTAACAAGAAATAGAGTGGTCAGTATGGAAGTGAAGAAGTCCTTGCATGACAGTGTGGTAATCCTGACACTAACTTACGGAAGCAAGCGAAGCATGGACGTTCGTGGAGAGACTCAGACCAAGAGTGAGAGCGGTGGAAATGAGTTACTTGAGAAGTGCGTGCGGAGTTACATGGAGGGATAGACAGATGAATGAGGAAGTAAGAAGGAGGTGTGGTGTGGAGGTAGATGTGCTGGAAAGTGTGAAAAGGAACAACTTGAGATGGTTCGGCCATATGGAACGTATGGGAAGCGAGAGAATGACTAAGAGGGTGTACGAGAGCGAGGTGGAAGGACAGAGAGGGAGAGGTAGACCGAAGGAGAGGTGGAAGGATGGAGTGAAGAAGTATGTGAATGAAGGCGGTGCTGGTTGGGAGGAGGGGCGTCAACTGACTGGGGACGGAGGTGCTTGGGGACGGTTCGTTCGTGGGCACCCCTTCGGGGATCATGGCGTCAGGCAATAGATAGATAGATAGACTTAGCAGTAGCATTAATAACAAAACAAAAATGTCGTTGGATGATTGAAGGGTTAAAGGTGGTCAAACTATATTGGTTGTACCTGGAATTTCAAAGTAATCATAGAGTTGAAAAGGGTTGACTTATTGTGTTTAACCTTCTTACTATGATACAGGTTTCCAAATCTAAATAAAGTCGCCTAATGTTTGTCATACTAAAATCGTTATATTATTATACAGTGCGTCAATATACTAATAATTTTGAACAAATTAATGCAGAAAATGTATTAGAATAATGACGGTTAAAGGCCAGAAATATTTGTGTTTATAGTGTACAGTATGTGCATTTTGCAGACTAATATCACCACTAGTTGCTATTGAAACATGTTTGCATAGTAGTTAAGTGCATACGAAGGTTTTTAATAAATATATCATGAGAATAATATATTTAATTGTTACGCTTCCTAACTCGAAATACCTTATCTCTTTATTGCTTATATCACTTCAGACATTTCAGTCTTTTGCAAAGCCAATTAAATCGACTTCATCAAGCCCCCAAAAAACCCTGCCCGTCTTCCATACAGCCATATGGTTGTGGTTGTGGTGGTGGTGGTAGTGTGGGGAGGGTAAACGAGCAAATAGTCCAGTAAAGGGTTGCCACATCTAAATAACTGGAGCCATTTCATTACACAATATGTTTGTAGGATTGTGCTATATAGAATAGCAGGGCTTGATTACCAATACATTATTTAGTAGATACAGGATCACATTTGCTGAAAGAGAACAACAGAGGTTTCTATCAGTCATATGAACAACAACATTAGTTCTGGCATTGGCGAACATTTCTCTGGTAATGTGATGTGCATGGCTTTTGTGGATAGGATGAGGATAGGATTGTTATATTATATTGTAGCACAACAACTTCAGATGACGACCCCCCCGAAAAAAATAAAAATAAATAAAATAAATAAAAAACACACGCACACTCTTACAGCAGGGAACTACGATGTCATCACCTTTATTAGAATACTTAGCATACTCTACAGTCACTACATTAATTTTATATACAATAATATATTCTACAATGTCGCCACCGTATTGTTTTTCCTTGGAACCAGTAGAAATTAAATTTTAGTAATTTGTGTTTAATTAGATAAATTGTTAACAGGTAAACTGGGAGCTAGATGATATTCCTTTAATCTCTGGATAATAGACGCCTAAACCGAATGCAGTACTATAGAAGTAACTGCAATAAGTGGTAATCATATTGAAGAGGTTTATTGACCTTCTGTATTATTTCTCCTTTTACTATAGGTGTTTCTGAAGCTTAACACCTTAAGAGCGGCCTATGCGGTTTATTTATATGTACCGCCCAGCGGGGTGTTTTTAGCCAAAATAGGGCTGTTTACGTGATCATTTTCATGCCTAAATAAGACCCAGAACGTAAAACAAGTATCTATCCCTGAAAGGGCATAAACAGAGCTTTCGAATGACACCATAACGATCCTTTTATGATGGCTAGTTTTCTTGCAATAACCGTGCAACGCGAGTGCAAAAGCATGTAATTAGGCACTTTCCCCATACAATTCCTTATATAGCGAGTGAGAGAGGTAGGAGGGAGGTGAGATTCGTGTCAGTAGGTTCGCCGCGGTGGTCTGGAGCAGTCATACGCTCGCTACTCTCCTGCCACCACTTGTCTCTCTCTCTCAGCAACATTACGTGCTGAAATTGCCACTCGAGTTATGTCGAGCGCCGCCACATAGTCCAGCTTTATTTAACTCGACTTATGTGGTGAGCCGCTAATTAAGGGTTAAAGTAATATGTTGGCGGTAACTGAAAAAACACACATACACACACACACATATATATATATATATACATTTCCCCAGAGGGAATTCCTATGTATTGCCCATAGGGTATTCCTATATAATTGATCAGCATCTGTATCTGGTAACCCAGGTTCGAATCCCGGTGGATCACATGTTTGCTTTCATTCATCTCTTTGGGAGGTGTTTGGTGTTGGAGTGAAATAAATACAAATTAATTATTTAGCTCTCTTGCAAATACACCGAAATTTCCTATGGGGAAATGTTTCGCGACCGCTCTGTATATATATATACACATATATATATATACCGGTATATATATACTGTATATAAATATGTATATATATATACATTTTTATTGATAGGCCTAATAAGGAAGTGTGATTTAGTCGAGAGGTTAATCTGTTAAGCTTTTCTTTATATTCCTATTAGGTGATATTGAACATAAGATAACATATGATACCGGTACCCATACTTGTTTTATGTTATCCATGTTGCGTCTCTCTCTCTCTCTCTCTCTCTCTCTCTCTCTCTCTCTCATATAACTATATATCCACAAAGGAATGTGGAAAACAACAGAAAGGCTGCTAATTTTTAAGAAAACGAAGAGGTAGAAGTAACTCAGTTGATTTTACTTCACATATTGAGCAATAGATTAGGGCATATAGTTGATTAGGGTATGATTGCGTGAACCAAACGAATATTGAAAGATTATAATTATAGTCTTGCAATAAATATTAGAACTAGCTAGCCAGTTAAATAGTTAACTAATATTGTTATGAATCTTTTGATTCCTAGAAATCCTTCGGAGTCGAGTATGGAAATGTTGTAGTTGTATTAACAAAATCAAATCTTTGTCGTCTGATTAGCCGTATAAGGGTTAACAATTATAGATTCGACTTAATAAGTTATCCTTTGTAGGGCTTCAACTGAGACCCCAATAAATGTTTAATGCATTTGATGTTTATGTTTCATATATTATGTGTAACATACAAGAGAACATGCATATAGACTTAGAAAATGTCTTTTAAATGAAACCCAACTAATACAAACATAAAACACCGACATTATCATCACCATAATAACACCGCGCTAGTTGCATCCCTACACTGGATGGTGTTTATCAAGGATATATTTTCCCCTTACATTCTCTGGAATCCTGGGGGTGTAAAGGTGGAGCAGGGATGAGCTAGGGTTGGAAGAAGATATTCTAAATTTGGCGAAAGCTATTGTATGTTTCGGGTGTTAGTATTGTTAATAATTATGAATAGGTATTGTGAATTATATAAGCATGCAAATATAATATTTGCTACCTATTTTACCAAAGGATTTCTTATTGAATAGTAATACATGCTGCTATGGCTTAAACACGGTAATGTAGCAGGTAGATGTAATGATATACAGAACTCTTAATACGGTGATCTAAGTCAAGTTAGTGGTTGGAGTGACGCTGACCTCTTGATTTTAGTTTGTTGTACCATCAGCGACAAGGAGTTTTCCATACCATGAGAGAGAGAGAGAGAAGGAGAGAGAGAGAGAGAGAGAGAGAGAGAGAGAGAGAGAGAGAGAGAGAGAGAGAGAGAGAGAGATAATTAATACGGGGAATCTTAAAACGTGTACCGATATAATCACTTGCTACGTGTGCTCAAAGTTACGCAATGCATAATAGGATAACCCCGCCAGTAATATGCATTACCTAATTATCGGTAACTGTTTATCAGGATCTTAAGCTCTTGCAAACTATATCTACATTTATGTGTTCCCAGTTATCGTCAGCATATGACATTTAGTGTCAAAAGGATCTCTCTTAACAAGAGTATTATAATACTCAATAGCCCTCTTCGAGGCGATGATCACATATTCATTGTTCCAGTTGCGTTATTGTATTTTATTAAGCTAAGGAAGGGCCTCTAATAGTCAGAAGTTAACGGCAAATTTTAATGATTCTTATTTTTCTATTATCAATATAAAGATAAACAAAATATGAATCGAATGTCTATTTGTACCGTGTGTTAGGAAATTATATGTAGTAAAAGTATTCTATTGACCTCGAAGTGGCAGAGTGTATTTTGTTCCTTCATATCTGAAGTTATGCTGTTCCATACTATGTTATGATCCTATCCTTATTTGTTCACTATAAGCCGATCACACTGTTGTCTGGTAGTCCGATTCAATTAATGTTGTTGTTTATGGGTTCGATTGATACCTGTCTCGTTATCACCAAATTAGTACCGGAGTGCAGTAAACTCCCTGGTTGGTAAAAATAATATATAAACTGTAAATCCCTGCAATTCTCTATAGTATATTAATGTTATTACATTATGAAATTAAATGGTGGCAATTACCTAAAAGTAGCAACTAATCACTCAACAATGTTGTTACGTTCCGTTATGTCTAGGGGTTAATGATATTATATAACTGGAATCGTAACATGACACACTATGTTATTTATCAGTATAACATAATCAGTTATATCAGTATAACATAATAACTTCGGCGTGCCAGGCGACCAAGGCCATATGGCACTATATTCAAATTAAACAATGTTAGAGGAAGATAAAAGACAACTAAAAGCCTTGAGTATATTACAATATATACAATAATAATTAATCTAAGTGAATCCAATTAATTTACAGAAGATACAAGTACAAAATGGTAACTTGCTCAATTCATAGAATGATTAATAGATAGGCATAAACCTGGTTACACAAACTATGATAATAATACTAGAGTTCATAATATAAAACAACTTAGCTGTAAGGTGACCATTGGTAACAGAAAACCTCAGAACCAACAAAATACAGGCGAGAGCGAAGTAGGCAGGAGCTGTTTACACCACAAAGGTCAGACAAGGAGTAACAATCAAAAGATAACAGCTCCTATCCTCGACTCACGCTGTAGCCTGAGGTTACCAACTGATCATTAAATAGATTATCAAATACTTCAATAACATACCGAAATGTTATTTTAAACTTACTTCATAAATTTAAGGGAAAGCTAAAATCAGTATTAGACAAGATTACATGCATAAGAACACTTAACAACTAAATGCATATAAACAAATGAGCCCCAACAAGCGCAGAGCCGAAACAATATGCAACTAAGTGAACGATATGCAAACGAGTGAACGTTTCCATCACACCTTCCCACCAAGATAAAATTTAAGAGTAAATTTAATCATAATCTAAAGTAATCAACAATAAACATCATAAATCATTATACAGTATTAGACTCTTGAGAGAGTGTCTGCCAGAATATTTTCCCGTCCTTTTATATGTCTTATTTCTAGATTGTATGGCTGAATCATCAGTGACCACCGCATTAATCTCTGATTATGATTTTTCATTTTAAACATAAACATAAGTGGATTATGGTCACTATAAACAATGACTGGATACTGGGCATTGTTTACACATATGTTAAATTTGTCTAAAGATAAAATCAGGGCCTAGAGTTCCTTTTCAATGGTAGCATAATTTCTTTGGTACTTCTTAAACTTTGCTGACATATAACAAACTGGTAGTAAAACCTCATCTTCCCCCAACTGAAGCAACACCGCTCCTGCTCCTGAATCGCTGGCATTAACGTTCTTGACATTGTACTTGCAACAAAAGAAGAATTGATAGAGAATTTGAATGTTGGTGATGAATTCAGTAACAGCGACCATCGTACGATAACTTTCACTTTAAAGTTTACTAGTAACGAACCAAATAGTAGCATCGAAAAAGTCCCTAATTTCAAGAAAGCAAACTTCCATAAACTTAGAGCTATGTTTAAAGAAACTGACTGGAGCTTTTTAATTAACAATAACGACATAAATACATCTTGGAAGTTATTCGAAACCACTTACCTAAAAGCAGTGCAAGACTGCATACCATCGAAAATACGGCGTCCAGGCCATAATAATAAGCCCAAATGGTGGAATAAAGATATTTCAAACTGCCTGCTTGCTAAAAAATGTGCTAATGATAGATTAAAATCCTCACAAAATGACGAAGAACGGGTGAAATTTGTAGAGCTACGACGCAAAGCCAAAAAGTTAATTAAGCAAAGTAAAAAGACCTTAGAGTTACATATTGCGAATCAAAGTAAAACAAACCCGAAAGAATTCTATAGTTATATCAGAAAGAAAAAAGTAGTTACTTCAACTGTTGGACCGTTAGTCGATGAAAAAGGAGAATACACCAAAGACGAAGTACAAATGAGTAATGCCCTCAATACCTTCTTTGCATCAGTTTTTACAACAGAAGACCTCAGTGATATCCCTACACCATCGCCGATTCAGATTGATAATTCAGATGTTCTAAGCAATATCACCGTTACAGAGAGAGAAGTATTGAATTGTTTAGATAAACTCAAGGTAAATAAAACGCCAGGACCTGATACAATCTCGCCTAGAGTTCTAAAGGAAGCTAAGAATGAGCTCTCCAAACCACTGACATTACTATTCAATAAATCCTTGCAGTCTGGAACTATGCCTGATCAGTGGAAGCTAGCCAACGTAACACCGATATTCAAAAAAGGCAGCAAATCCCTACCCAGTAACTATCGTCCAATTAGCTTAACCTCAGTTGTATGTAAAATGCTAGAAACAGTCATACGAGACAGACTCGTAAATCACTTGGAGGAAAATAACATACTTAAAGATACTCAACACGGCTTTCGTAAAAAACGTTCCTGTTTAACAAACCTCTTAGACTTCTTCCACGATATCCTCAACCTCTACGATGAGAGTAAAGCTGTAGATATTATATACCTTGATTTTCAAAAGGCCTTTGACAAAGTTCCCCACAAACGTTTACTGCTAAAACTAAAAGCGCATGGAATACAAGACGGTGTGTTGAAATGGATAGAAAATTGGCTCAGCAACAGAAAGCAAAGGGTAGTCATAAACGGTAAGGCATCTAAATGGACCAATGTAAGTAGCGGGGTACCCCAGGGATCGGTACTAGGACCAATTCTCTTTCTAATTTACATCAACGACATAGATGAGGGTCTCACCTGCACAATCTCAAAATTTGCTGACGATACAAAAATTGCAAATAGCGTACTCTCAAAAGAACAAGTTGACGATATGCAACACAATCTAGATAAATTGTCATGTTGGGCCCAAATTTGGCAAATGAGTTTCAATGCGGATAAATGTAAAGTACTACATGTCGGATACCTAAATGAGAAAGCAAACTATTCGATGAATGGCACTCAGCTTAAGAATGTAAACAGAGAAACTGATCTGGGAGTAACAATATCGAGTAACCTAAAACCGAGTCAACAATGTTCAGAAGTTGTTAAGAAGGCAAACAAAATAATTGGCTTTATAGGCAGGTCATTTGAGCATAAATCCAAAGAAGTTATCCTAACCCTTTACAATTCCTTAGTCCGCCCTCTTCTGGAATACTGCGTTCAATCCTGGTGCCCTTATTACCAAAAAGATATAAACAAGCTAGAACGAGTTCAACGTAGAGTTACCAAAATGATACCTAGCCTAAAGAACAAACCATACGAAGAGCGTCTTAGAGAATTAAATCTATTTCCTTTAACCCAGCGCAGATTAAGAGGCGACTTAATTCAAGTGTTCAAAATCATCAAAGGCATCGACAATATGAACTGTAGTAAGTACTTCACTATCGACCAATCTAATTACACGCGGGGAAACGGTTGCAAAATTATTGGTAAATCTTTTAACTCGCACGAATCTAAGAATTTCTTCTTCAATCGAGTTGTCAACTTGTGGAATGGGCTTCCCCGAGACGTTATAGACTGCAGCACCGTTGATTCATTTAAATTCCGCCTAGACAAATATCTCGCATCAAACCCGCGACTGACTGCGTTTGTAAATGAATAACTTTATCCTCCCCTCAGTTACTAACCCATATGTCCCCTACTAACTTCCTAGTCCTGCCACGTTAGTGGCAGGGCAGTAGTTCCCTTTCCAATGTTCCCTTACCCACTCTAAACCACTGTTTGGACACTTGATCCTCAGTGTTTTGGAGGACAAGCAACCTAGAAGGGTCACTAGATCTGTTGTTGCTTGATTTCCTTTGTACTCCTTTGTACTCCTTTGTACTCCTTTGCATCTATATGTTGGCTGAAGGGTTTCTCAAAGTCAGGTGATCGCAATACCGGATCCGTGGCCAGCAGGGCTCTGATGTTTTCAAAAGAGGCTTGACATTCCGCTGTCCATTTGAAAACCTTCTTTGGGCTAGTGAGATCAGTTAACGGGCGAGCAACCTGAGAGAAATTTGGACAGAATCTTCGATAGTATCCGCTCATCCCCAGGAAGCGCAGCAAGGACTTGCGGTCAGATGGCGGGGGGAAGGTCAGAATGGCGTCTATTTTGGCATCAACTGGTTTAATATGTCCTTTCCCAACCACATGACCCAAGAACACCACAGTAGCTTGCCCGAACTCACTCTTTGCAAGGTTAAGGGTGAGATCTGCATCGGCCAACCTAGTAAACAATGCTGTAAGTCACAGAAGATGATCCTCCCAAGTAGACGAAACAACCACCAAATCATCCAGATACGCCTGAACTCCTTCCAATCCTCTGATGACATTGTTTACTAAGCGTTGGAAGGTTGCAGGTGCGTTCCTGAGGACGAAGCTCATGACCTTGTACTGGTATAGACCCTCTGCTGTGACAAATGCTGAAATCCGCTTCACCTGCTCTGTCAGTGCTACTTGGTAATACCCCTTCAACAAGTCCAGTTTAGTAACAAACTCTGCACTACCAATTCCATCGATCACATCATCCAAGCGAGGCAAAGGGAAGGAATCCGACCGAGTAACTGCATTCACTCGACGGTAGTCGGTGCAGAGCCTCATACTTCCATCGGACTTGGGAACTAGGAAGCACGGTGAAGCCCAAACGCTGTCACTGGGTTCTGCCAAATCATGGGAGAGCAAGAAAGATACCACCTCCTGCAGCTTCTTTCTCTTGCAGGGGTTGATCCGGTAAGGGGCCTGCTTGATGGGAAGAGTGTTGTCCAGCAGAATGATGTCATGCAGCACACCGCGACATGGCCTTGGAACATCACCACAGATTCCCCGGAAGTCGTTCAGCAAGTTCATCAAATCTGCTGACTGCCGAGGCGAGAGGTGCTGCAATTTAGGACCCAAATTAGACAAAAGTTCATCGTTACATAGCTTAAGTGGAACCTCTTCAAAGAAATCAGGGTCTTCCTCAACCTCCAGTGACTGCTGCACCATAATTGATTCTCCTCCCCTACAATGATACTGCTTCAGTAGGTTTATATGTACTCTACGCTCCTTTCTTCTGCGATCAGGAGTCTCTATTACATAGTTCACATTGCCAACCTTTTGTTTAACACGGAATGGGCCAAAATACCTTGCCTGAAGCGTATTCTTAGCTAAAGGAAGACAAACTAGCACTAAATCACCAGGATTGAAGTTTCTTTCCACAGCTTTTTTGTCAAAGTTTTTTTCCATGGTTTCCTGAGCACCCTTCAAATTATCTCTGGCAAAGTTTCTGACACGATTTAGTCTTTCTCTGAACTTTTGAACATACTGTAAGAGTGGCATACTGTCATCCTCTGCTATCCAACTCTCCTTTACCAACTTGAGTAGCCCCCTAACCTCATGTCCGTACACAAGCTCGAAAGGAGCATACCCAAGAGAGTCCTGTCTACTCTCCCTAATAGCAAACAAGAGTAAATGAACACCTTCATCCCATTCTTTCTCTACTTCTAGACAATACTTTCTCAACATTTGTTTATAAGTTTGATGGAAACGCTCCAAAGTGCCTTGTGATTCAGGGTGGTAGGCTGTAGCAAAGTACTGTTTAATAGACAATTCATGCATTACTTGTTGAAAGAGACCACTTGAAAAATTTGTGCCTTGGTCTGACTGAATAGATCTTGGAATGCCATATTGTGTAAAAAATGTAGTCAGTGCCTTGACAATTACTTTAGCAGAAATCTTCCTCAAAGCTATACATTCTGGATATCGGGTGGTAGCACACATGATGGTTAAAAGGTACTGGTTCCCAGACTTTGGTTTGGGCAACGGACCTACACAATCAATTATAATGTGACTAAATGGCTCTTTCACTACTGAGATGGGCTTAAGAGTTGCTGGTGGAATTACACTGTTAGGCTTACCTACTTGTTGGCACGTGTGACATGTCCGGCAATACTCAGGGACATCTCTTTTCATCTTCGGCCAAAAGAAATACCTCATTAGCTTGCCACAAGTCTTGCGTACTCCCAAGTGTCCTCCTAGACCATCGTGAGCTAAGCTGATCAAATTCTGACGGTAGATAGTAGGAACCACCACTTGGTGCAAAACTGAAGTAAGATCATTAGAGGGCATATCTATAGGTCTATATTGTCTCATTAGTATGTTGGAACGAGTAAAGTAATAGGTACTTGAAGGGACATCTACCTCATCATATGACTGTCTGAAACACTTTGCTAGATCTGGATCCTCCCCTTGCGCTTTACTGAGCATAGCTTTAGTGACAGGCACATTCTCTATCTGGTCATGGGTATCTTGATCTGTAAACAAATTACTAATGTCAAGTGCAATATTATCATCACCTACAGACTCACCATTTGGGAACTCTACATTTACTGCACCTTGCGTAGCCATACTTCTTGTCAGTGCACAGCTAGGAAAAAGATGGGATTTTCCTTCTCTAAGGTTTCGGTTGGGTTGTGAATACAAGGTACAGGGGTTACTACAGGATCAGGTACCAAACGATCACCAGCTATGTCATTGCCCAACAAAAATGTCACGCCATCAACAGGAAGAGGAGAATCCTGAACTCCCACAGTGATATATTGCTTCACAAGATCTGATTCTAAATAAATTCTTGCTAAAGGAATAGTGATAATTCCACCAACACCCTGTAGAACTACATGCTCACCAGTATAAGAGTTCTCTATAAATGAAACAGCACTCTTAACTACCACACTGTGTGAAGCGCCAGTATCTTTTAATATCCAAACAGGGTAAACATCCTCCAAAGAATTATCACTCGAGACTAATCCCTGAAACATGAATGGAACAAACAAATCAGTCTTATCACTTGAAGAGGCTACAGCCGTGGCACCATTTTCCTCCAAAGTACACACAACAAGGGAAGACTCTACCTTTTCAGCATTCTTCCTTGCAAGTTTTGTACAATTAGCAATGCCATGTCCTGGTTTCTTACAATAATAGCAAACAGGACCTGATCCTAATGTAGCCTTGTCTTTTGTAGATCCTGAAGTCTTATTAATCTTAGGCACACTAGCTAAGGCACTGCTAACAGACTGAGAGTCGTTCCTAAGCTTAGCACCCTGATCACTCTACTCCCCACTGCCCCACAGCTTCCCGCCTACATCTTGTCCATATTGGTTCTGAGGTTTAGATCTAGCACGATGAATTAATGCATAATTATCTGCTAAAGTTGAAGCTTTACTTAAAATGGTCACCTCACGTTCATCCAAGTACAGCTTGATGTCAGCGGGAACTGAACGCTTAAACTCTTCTAACAATAGTAGCTCTTTTAAGTCATCATAGGTTTTTACGTTTCTAGATCTAATCCATTGTTGAAAGAACCGCTCCTTCTCTGATGCAAATTCAACATAGGTTTGTGAATCTATCTTCCTTAGATTACGAAACTTTTGTCTGTAAGCTTCTGGAACTAAATCATAAGCTTGGAGCACTGCGTCTTTAACCTTAACGTAATCCTTGCATATTTCTTCTGATAAGCTAGTGAATATAGTCTTGGCCTTACCCACCAGTACAGTCTGGATCAAAATAGACCAGTTATCTTTAGGCCACTTTAAAGTATTTGCAATCTTTTCAAATTGCAAAAAAAAATCCTCTGGATCACGTTCATCAAACGATGGAATTAATTTGGCATGCTTGCTAACATCAAACTGGACTTGTAAACTACCTTCCTTTTTTAATTGTAGCTCTAATTCTAACTTTCTAAGTTCATGCTCTCTTTGTTCTCTCTCATGTTCCCTTTGTTGATGTGAAGCTTCCCTCTGTTTAGCTTCCTCAACCAACTCCAACCTCCTTAAAGCAATCAGGTCAGCAACATTGCCACCGCCTTCACCCACAGGATTTGAATCACACAAAGCTAAAGATGAGCTGGGAAGTATCTCCCTAGAAACTAATGACTGAATCACAGATTTCCTTATTTCCTCCTTTTTTACTCTACTATTGAATGAAATTTCATAATAAGTAGCAAGGGACATCCAATCATGGAGGAGGTCCCGGGTTCATATCCCGGACAGGCCCCCATATGTTAGGTTCCGTTATGTCTATGGGTTAATGATATTATATTACTGGAATCGTAACATGACACACTATGTTATTTATCAGTATAACATAATAACTTTGGCGTACCAGGCGACCAAGGCCATATGGCACTATTGTGACGCCTCCCGGCGTTAACAGAATGGTTGCGTGGGGCATTGCAGCTCTCTGGCGCTCGCCAGGATGGGGGGATAGGCTACAGTTGTCCTAGAATGATCTGCTTTACGTAATTAGTGTCGTGTGGCCACAGACAGTCTAGAAATGGTCTTTGTTTTGGTCTGTGACCGCGCCTTATATTTTATATTCGCTATAATATAAATGTTGCTTGTGTGGCAGGCGAGCGAGAGAGGGTGAGGGAGTACACCTGGCAGCGGGGGTGAGCTATGACGCGGCTCGCTTGGGCGCTGACGGCGTTGGCGGCCGGGTGGTCAACTAGTCCCTTCCCGTCGCTGCCTCATGTTCTTTACCAGCTCAGAGCTTGCCTGACACGCGTATCGTCTACATCCTTTGCAATTCTGTCCCCCATACTCACCACTTTGCATACTATTCCTCTCTCTCGACTTCTCCTTTCTCATTCTCTAATCTTTATTAAACTCAACATCCCTTCTGGTTTCAGCATAGACGTTCACCGTCGGCCAGTCGTATTGTACGCGAAGCTCTCAGATATTTCTATGTATGAGGTTTGGAGAGACGGACTTTTCCGTGTGTGTCCTCTCTCGGGAAGATTGTAGACCGGTATATGTCTCCCTGGCAAGGTGTTGAGTGATTCTGCTTGGTTATCTAAAGCTAGACTAGGGGTAAGGTTACTGTGTCGTTGTCTCCGATGTGTGCAGTGTTAGCTAAGCCCTGCACGACATCGACAGGTACTGTGGGAGCCTAAGTTGTCTTCGGGTGGGTTTACTTTGCGAGCACAGCGCTGTGGTGTGAGAGGGCCATAGCCTATCCCTCACAACATAGTGCTGCCTCTTTGTGTTGACTTCTCAGGGATCGCCAGGATACAACTAGGTACTAGAGACCTAGATTTATCAAGAGAGCATCCCCGTCATATAACGTAATCTTCATTATACCACCTTCGGACAACGTTAGGCTACGAGCCGCACGCTCACCCATTGTTGCCCTGCCTTGATACCCCAGCTAGACTTTATTAACTGAGCAGTCACTGGTTAGAGATAAGCCCCCATTATTATATGTATGCAGCATTATTATTCACTGCACTTTTGAGCCGAGGTTGTTGTTGAGTTGCACAACCCTAGTAGGCTGTTGCGTTGTGTCACGAAGCATTTCTTTAGTTGTCGAACATTACTACCTTTGCGCAGTCTTTATTATTCGCCTGCCTATTATTACTATATGTCCTAGTATTTATTGTGACCCGTATTCTGCATTATAATTGTTCAAGATTCTTTACGAACATCTTCCGAGCATCAGACTTATTTCAGAAGTTTCCAGTTGATGTTGCAGGACTAGCATTGCACTTTCTTTAATACAGGAGTGCCAGTTATTTGAGTATCTACCGTAACGTTAATTAATCACGTTAACTATCTTTTCTTTGTGTAACCTAATCGAGTAATCTTTTACTGTTTGAGAATAGGCTGTTTCATCGAGCGTCAGCCTAGTGTGTGTGCACCAGTTACCGAGTCATAGGATACCTCGTTGTCCAGGCACGACTCAGGGCGGTAATGGTGTTTTGTTTTCCAGTGTTTAAGGCAGGGGTTGGATCTAGTGTTACCGTTGTTGCATTTTGCCATTATCTAGTCCAATGTTGAAGAGCCCTGTGTCTTTGAGAACCTGGATCGTAACAAATGGCGACCTAGCTCAGGATCTTGTGAACTAAGAGATAATTGCAGGATTGTTGTGGTCATTTGTTTTATTGAGGAATATAGTGGGCACGTTAATTTTTTTTTTGGCAAAGTAGTATAGCACTTGAGAGTCTTCAGACATTTTTGGCAAGTGAATAGTGCTGCATAAGAGTTTGGGGTACTTCTTTTCTGAATATTGTGGTGAGAAATTTTTGTGAGCATCATGTCTTATACCGGGTCAGAGGAGAATGGAGACACAGTACGTAATGTCGAAACTGAGGAACAGCAGCATGATGAAAGGGTTAATCGGGTGAACTGTGAGGAGGATGCTAGGATATTTTTGCAATGGCCTGTTACTGCCGAGCGGTTGGAGGGTATGGATCGGTACGGTCTTCAATGCCTGGCCACAGCTATCGGTCATGCGGTTACTAGCAGCATGACCAAGGATAACTTGATAACGTGTGTACTGGGCAGGGTGACTGGTGAGCGAGATGGGTTGAGTGCTCAGAGCCCTTCGGCCATGCTTCCCCTACACTCAACTCCCAGCCATCCCAGTAGTTTGCCGACCCCGGGTACGCTTCCACAGGTGGGTGGTGACTGGCAGGGTGGGTTGCCCCTGGGGGGACCACCGGTAATTTCAAACATTGTAGCACCTTCACCTCCTCAAGGGTTAACTCCAGAATTATTGCTTCAGCTCGAATTAGCTAAGCTTCAGCAGCAAATAGAATTAGCCAAGATAGAAGAGAGAAAAAGTCACCAGCACATAGAGCTAGCAAAAATCCAAGCTGATTTAGAGTCGACTAGGTACTGTGCCGAAATGGATGTAGAGAAGTCGCGAGTAGAGGCAACGGGACAGCGACTTGGGGCTGGTAACCGTGTTCATGAGCAGTCTCTCTCGCACTTATTGAAACTGGTTCCGGTGTTCGATGAGAGTGGTGTAACAGAATTTTTCACACGCTTTGAGAAGAAGTGCCAGGAACACCAGTGGCCAGAGAATAAATGGGCAGCACTTGTATCCTCTAGATTAATAGGCAAGGGTCTTAAAGCCTATGATGCGTTGCCTATAGAGTCTTGTATTATCTATGAGGAACTCAAGGAGGCTGTCCTGAGAGCATACGAACTACAACCAGAGACGTACAGGTTGAAGTTCCGGGGTGTTACCAAGGGTCGGGAGAGCACCTTTTTGGAGCATGCCCGGGAGCTGTCCGATGCTTTTGGGAATTGGCTGAGGTCGGAGAAAGCTACTACGTTTGACGACATTAAACAGTTGGTGCTTTTAGATCAGTTTTTCAAATGCACGGGCGGCGACCTGACGTTAAACCTTAAAGAAAAGCAACCAAAAACTCTACAGGAGGCAGCTGAGATGGCTGACCTCCGGCTATCACTAATTCGTGGGTGCGGGTCTGCCCAGCGTAGTGAGGCAGGTAACAAGGGGCGTGACGCGCCACCCCCCCGAGTTAGTGATATACCTTATGCAAACAAGTACAAGAGCCATGATACCAAGACTGACCACAAGACTAGCACCGTCCCATTTAAGAAGGGGCCGGGCCCTTCCCAGTACCAAGGGAAGCCCAAAGGGGAGTTGGAGTGTTATCATTGTCATAAAAAGGGGCACTTTGCAAGAGTCTGTCCTAGCAAACCACCTACAGCAGCTGTGTCTTTGGCCTGCAACATTGGTGTGTCTCCGAAGTCATCTGAGTTTGCCCGGGGCAGTTCGTCAGAGGCTGAGGCACAGCCAATGCAGAAGCACCTGGGAGGCTCGAACCCTGCTCAGGATGTTTTTTGCGACCATAGAGGGAGGGGTTGCGTGATGTGGGCGGGGCGCAAGCATGGAGTAGAGGTCTTGCGTGATACAGGCGCTTCCCAGACTCTGATGAAAAACTTGACTGGCTACCCTATAAACGCGGCTCGGGTGGTGGTGGTGCAGGGTATTAATGCAACTCGGTCATACCCGCTGGTGCGGTTGCAGTTGGAGGTGGATGGTGTGGCACGTGAATTGGATGTCAGGATTGTGGAGAAACTGCCAGTGGAGGGCGTCGACCTTCTTCTCGGCAACGACTTTGCAATGCCCGCTTCTGAGGTTCTACCCTTAGTCGTTGCCGAGAGGCCGGCCGACGTGAGTAGGGAAGAGCAAGAGTGGGTCGAGCGGTGCCAGACACAACCCATGGCGTGTGTTGTCACCCAAGCTCGGGCAGCTAAAGTGTCACAGCCTAGTCCTCCGTCTTCAGACCAGCGGAGGAACGATCAACAGGAGGAGGCTAAAGCTGGAGTTGGTTTTAAGAGTTTTGACTCGGCGGCTCTCCTGGGTGATTCAGTATTAGCACCATTACTTAATTCTGGAGTAGCCCCTGGGCCTGTCATCGAGAGTGACGAGGCTGGGCATGACGAGTCTCCACGACAGCAACGTTATGTATATCGAGAGAGACAGAGGGAGCAGCCCAGTATCGGGGAAGGTCATGCATTGCTCCGGGAGCAGTTAGAGCGCTTGGCACTCTCAGATATACGTCGGTTGCAACTAGAGGACCCTGAGCTCCAAACGTGTGCTAATGGAGCTGTAGAGCTCGACGAGGACGGCGATGCACAGCCAGGAGATTTTTTGTATTTAGAAGGCATCCTCTATAGGCGTTTTCAAGACCCTAAACGAAGTTGGCAAGAGGGGTCCGGAGTAGTGGACTAGTTGCTGGTGCCACGGGAGTGCAGGGATAGCCTACTGAGGTTGGCGCATGACATACCACTGGCAGGACATCTAGGGGTGAGAAAAACGGTGGCGGCTTTAGATTTTTTTTTTGGTGGCCGGGGTTGAAGGGGCAGGTGGTAACCTGGATAGCAAGGTGTCATACGTGCCAGAGGGTTGGAAAACCTAACCAAACAATTCCGAGAGCCCCGTTGCACCCCATTCCGGTCAGTGGACCGCCCTTCAGTAAGGTCATCATTGATATGGTCGGACCCCTAACCCCTACTAGTGCCGGTAATAAATTTCTATTAACTATCATGGATGTGGCCACTCGTTATCCTGATGCATATCCAATGAGAAATGGCACGGCGAAAACTGTTGTCCGGAACCTGCTCTGGTATTGCTCGCGGTATGGTTACCCGCAAGAGGTGCAATCGGACCAAGGTTCTAGTTTTACATCTAATCTGTTCAAACAAACTATGATTCAGCATGGCATCAGCACTGTCGTCTCTTCTGCGTATCACCCGGAGAGTCAAGGGGTGTTGGAGAGGTGGCACGCCACGCTGAAAAGCATGCTTCGATGTTATTGCGCAGAGAACGGAAAGGATTGGGACCTTGGTCTGCCGTATGTTTTGTTCGCGGCAAGAGAAGTACCTGGAGAGACTCTTGGTTTCAGTCCGAATGAGCTTGTTTTCGGGCATCAGGTGAGGGCTCCTCTCCACATGGTGAAGGAGATGTGGGAGGGCACTGGACATGTTGTTCTGCGAGATGGGTTGCAGCCTCTTGTTCCTGAGCGACGGGAGGAGTTGTTTGCTAGGCTGTGGCAGTCCGTCCGCATGTTTGTTGCTTCTCCAGGCCTGATGTACGGGGTAGAATCCGACATGGAGGCTGGAGACAGTGCAAGGCTCGAGTTGGTTCCCTGCCATGTGAATCCTGCTCGACAGCCTGTTGTGAAGGCGGAGCTGGACGGCATGTGGAGAGGGGGTCTGAGGGAAGAGGAATGTCGTGAGTGGTCGTTGCCAGTGGCTTTGCAACCTGAGTTTGGTGGCAGAGTCCGTGTGTGTGTTGATTGCAAGTCTGTGGAAGCATTATCCCTGACAGACGCCTATCCATTACCCAGAGTTGACAACACCATAGACCGCTTCGGGGCTGCCTCGCTCATCACGAAGGTAGAACTAGTGAAGGGTTATTGGCAGGCCCCGTTGCCGGAAAGAGCGAAGAGAAGTGCCAGTCTTGCGGTGAACTGGGCAGTTTGTCAGTGTCAGGTGTTGTTGTGCTGCCGGAACACAAGTTGGATGTGTGGCATGCTAAGGGCACTGATAATGTTTTGGCTTTGTTTGCAGGAGAACCCTCGCTGTTCAGTCAGTGTCTGTCGTGGGTGGAGGATCCGGGGTAGGCTACCACAGTATGTTGGTATAGCCTCCTGTCTTGGCTCGCGGTGTATTTTTGCGCTGGTGCTTGGTGGCTCGTGTGTGTAGCATCAGCGTAGGGTCGCAGGGCAGGAGTTGTTGGCATTGATTAGAAGAAAATTAGGCTACATCTATAGTAGCCGCCAAAAACAACATTAAAATAAAATATGAAAAAATTAAATAAAAACTTTCTTTTTAATAATTAATTTTAAGATAATATTGTAGCTGAGTACTGAGTGCAGATGATTTTCCCTCAGTAGGCTGTGCTTCTTAACACCTTACGAGCGGCCTATGCGGTTTATTTATGTGTACCGCACAGCGGGGTGTTTTTAGCCAAAATAGGGCTGTTTACGTGATCATTTTCATGCCTAAATAAGACCCAGAACGTAAAACAAGTACCTATCCCTGAAAGGGCATAAACAGAGCTTTCGAATGACACCATAACGATCCTTGTATGATGGATAGTTTTCTTGCAATAACCGTGCAACGCGAGTGCAAAAAGCAGGTAATTCGGTACTTTCAGTACATAATTGAGTATGTAGCGAGTGAGAGAGGGAGGAGGGAGCTGAGATTTGTGTCAGTAGGTTCGCCGCGGTGGTCTGGAGCAGTCATACGCTCGCTAGTCTCCTGCCACCACTTGTCTCTCTCTCTCAGCCACATTACGTGCTGAAATTGCCACTCGACCTATGTCGAGCGCCGCCACATAGTCCAGCTTTATTTAACTCGACTTATGTTGCTCGCCGCTAAATAAGGGTTAAAGCTCGCTCTGGGAGCACAACGTTATGAATTAATGTATTATGTTTGGGAAGGGTGATAAGATTTGTTTTTATATATATATATAAATGTTGTTGTATTTTTTTGGAGGAGACTGAGCTTGCATTCCATGAGTGGCAGAGTGGTTAGGAGTGGCAGATTCTAGCAACATTCTGTCTGTTCAGATATGGGCCCATGGTTGAGTGTCCCATATCTTGGGGGGGGTGTGACGCCTCCCGGCGTTAACAGAATGGTTGCGTAGGGCATTGCAGCTCGCTGGCGCTCGCCAGGATGGGGGGATAGGCTACAGTTGTCCTAGAATGATCTGCTTTACGTAATTAGTGTCGTGTGGCCACAGACAGTCTAGAAATGGTCTTTGTTTTGGTCTGTGACCGCGCCTTATATTTTATATTCGCTATAATATAAATGTTGCTTGTGTGGGAGGCGAGCGAGAGAGGGTGAGGGAGTACACCTGACAGCGGGGGTGAGCTATGACGCGGCTCGCTTGGGCGCTGACGGCGTTGGCGGCCGGGTGGTCAACTAGTCCCTTCCCGTCGCTGCCTCATGTTCTTTACCAGATCAGAGCTTGCCTGACACGCGTATCGTCTACATCCTTTGCAATTCTGTCCCCCATACTCGCCACTTTGCATACTATTCCTCTCTCTCGACTTCTCCTTTCTCATTCTCTAATCTTTATTAAACTCAACATCCCTTCTGGTTTCAGCATAGACGTTCACCGTCGGCCAGTCGTATTGTACGCGAAGCTCTCAGATATTTCTATGTATGAGGTTTGGAGAGACGGACTTTTCCGTGTGTGTCCTCTCTCGGGAAGGTTGTAGACCGGTATATGTCTCCCTGGCAAGGTGTTGAGTGATTCTGCTTGGTTATCTAAAGCTAGACTAGGGGTAAGGTTACTGTGTCGTTGTCTCCGATGTGTGCAGTGTTAGCTAACCCCTGCATGACATCGACAGGTACTGTGGGAGCCTAAGTTGTCTTCGGGTGGGTTTACTTTGCGAGCACAGCGCTGTGGTGTGAGAGGGCCATAGCCTATCCCTCACAACATAGTGCTGCCTCTTTGTGTTGACTTCTGAGGGATCGCCAGGATAGAACTAGGTACTAGAGATCTAGATTTATCAAGAGAGCATCCCCGTCATATAACGTAATCTTCATTATACCACCTTCGGACAACGTTAGGCTACGAGCCGCACGTTCACCCATTGTTGCCTTGCCTTGATACCCCAGCTAGACTTTATTAACTGAGCAGACACTGGTTAGAGATAAGCCCCCATTATTATATGTATGCAGCATTATTATTCACTGCACTTTTGAGCCGAGGTTGTTGTTGAGTTGCACAACCCTAGTAGGCTGTTGCGTTGTGTCACGAAGCATTTCTTTAGTTGTCGAGCATTACTATCTTTGCGCAGTCTTTATTATTCGCCTGCCTATTATTACTATATGTCCTAGTATTTATTGTGACCCGTATTCTGCATTATAATTGTTCAAGATTCTTTACGAACATCTTCCCAGCATCAGACTTATTTCAGAAGTTTCCAGTTGATGTTGCAGGACTAGCATTGCACTTTCTTTAATACAGGAGTGCCAGTTATTTGAGTATCTACCGTAACGTTAATTAATCACGTTAACTATCTTTTCTTTGTGTAACCTAATCGAGTAATCTTTTACTGTTTGAGAATAGGCTGTTTCATCGAGCGTCAGCCTAGTGTGTGTGCACCAGTTACCGAGTCATAGGATACCTCGTTGTCCAGGCACGACTCAGGGCGGTAATGGTGTTTTGTTTTCCAGTGTTTAAGGCAGGGGTTGGATCTAGTGTTACCGTTGTTGCATTTTGCCATTATCTAGTCCAATGTTGAAGAGCCCTGTGTCTTTAAGAACCTGGATCGTAACACTATATTCAAATTAAACAATGTTAGAGGAAGATAAAACACAACTAAAAGCCTTGAGTATATTACAATATATACAATAATAATTAATCTAAGTGAATCCAATTAATTTACAGAAGATACAAGTACAAAATGGTAACTTGCTCAATTCATAGAATGATTAATAGATAGGCCTAAACCTGGTTACACAAACTATGATAATAATACTAGAGTTCATAATATAAAACAACTTAGCTGTAAGGTGACCATTGGTAACAGAAAACCTCAGAACCAACAAAATACAGGCGAGAGCGAAGTAGGCAGGAGCTGTTTACACCACAAAGGTCAGACAAGGAGTAACAATCAAAAGATAACAGCTCCTATCCTCGACTCACGCTGTAGCCTGAGGTTACCAACTGATCATTAAATAGATTATCAAATACTTCAATAACATACCGAAATGTTATTTTAAACTTACTTCATAAATTTAAGGGAAAGCTAAAATCAGTAGTAGACAAGATTACATGCATAAGAACACTTAACAACTAAATGCATATAAACAAATGAGCCCCAACAAGCGCAGAGCCGAAACAATATGCAACTAAGTGAACAATGTGTAACAAACTGAACGATATGCAAACGAGTGAACGTTTCCATCACAATGTGCTAGTTTACTCGCCCGCACCACCTCCACCACCACTACCTACTGTAACACAATCATGGGTGTGTGGAAGGACGAGAGGGGCTCATTTTATGTTTGATAAAGATATTGCAATTTATGGGCTTTACTAAAGACTGTAACAAGTACGGTATAGCGAATTAGTTAGCGTGACAATTCATTAGATATTTCTTACAATCTTCTGGTAATTTCTAGGATTGCTCAATTGCGTTTAGCGTCATCCTATTGCATAGGTTAAGAAGGACCTCTCATACACAGAGGAAAAATCCCTACTTTACCAGGGAGCTTTTGATATAGATTATTTGCAGTCTTTATAAAAAGTAAAGCTTAAGACGGTACTTAAAATAGTTCAGGAACTATAAATTCATACAGGCATAAGTTCGATTAGATCTCAATACTATTGGTAATAAGTCCGTATAATAAAATATTACTAAGCATTTTACTTTCTACAGACTTTTTAAGCTAAATTATTGTAATCAGTATACAGGCATCTTGAAAACAACCATTCACGGAAAAAATATATAAATAGTTATGTAGTCCCGCCGCACCGTCTCCATTGAACTGATTCGAATTTTCTCCCTCCTGCCGCCACCACACTAACCTTCCTGCGATTTTTTTTTATATATTTATGTATAGTTATGTATTGATGTTAATTAGAAACATCTGTATTTAATTTTCCTTAATACTCAACGTCTTTCTGGAAATTATAGTAACCTGCAATAATACAAACATGAAAGAAAATCGAACTTTACTATATTCCTCACATCGACCAATCATGTCCCTCCTTTCACACGCCTTTCGGTTTGAGGGATTCATTCATAAAACTACGATGTTTATTTACTACGGATGAAATGCCACACACCTCCACACACCACAACATTTTTGCGCAGGACTAAGTTGGCCAACTGTACAGTATATATATACATCATTTGATGAATATATGTATGCATATACTCAGGCACTTACCCCATTGTCGTGGTAGACGACACGAGACATAGCCAGAACAGAATATTTAAAGTTCCTATTCTCAGGGTCCGGAACCATTTTCGCGTTCCCTCGCCAATTTCTTTGTCTCGTCGAGTAGGATAATTATACAAGGGGAGGAGGATTCCTAGCCTATAGTGCAGTTGGGTGCAGTACATGCTTAGATTAATATCCATTATTCGATTTATGTTATATTAATCGTAGTCATGTGCTGTACTTATACAGTAAATGCGTTGATGGTGTACTGGTTAGAGTGTGTAAGTTCTGTATGAGATATCCTGGGTTCGAATCCTGGGAGAATCACATGATTTCATTAATTTCATTTGGGGGTTATTGGTGTTAAGAACGATGTTAAAAATAATATCAATAAATTCAGGAATATTTCGTAGCGAGGTCGGTCCTATGTGATCTGTGCCCCCTAGAATATTATTTCCTTTCACTTGATCATTAGGGCATTCATAGTTTAGTTGGGTGCAATACATGATTAGGTAAATATCCAGTATTCGATAAATGGATATTAATCGTAGTCATGTGCTGTACTTTTAACTGTCTTGTTGGTGTAATGGTTAGAGTGTGTAAGTTCTATACGAGATATCCTGGGTTCGAATTCTGGGAGAATCACATGCTTTCATAAATTTCATTTAAGCGTTATTGGTGATAAGAATGATGGGGTAGAGGGGTGGAGAGTGAGGAATAGCAATCATCTAAGGTAGAGTGTTTAGCAAAAGTTTGAGTGAAGAGTTCCACGTTGTCAGAGGAAGAAGTGATGGTAATGCTGTCAGAGTGGAAAAGAAGAGGGAAAGACGAGAAAGTAAAATTGTTTGAGAGGTTTTTGGCTAGATCCCAGAAAGCTTGGGAAGAGCTAGAGTTTGAAAGTTCAGAACATTTGTTATTGATGAAAGAGTGTTTGGCTACTCGAAAAACAGATTTGGCTTGATTCCAGGTAGAAACATAAAGAACACGAAATTCTTAAATTTAAAGGTGACGGTACCATGTGAATGCTTCCTCTTTATTGGGGACAGCAGTAGAACAACTGTACTGTATACTGTATAAACCGACACATCCATCTTTCTTACTACCATGTTTCCATAAATATGTTCATATATTTTTGTGTATTATCCATATATTTTCCATTCCTTTTCTATTAACACGTTCAGGACCAGTTCCGTCCGTTTTATTGTATACTGGTTACTATTAGACGATTTTATTCAGTTTAAGAAGGGCCTCCTTCTTGAACTGCATAACATTGTCTAAAAATAGCTTGAATATTATTTAAAATACATCGCCTGTACAAAAGGGATTCGTTTACTCTCCTAATTACTTTATAAATCAGTTCCTTCTGTTTTGGATTTAAAGTTTTCGTCTAATTATTGTTCCAATTATTACAATTTTATAATGATTTTTTTTTTCTATGTGATTGAGGGAGGCAAAAGGCAGAACTGCCTATAGCGAGTGCCTCCCCCATAGTTGAAAGAGTGACAGGGCCAAAATCAAGGGACGTTCGAGCCAAAATGCCTGGACACACTGAGTTTGAACCAATTTACGTCATAGGAAGAGGGAAAGACTGATTCTGGGAGAGAGTTCCAGAGCTCAGATGTTGAGTAGAAGAAAGTTTGAGAGTAACGTTTCACTCTTGGGTTGGAGAGTTGCACAGAGTAGGGGTGGGATTGAGTTGCAAGACGGGTACCACGTGCCCTACGTAAAGGAGGTGGTATACACTAGGAAAGCTCTGAGGAACACTGATTATTATAGTAGCATAGAATAGCGAGAGAGATGCAACATTGCGGCGGAGAGAGAGAGATTGCAGAGAGTTGGTGAGTGGACGGGAGTTAATGATACGAAAGGCCTTCCTTTCAACTTTGTCTAGGAGAGCGGTGTGAGAGGAACCTCCCCACACATGTGAACAATACTCAATACAAGGACGCACTATGCCCCTGTACAGAGCAAGAAGCTGTGCAGGGGAAAAGAACCCCCTAAGGCGGTTGAGCACACCCAGCTTCTGGGAGGCTGCCTTAGCAAGACTGGTAATATGGTCCTTCCAACTGAGAGCAGAAGAAAAGGAGACACCAAGAATATTGAGAGAAGATGAAGGATTGATTTTTGTATTGTTGAAGAATAAGGGATAGTCCGCTGGGAGTTCCTTACGGGTAGATAGATGGAGAAATTGGGTTTTGGAAGCATTAAAGGTAACAAGGTTTTCTCTGCCCCAATTGGAGATAGTATTTAGATCATAATTTAAGAGTTCTATGGCTTCATTACGTTTGTCGTTGAAGGATTGCTAGCTGGGGCGTTCTGAAAAACTAATGGAGTAGTGTAAGGTTGAGTTTTCTGCGTATGAATGGATGGGAATTGAGGTACAGTTGAGGAGATCATTTATAAAAATTAGAAAAAGAATAGGAGATAGGACAGAGCCCTGAGGAACACCGGAGTTTATACGGTGAGGAATTGAACAATGGCCGTCCACAACCGCGGCTATAGAACGGCCGGAAAGGAAATTAGAGACAAAGGCACAGATGGAGGGATAGAAACCGAAGGAGGGTAGTTTAGAAATTAAAGATTTGTGCCAGACTCTATCTTTTGATATGTCTAGTGCAATAGAAAAAGTCTCACCGAAGTACCGAAAGGAGGATGACCAAGAGTTAGTAAGATATGAAAGAAGATCACCAGTAGAGCGACCCTTAAGGAAGCCATACTGGCGATCTGAGAGCAGATTATGAGAAGAGAAATGCTTAAGAAATTTGGAAGCAAGAATAGTTTCAAAAACTTTAGAAAGACAAGCAATGAGAGCAATTGGACGATAGTTGGAGGGTTGAGAGCGGTCACCCTTCTTTGGGACAGGTTGAATACAAACTTCCAGCATGAAGAGAAGACGTTAGAGGATAGACAGAGACGAAAGAGTTTGCCTAGGCAGGGAGTCGGCACGGAAGCACAGTTTTTGAGAACAACAGGAGGAACACCGTCCGGACCGTACGCCTTATTAGTATTAAGCCCAGAGAGGGTAGAAAGTACATCTTTAGAAGAGATAAGGATATTAGGCATAAGTAAGAGAGAGGAGGGTGGAGAGGGAGGAATAGCACCGGAATTATCCAAGGTGGAGTTTCTAGCAAAAGTTTGAGCGAAGAGTTTAGCTTTGTCAGAGGAAGAAGTGATGGTTGTGCCATCAGAATGGGAAAGGGGAGGCAAAGACGAGGAAGAGAAATTGTTGGAGAGGTTTTTGGCTAGATGCCAGAAAGCTTGGGAAGAGCTAGAGTTGGATATTTCAGTGCATTTATTATTGATGAAAGAGTGTTTGGCAAGTCGAAGAACAGATTTGGCTTGATTCCGGGCAGAAACATAGGAAGAATGAGAGTCTTGAGTTTTAAGGCATCGGTACCGTTTGAATGCTTCCTCCTTATTGCGGACAGCAGTAGAACAGGCGTGAGTAAACCAAGATTTTTTAGCATTAGTCTGAGAGTAAGAGAATGGAATGTATGCTTCCATGCCCGATAGGATTACCTCGGTAATGCGTTCAGCACTCTCCGAGGGTCCCCGGCCACGGAAGCAGAAATAATTCCATGGGAAATCAAAGAAGTACTGCCGGAGAGCCTCCCAGTCGGCAGCGCCAAAGTGCCACAAGCGCCGCCAGCTAGGAGGATCGGGAGGCCGTACTGGAGAGATAGGGCAGTTGACAGAGATAAGTTTATGGTCGGAGGAGCCCAAAGGAGAGAAAAGATTGACAGTATAAGAAGAAGGGTTAAAAGTTAGAAACAAGTCAAGAATGTTGGGCCGATCTCCGATGCGATCCGGGATACGGGTGGGATGCTAAACTAACTGCTCTAGGTCATTTATGATAGAAAAGACGTAGGCTTGTTCACCAGGTAGATCAGTAGTGTGAGAGGAGAGCCATTGGCGGTGGTGAACGTTGAAATCTCCTAAGATGGAGATTTCTGAGAAAGGAGAAATGGATAGAATGTGTTCCACTGTAGAGTTTAGATAGTCAAAGAATTTGGAAAAGTTGGTAGAGTTAGGGGAAAGATAGACAGCACAGAAATATTTAGTAAGAGAATGACAGGAAAGTTTGAGCCATAAAGTAGAGAATTTAGAGGAGTTGAAATCGGGAACACGAGAGCAAGTGAGTTTGTTGTGCACATATGCACAACATCCACCTTTGGCTTTGAAACTAGGATAGAGAAAGTAGGAGGATAAAGAAAAGGGGTTGCTGGATGTTTCTACAGACACCTGAGTTTCGGTTAGGAAGAGAAGATCAGGTTTGTAGGAGGAGAGATGGTGTTCAACAGAGTGAAAGTTAGAGGAAAGTCCGCGAATGTTGCAGAAATCAATAGAAAGAGTAACAGGCCGCGGTCCAGATAATTTTGTGGGGTCGTCAGGGGATGGTCGGTCGGGGGTGGGGGCATTTATGGCCCCCCCCCCCCCCCTAGGGACCCCGAGGCTGGGCTGAAATTCATAATTTTAAAAAATGTTGGTGTGGAGGAATGAAGTGTGGTGTGCATGTTTAGTTTAGTGAAGTGGATAGGAGGAGGAAGTGTTTGTGAGAGCTAGCTGGATTGGTCTCAGTTTAAATGAGGCACAAAGAAAATCAGTAAGAGAGGCCAAGCAAATGAAACAGGAGTTCCAGTGACTCTTTATCACATGCCTATAACCTCACCTGGGTCTAGCCCTGATCGATTGGTGCCTACAATCTCCCCACTACAATGTCAAACTGCAGTTACTCACACAACACAATACCAGACATCTGGATGCACAGTGTCATCATTACATTCCCCAAACCAACAAAGACCCCACTTCGCCCCATCGTACTCCTTTGCACCTAGTGGAGCAGTTAAGGCCGACAAATTGGGCGTATCGTTAATTTTTTTAGGAAAGCACCAAATTTGGCACTGATGTAGTATGGACCTATACAACTGTTTTCCTGAGGGGCGCTCAAAAATTCAGGCCCCCTGGTGGCCGCCATATTGAATTTCAACATGGCCGCCCTCTGTGACCTATTTCCCTCAATAACTTCTATACTAGGAGCGATAACACCACAGTTCCAGTGTCTTACCCCATGTTTTCATGGTCTCTGAATCCAATGGGATCAATTGCATAAAGATTGGCATCCGCCATCTTTAATTTCAAGATGGCCACCATGTCACACCACCGCCTTGCAAACGGTTAAATATCACCATCTTCCAGTTTGTCAGATCCATTCGTTGCTCAAACTTCAAGCTCTATGTGGAGTCAACAGCACAACTAGTTCCCTGAATTTTTTCCATGGATCACACAAACTATGCCAGATGGTTGCCTGTCCATGTGCGAGATATGGTGGCACTCCGAGAAACTAGGCCACATGTTTACCAGAACTTCTGTCAGGGTTCATTCACTGCCAACAAGACTGGACGGAAATTTTCATCAATAGCCCTCAATCAGGCTCACAAACAATTGAGTGTGCTCGTGAAAGGAGACGGTGGAGCGGTCGGCCTGACTGAAAACCCTGCTGCACTGAGGAGGTGGATGACAGCAGGCCCTGAGATAGCTCGAATGATCGAAGAATTTGAAGAGTTGTACTTGAAGCCGAAGGAGCAAAGGGACCTACACCATGAACAAACTGGTAGTATACAACAAAGCATTTGCCAAAGATGTGTGCTCCCTTGTTTCAACCAAATAGATTGAGTAGATGGGCAACCGGTTCGAAGATGACAGCAATGATCTTCTATCACTTGAATCGAAGGAAATAATGCCATTCAGCGTTAGAGAGACTGTCATGCACGTTAAAAAGATTGGTAAAACACAGTACCAAACATTCAAAGAAGAGCGTCTGGAGAAGCAGGAAAAACCTGCAGATGATGTAATCTCTCGGAATAAGCTTCCACTTTTCAATAATCCAGAGCAATTTGGTAATTCAAAGGTAAAGGGAATGGTAGCAGAACTCAAGAATGACTGCCATCTGTTTTCATGATTGTACATTGCGAGTCAGCGGCGAGAAGGAGACTTGGACAACTTCTTCTGCCATGAGAACCAGGCGTTTCCTCCAGCGATCACCAACAATGGCAAAATGCGGCAGTGCGCTAAATCGGACCTCTTACAATCGTTGGAAAAAGTTTCCCCTGCTGTCCATGTGGGTTCACAGGTGGAGGCAAAGGTCTCTGATGGGATGGCAGTAGTCCACCTTCTGCCAGGGGACTCAGCAAAAAACTTCTATGAATATGGCCAGAACATTTTCATCCCATAATTTGAAGGTCAACTGCGAGACACCAGCCTTGTAGACATTGTATGGGACACCTATCATCCAGACAGCCTAAAATCTGCCACACGCCAAGAGAGGGGGTCCGGATCGCGTCATCGCATTCTACCTGCGACGAAAATACCAGGGAACTGGAAAAGTTTCTTGTGGAATGATGAAAACAAGGGGGAGTTGTTCAGATTCTTATCACATATGGTGGTGGATGGTTTGAAAGGAAAGGAGATCTATGCAACTATTGGTGACAGCGTGCTAACATCGCAACCAGATGCCGACATCAAGAAGCTCAGCCCATGTACACATGTCCTGGATGCCGTGAAAAAGGGAAGAAAACGGGTATTGATTTGAACTGTAGATACTGATATTGTGGTCTTGGCAATAGCACACTACTTTACCTACCAGTCACATAGTCTGGAGGAACTCTGGATTGCCATTGGCACTGGTAAAAGTTACCGCTACCTTGCCATCCATAAAATTGCCACCATCCTTGGCCGCAGGAAGTCTGAGTCTTTGCCATTATTTCATGCCTTCACTGGCTGCGACACAGTGCACTTTTTTGCCAAAATTGTGAAAAAGACAGCCTGGAAGGCTTGGGAGGCATACCCCAGCATCACGCAGACCTTTCATGCTCTCGCTTATAGGCCATCTGTGGACGCTATTACTATGGAACTACAGGGCATAAAAAGATATGTTGCCATCCTCTATGACTGGACTACCGAGATAAAGAGAGTGAATGACATGCGTCGACACTTGTTCACGAAGAAGGCAAGAACAATTGATCACATTTCCCCAACAGCAGACGCCTTCAAACAGCACCTAAAATGTGCATGTTTTCAGGGTGCGATACGTATGGAGTCAGGCACTTGTGCCCTACCCAGAACTTCCATCACCAGCTGATTGGTGCTGGATGAAAACAGGGACTTCATAGACCCCAATTTGGACCACAATACCACTGATACAGGAGGCAAGTTTAGAGCTTACAAGCTGCCATTGTAAGTTGGCCTGTAAAGGTAACTGTAAATGCTACAGGGCAAATCTGCCCTGCCCATCACTGTGTGACTGCGATGGACAGTGCTTGTAGTACTACGCGTCTGTCCGAGAGCCTCCGACTTTCAAGTGCCCACAATATTTAAAGGTAAAACTGCAACTGTGTGTAACTTTGATTAACCCTTTCAAGCTCCAATATGCATTTCTGTTTTGTTTTCTGGTAATTATTAGACGATTTTATTCAGATTAGGAAGGGTATATGGAAGTCAGAGGATTGATTGAGAGAGTCTTTACCCTTTTAATGCCCACAGATCCTTCCTAAGCTGCATAAAATCGTTTAATGATAGCCAAAATATACTGCTAAAACGCGTCAAAGTTTCAATGGGTTAATTAATAACATTTCATTGTTATCAGAGACCAATAAAACAATGTGTATCACTTGGAATTTAAATTTTACCTAAAATACTATGGGAGATTCAAGAAAATTGAAACACCATGATGGCCATCTTGAAATTAAGATGGCGGACGCCAATCCTTATGCAATTGATCCCATTGGATTCAGAGACCATGAAAACACGGGGTAAGACACTGGAACTGTGGTGTTATCGCTCCTAGTATAGAAGTTATTGAGGGAAATAGGTCACAGAGGGCGGCCATGTTGAAATTCAATATGACCAGGGGGCCTGAATTTTTGGGCGCCTGTCAGGAAAACAATTGTATAGGTCCATACTACATCTGTGCCAAATTTGGTGCTTTCCTGAAAAAAATGAAAGATGATTCCTCTTAACTGCCTACCTAATGCCTCATACTACAAATGACCACACACGATACCCCTAGCTCCAACACAACATGGCTTCAGGCCACTGCAATCCTAAAACACTCTTCTTAACCCTCTCCGTAATATGATGCAATTTTGAGCCGATTAGGGATACTTTAAAGCCTTTGTTACCATCAGGGGTATTTAGAAACCTTTAGTTTAGTTACTTCAACCTCTGCAGTTGTCTTTGAGTTAGCTGTGGGCAGAAAACTAATTTTGGAGAGGTAATTATAAGAGTGAGAGAACTCTATTTCTTATTGCTAATCTGGCAATCTAGCGTCATATGAGTCTGAAGGGGTTAAAGACCTTGCACAACTCAGCTAGACCACCACACAGAACACTACTTGCCACACTTGTTACAACCCAAAGTTTGGAGAGACTAGTGGAACTAGCTTAGTTAAAGATTTGGCCCCGAAGGAGTCTAGAGGGTGACCTTTAGGTTGAACACAAAGACTGAACTTTAGTTTAAGGGTGTTCAGTATGGATAAGTACTTTTATTAATTTAGTACTTGTATTAAGGTAAAGTCTCTTTAAGAGTAGTTCTCATATTTTAATATTTATTACTAAGATGATATTTTAATTTAAGAGTTGTTCTCGTATTTTAATCAGATTTCAAAATAGTCTTCTGGATATTATATAGGGTTAATCTTCCTCACTTCATTTAATCATTAGGGTATAAATATATATGGATAAGAAAAGAATACACTATTTTTGTTAATATAATAAAATCAAATTTAAGTAATATAACAAAACCATTAGGTATTATATAATTATAATTTAAAGTTATAAAACAAAATACAACAAATACAATGGTAATTAATATTAATGCAAAATATTTAATTTATACAAAATGAAAACAAAAAAGAAAATGAAAATGAAAATATAAGTTATAGTCACGATATCTCCCGTAGTCAAACCGAAGGGGGTTAGGTCCTGGAGTTTTAAAACAACGTTTTCTGGAAGCGATATTCCCGAGAACGTTGCACCGAGAAAGTCGAAGATAACACTGACCCCACTCATTATTCCCGCCCCGTCATTGACTACGGTAGTTTTAATGTGACCAGAAAAGAAACATCCACCCCCTGGTGTTCATGAGCAGAGATAGCATTGAACTTTAATTTGAATTACATATTTATTGAGTGAGACTTCGAAACTCTGCTCGACCAAAATGAGACGGATAGAAGTAAGAAGGATATTGGGATGCGAAGTTTCGGGCCTCTGTTGGTTTGGTTGCTTGAAGCCCCGACCCCGATCTCAGACTGGTTGATGCGTTTGAATGGTGGAAGTGAACCCGTACAGTCAGAGCCTATAGGTCCGTGACACCTCCCCCCTTAAAGTCCTCGAAGGGGAGCGAAGAGGACTAGGTAGCGAGAGGAGGAATAGGCTTCGCTGTAGGCGGAAGATCTCTTGACAAGGCGTCTGCAATCCGATTGTCTACCCCACGAATATGGCGAACAATGAGATGGTACTCCTGTAACTTTAGAGCCCACCGGAGAAGTCGTTGGTTGTTGTTCTTCATCTTGTGCAGAAAAGTAAGAGGGTTGTGGTCAGTATGGATGATGATTGGTGGAGAGTGCTGAGGGAGATAACATTCGAACTTCTTCACCGCTGATACCATCGCCAAGCACTCCTTCTCCACTGTGGAATAACTCCTCTGGTGTCTCTGCAGTTTGGCGGAGAAGTACGAGACAGGATGTAGGACGCCAGTTGTCTTATCTGGTTGCAGAAGTACTGCCCCGACTCCTCTATCACTCGCATCAACCTGAAGATGGTAAGGCAATGCGGAATCAGGAGCATGAAGTACCGGGTAGGATGAAAGGAGGCACTTCAGTTGGTCAAAGGCAGCAGTACAGGTGGGGGTCCAGACGAACTTAAGTTTTGGGCTTGTAAGATCTGAGAGGGGCGCTGATATGGCTGCAAAGTTCGGACAGAATCTGCGGTAGAATCCGCACATCCCTAAAGGCCCCCAATATGTTACAACCCAAAGTTTGGAGAGACTAGTGGAACTAGCTTAGTTAAAGATTTGGCCCCGAAGGAGTCTAGAGGGTGACCTTTAGGTTGAACACAAGGACTGAACTTTAGTTTTAAGGGTGTTCAGTATGGATAAGTACTTTTATTAATTTAGTACTTGTATTAAGGTAAAGTCTCTTTAAGAGTAGTTCTCATATTTTAATATTTATTACTAATATGAAAACAACAAAAAAGAAAATCCAAATGAAAATATAAGTTATAGTCACGATATATCCTGTAGTCAAACCGAAGGGGGGTAGTTCCTGGAGTTTTAAAACAACGCTTTCTGGAAGCGATATTCCCGAGAACGTTGCACCAAGAAAGTCTAAGATAACACTGACCCCACTCATTATTCCCGCCCCGTCATTGACTACGGTAGTTTTAATGTGACCAGAAAAGAAACATCCACCCCCTGGTGTTCATGAGCAGAGATAGCATTGAACTTTAATTTGAATTACATATTTATTGAGTGAGACTTCGAAACTCTGCTCGACCAAAATGAGAGGGATAGAAGTAAGAAGGATATTGGGATGCGAAGTTTAGGGCCTCTGTTGGTTTGGTTGCTTGAAGCCCCGACCCCGATCTCAGACTGGTTGATGCGTTTGAATGGTGGAAGTGAACCCGTACAGTCAGAGCCTATAGGTCCGTGACACACTCAATATTAGTAAAGCCTTCGATGCCATCCCCCGCAACAACCTAACAAAATAAAACTACAACACAAACATGCACAACAATACAAAAACGTGGCTGGCCAACTACCTAGCAGGCAGATGTGCATATGTATAATTTGCCAGTCAGTCATCTAACATCAGACAATTTACAGAGTCCCGCAAGGATCCGCCTTGTCTTCCTCACTCTTCAATCTATACATGCATAATCTACTCACACCCCATGCACCCAACATAAATATAGCTTCCTACGCAGATGACATAACACTCACATGTACACACCAAGACTCAGACATGAGAGGCACTCGATAACTGGCTGCAGCCTCCACAAACCAACACCCTCCACTACACTACATGGCAGAACACTCACAGACACCAAAGAACATCAAAACAACATCCAGCACACAATATCACACATAAATACTGTCATCTCTCCCTCCTTGCCCACCCCAAGCCAGCTTACAGAAGCACATCCATACTCATGTCACTTGCTGTTCCATCCAGTCACTCAAAGACAACACATAGCTGCATGTGTGACCTCCCGAAATCCATCCTTTTGAGTCCTCCCTTCCTTGCGAGGACAGAGTCCACCTGGTCAGACTGAGATGTGGTCACCATCCAGCTCTTCTCAGCTATCAGAAGAGACTGGATGACTGGATGACCGGATGCCTCCATGTATGGACTCCCCAAAACACACAAACCGAATATCCCTATGCGACCCATCACCTCTGGCATCGGGAGCGCCCCACATAAATTAGCTGGTGCCCTCGCAGAACACATGTCCAGGATGCTAGGGAAAATCAGTGATGCCCATCTGAAGAATTCGGGAGACATACTTGACCGTATCAAGAATACTTCAGTTAGGAACAAGCAACTTGCCAGCTTTGATGTCACTTCCCTCTTCACCAGAGTCCATACTGACAAGGCCATCGATACCCTCAGGCAACACATGACTCCCGAAAACGTAGACATTAGTAGAAATTCAACTATTTTAGTTTTGGGGACCAAGCATTCAAACAAAAGTTTGGAATGGCTATGGGTTCACCCATTAGTGCAGTTTTGGCCAACCTGTTCATGGACTCCCTAGAGGCAGGCCCCTTCGCCAAAATCATCCCTCCCAACATAATCTGGCTACGTTGCGTTGACGACATCCTGGTCATAGCTCCTCGACGATTAAACATAGAGGGCCTCCGTGATCGACTCAATGAGGTGGAACAGTCCATCCAGTTCACTCTAGAAGTTGAGGACAATGATTCTCTACCCTTCCTTGACACTCTGATTAGAAAAGATGGCAATGTTCTCAAGTTCGGAGTATACAGAAAACCTACCAACAAAAATGACCTGACTCACTACTTCTCCCACCATGATGCACGAATCAAACGAGGGGTACTGATTGGCTTCTTCCTCAGGGCCATTAGGATCTGCAGCCCTGAGTTTCTTCAAGCAGAGTGTGACTATATCTGCGAAACTTTCAAAAAGCTTATGTTCCCCACCCACATGCTGAGGGAATGTAAGAAGAGAGCCTTCTCTATCTACAATACCCCCAGAGATCCCAAGCCGTACACAAGGAGGGTCGTGCTACCAACCGGAAGAACTGCCTCTGCCCTATCTCGCTCCCTCAAGGGTAGTGGGATGGAAGTGGTGTGCAAGACCAGCCAAACCATCAAGGACCTTACCAAGCGAAGTGGCAACCTTGTAACCCTGACCACAGCTGGGGTATACAGCATTCCTTGCGGGGGATGCAGCAAGGGTTATGTGGGTGAGACCGCGTGATCTTCGAACTCGAGTGCAGGAACACAAAAACGATTGCCGCAACAATAATACGAATAATGCCTGTGTCATCCACTACCCATCTCATGAACTGGGATGGGGCTAGCATGCTGATTCGTGAATCTGACAACTACAAACGGAAGTGCCTCGAGTCAGCAGTGATCACGACTAGCGACACCGTAGAACAAAACAGTGGAATGTTCACACTAGCACGTCCCCTCTCTCATTTAATCCTTACCAAGATAATATTACACAATAGAGACCCCATACGACCCCCTTGAATTCAACTTCACTCATCCCCCTACCTAGTGCGTATGTCTGTGATCGTGTTAGACAATATTTAAGATTGTGTGTGCATCTGTAGGCATGTTTGTATTATATATGCTTTCTGCAGTGTAGAAGTATGAATGTGTCGATATGCTTTACAGACGTGTGTGTGCGTGTTTACTGTGATGAACATTTACTATGTGTATGGGCATATTTACTGTATACTGTATACAGTTTATATATGCTTATGGGCATATGTAGGTATAATTATGTATTGTTTGATAGGCGTTTAAATATGCATGCTGGTGTGCTCACGCGTGATGTTTTGTGAAGAGTCTTGTTTGGGTAGATGTTCTATGTATTGTTTATTCTGCTGTGTTTATGCAATCGCCCATGCATATGTATATGTGTGTGTATGTGCATGTGTGTGTGAGTGTGTGTATAATTGCATAACTGTTTATGTATGTTTGTGTGTGTGTTTTTGTTTGCATGTATGTGAGTATGTATATTTGTGTATGTGTATATTTATGTGTGTGTATGTATATGTATAAGTGGGGGTGTTTGCGTATGCGCGTATATGTATGTGCATGTATGTATTTGTATATGTATATATGTGTATGTGCATATATATGTGTATGTATGTGTATATTCTGTGTATGTGTGTATGTATGCATATGTATGTTTGTATATACAGTATATGTGTATATATGTATGTATATGTTTTGTTGGTTTATGTATGTGTGTGTGTGTGTATGTGTATGTATGTATGTTTGTATGTACTCTATCTCTCTCTCTCTCTCTCTCTTTCTTTCTCGCTCGCGCTCTCACTCTCATTATCATGGGTATTATTATTATTATTATTACTTTTATTAGTATTATTTGTATTAATATTATTAATAGTATTTTATTATTAGTGCTATATGTATTCTTATATATTTTCTTATTCGTATTATTATTGTTACCATCACCAATGTTATGATATTATTATTATCAATGCTATTGTTGTCAATAATATTATCTCCATATCATATGTTTACCTCGTTCCATTCTATCTCTCCCTCTCACTCTCGCGCTCTCTCTCACTCTAGCCCTCGCGTTCTCTCTCTCTCTCTCTCTCTCTCATTTAACATACCTTTGAAGAACTCCTCCCTCTTCTCTAGCTTTTCATACCTACCCCCTAAATTGCCCGAGTCCCTCGTTTTCGTTTTACAATTATACTAATCTCTTCCCTACTCCAGCACCATACCCTTCCTCTCTCTCTCAATATTACTATCATCACCACACCATAATGTCTCTATTGAATCTTATGGAATTTTGTATGAATATGTATTAGTTGTTAGCCTACAATTATTAATAATATTTATATTTTCTTTCATCTTTAAGTGTATTCAAGGGATATATGTATATATGTAGCCTGTACAGCCATTAAGATCGATCAATGTGTAGTTCATTCTCCTCTTTCCCATTAATATTATATGATCCTCTACACTTAATAGTTCCTACTACCCTCGCTGTCACACGCTTTCAACTCGAGATATTTGTCTTCTAAGACTCTTTATAAGCCCCAGTTCACACTTATATGCCATCCACCTTAACCCCCCCCCCCCCCGGTCCATTCAGATACCGCCCCTTTATTGTCCTCCCTCTCCCTCTCACTTTCCCTCTCTCTCTCTCTCTCTCTCTCTCTCTCTCTCTCTCTCTCTCTCTCTCTATCTCTCTCTCTCTCTCTCTCTCTCTCTCCCTTTTAATCCACCCTTGGAAAAAAAAAAATCCCCTCTTCTTTATACCTGTCACACCTTCAACCCTACCCACTAAATGCGCCAATCCCTCGCTTTCGCTTTACAATTCAGCTAATCTCTTCCCTACTTCCGGCTCCTCTCTCTCTCTCTATCATTCCATGTTCTTTATGGCTAGTACTGTACCACTATAAATTATATTAGCACTATCTTCACTGTTTTCATTATAATCGTTACGATTAATATTATCATCTGTATTAGTATTATTGATGTTAATATTATTATTAGGGGTTCGTCCCCTACGGGGAACCCCTATTGTAATCATTAAACCTGGAATTTCATCCAAATTCTTCTTACGCTCCGGTTTCGACGCAATAACTCCAGAACCGCTTTTTGGATCGGGATCAAACTTTCACAAGAGGTGCGTTTTTGTATTGGGCAACTTTTGATATGCTAAACATCCGGCATGGCGGCCAAACAGGTCCGTGGCAGCCGATTTCCCGAAAAACTTGACGCCTAAATACCGTCTCTCCCACTCACAGGAAACGACTGGGCTTTGGCATACGCACTCCCCTACTAATGCTCTGCAAATTTTATAGAGAAGGTTTTGCTTTTGCACGTGGGTTTTTTTCCGGCAATCTTGAAAAAACCTCGAATTCCACTTAAAATTCCACATTTTGAAAACTACGCCGATGATCAGAGCCATGCTTGCGTAGTTGGGTGAGGCTCGCAATTCCGAACGTTTTGATACCAAAAAAATATAAATGGGTGGAATAGTTTGGCCGCAGCATTGAAAACTGTCTATTCTTAAATTACTTTAAAACCGAATTCGCTACCCACACAAAGTTTACCGTCTACAGTCTATAGGCTTCCACGCATCCCCCAGTTTTGCTTAATAACATAATCTCTTTATTATTCAGTCCTATCTTTTGTTTTTTTATTTAACTCTCTCAAAACCGTTCGAGTCCCTACGAATTCCAGCAATTATTTAGCCAACCTACCTATACATACCTACCCTACCAAATAATAATGAAAAATTCAAATTTATTTTTGGTGAATGACAGAGTATTGGCTAAGGTTTTTAACAATTCCTCCCTTTGCCAAATGCTTAGTTTAATAACAATGATATGGACCTTTAAAGTTTTGGCAATTGCCCGTGTGACTCGTATTTTAACCCTCCTAAAGTGTTACCACGAAATACCGCTAGATCCTTTCTCAAAAGTCGCTAGCATGTTGCTACATAGCCAAACAATGTTAGGATAATGCTGCAATTTCTAAAGAGTTTTGGTTAGTTTGTTTTGCAAATTTTACAATGTAGTATGACTAGAATGTCTGAAATTTTCAAATTATCCCTAGTAAATGTCTCTAGATATAAAAGAAATGGATGCTAGATTGAAGTAAATAGCTCTACATTTAGCGGTAATATGTAGCTTTACAACTGGCACCACTGCAACCACCACCTCCCTCCCAGTATGTCTCCACAAAATACCGCTAGATCCTTTCTCAAAAGTCGCTAGCATGTTGCTACATAGTCAAACAATGTTAGAATAATGCTGCAATTTCTAAAGCGTTTTGGTTTGTTTGTTTTGCAAATTTTACAATGTAATATGACTAGAATGTCTGACATTTTTAAATTATCCCTAGTAAATCTCTCTAGATATGAAAAAATGGCTGCTAAATTGAAGTAAATAGCTCTACATCTAGCGGTAATATCTAGCGATACAACTGGCAACACTGCCTAGCCCTTCCTTCCTATCTTCTTCCTCCCTCATATGTATCAACAACCACTCTAGTGAACTTTCGGTATTTAGTTTATTCAGCTTAATACTATTTATCCACATAAAATAGAAACCTATCACGATTGTTGTCTAATACAACCATAGATAATGCTATTACATATTATTTGAACATGATGTCGAATTTAGCAGTTGTGTTTACCTTGAACAGTAATTGACAGTCTGTGACAGAACCGAAAGCTTCTCTTGCCGTGTAGTACTCAAAGAAAGCAGGGGTACTTAAGCCAAGTCAGAGATGCAGAGGTAACTTTCACAATGCATTATAACCTTAGACAGACACCAATATACCACTAAATCAGACAAATATCACTACAAAAAAGATAGGAAAATATTATATTAATGTCCTAGGTATTTGAAATTATGCAAATGAGTAAATTCCATTATGATATAACGATAATGGGATTGATTAGTATCTGGCAACAGTGTTGCACACAATTTTCTGAACGTATGCGAACTTCGGAGTATTTATCCCATTAATATACACATCTATCACTATTTAAATGTAATACAATCATACACAGTGCTATTACATATTATTTGAACATAATATAGGATGCTTTTTCCTTTAAACCATTTTCTATATCTATTCACGACAAATATAGGCCTAGCCTAGGCAGCACTACCGGTAGGTACGAATTTATCAGTTCGAATTTTGATTGAGAGTGGGATTAGGCCTAGGCCTAGCCTAGGGCTTAACATGGGATACTGTTTGGGGTTTGGGAATAGACTGAGGCTGCTTTAGGCCTAATTAGTAAAATTAGTCAAATCGAGACAATTGCATAGCCTAGGCCTATTAAGCAAATATTTTACCAATCTACAATAGGCCTAGTCTATTCGCTGTAAGTAGGCAAGAAATCATGACCTAGGCTATAACCTCTGTAACTAAAAAACAACTAGGCCTAGAGTGATCAAGCTAATATGTATATGTCGACCATTTGGGAAGAGTCAGTCAAGGAATAGCCTAGATGTGGAAATTTGCAGCCAATTTGCTCTAGCCCTATTTGATATACAGAGGTTAGAGGTCATTGTTGAGGCCCCCCCCTCATGACATATTGTCATCATCTTATATATTGCCAGCAGGGGGCAAATAACCGAAAAAAAATCGCCGTCAAAATAGACGCGAACTTAACCACGGCGATCGACACATGTAAACATGGCGGTGGAGCGGCGACGAAAGCTTGCCATCATGTTCCCGTCCATTTTGAATGCCGTTGGATACAATAATATGTTGAGGGGGGCAAACACCCCCATGACATATTGTCATCATCATATAATTTGCCAGCAGGGGGCAAATAGGCCTAACCAAACTGCGGCGATCGACCATGTAAACATGACGGCGGTGGCGGCGGTGGACGCTTGCGATCATGTTCCCGTCTATTTTGACTGCCATTGGATACAATAATATGTTGAGGGAAGGGCTTTGCGGGAATTTTTTTGGTTGTTTGCCCCCTACTGGCAATATATATGATGATAGCATGTCATGGGGGGGTGAGGGGGGCTTTCAACATATTATTGTATCGAATGGCATTCAAAATAGACGGGAACATTATCCCAAGCGTCCAACGCCGACACCGCCGCGGCTGCTGAAGAACAAGGAAATTAGCAATAGGTTTCATTGTGAACTGGAGGAAATTAATAGAAATAAGGAAGCTAGGCCTAGCGATGTAAATAGTCAATGGAATTTCCTTAATAATGACAATTATATGTATAGGTATAAAGTAAAAAGAATATATTTTACATAATTTATTGCATATCTTACATATTTAAACAAATATATATTAAAAATAGTTTAACCACACCACTGAGTTCCCCAAAATACTCTAATAGGGCTGGCCTGAAGAATTAGATCAAGATGGACAACCAATCAACACATGATAGGTAGGGAAGGGCAGGTTAACAACGGCGATCGACAAATGTAAACATGACGACCGTACACTCAGAAACTACATCCATCCCCATTAGCCTAACCTAACAACCTTACCTAACCTATCCTAGTATTATGGGTGGAGGCTGCCGCCCCCTAGACCCAGTACGTTGGATACAAAACTAACCCTCACGTAACACCTAGTATATGTCCCTAGTACCCAGTTCGTGGGATACCAAGCTAACCCTCACGTAACACCTAGTATATGTCCCTAGTACCTAGTATTTGGGATACAATACTAACCCTTACATAACACCTAGTATATGTCCCTAGTACCCAGTATGTGGGATACAAAACTAACCTTCACCTAGCATATGTCCCTCACTCAGTACACCTTTCACCCTCACTACCGTTCGTGAGTCTTCATACAACTTCATTATCACACGCACCAGCCACTCCTCTACGCCAAATTTTCTCCTAGCCTACTGCACAACTTCTTACTTTCAGTAGAGACGTGATTTTCCGGGCCCGTCGCAAGACCACCGTCTCAACAGAGCCGTCGCAAGATCATCACAGGACAGGAAAACAACACAGGCTTGCTCCAAGCCAGCACACATCTTACAAATATATAGGCTAGGCTATACAACTTCCATTTCATCGGAATAACATTCACCGCCAATTTAATTATCATAAGGATTATATAAATGCAATTCTGATATGAAATAACAATCGGTAAATAGCATAGCCTAGGCCTAGTCAAAGCTGGGGTTTGTTGTTGTTTCGTGGACAAAATTTAACCAAGCGTACTGTCCCACATTCATTTATTATCAACAATTGGATATACGTTACTGTGGGCTCTTATTACTCTACTTCCTAATAATAGGCAAGTAAATTATAACATAATGTTTGGATAAACAAATATACCGAAATAAATTAGAATGGAGAAACAGTAAGTTGAGTGAGATGTTTCAGCTTGCCGTCAACCCTTCTCCGGAGCTCTCTTGCCGTCGCAAGAGAATATTGGTGTCTCGCATGCTAAAGGTGGGCTTGCGACAGGACCAGAAAAACAGTTTTCGGAGAGATCTTGAGACGGGACCGGAAAAACACCTCTTAGATATCTTTCCTGCAGCTGCCTGACTATGAAGTTATCATACCTTCAAAGACTCTCTCACACTCACAGACCTTCATGACTTGGCCAAGCATTTTCAGGCCTCTTATAGCAGTTGCAAGGGGAGCCTAACTCTGAAATCACTAGATAGTGCCTCCAGAACCATAAAAAAGAGGAGAGGGCTTAATTAACACACTTCCCTGTTGGACTCCGACGCGAACTGAAAGCTCATCACTCAGTACCCTCACGTAACACCTAGTATATGTCCCTAGTACCCAGTACTTTGGATACAAAACTAACCTCCACCTAACACCTAGTATATGTCCCTAGTAACCAGTACATGGGATATAAAGCTAACCCTTACCAAATATCTAGTACCGTACTGTATATGTCCCTCACTCAGCTGTACACCTTTCACCCTCACTACCGTTCGTGAGTCCTCGTACACCTTCATTATCACATGCACCAGCCACTCCTCAACGCCAAGTTTTCTCCTAGCCTACTGCACAACTTCTCTGGCCACCTTATCAAAGGCCTTCTCCCGGTCTGCAAACACAACATCAGATCCCTATCTTGTAAGTACATACAGTACATACAGTATCTTTCCCTTATCATACCTTCTAAGACTCTCTCACAGACCTTCATGACTTAGTCAAGCATTTGCAGGACCCTTATAGCAGTTCCCAGGGGAGCCCAACTCTGAAATCACCAGATAGTGCCTCCAGAACCATAACAAAAAAAGAGGAAAGGGCTTCATTAACACAGAGCCCTGGTGGACTCCGACGCGAACTGAAAACTCATCACTCAGTACCGGTACATCTTTCACCCTCACTGCCGTTTCTGAGTCCTCATACATCTTCATTATCACACAAATACCTTCATAACTTGGATTGTGCCGTGTCCTAGCATGAAACCAAACTGCATATCGTCAATATCATACCTTCAAAGACTTTCTCACAGACCTTCATGACTTGATCAAGTATTTTCAGGCCCCTATAATTTTCCCTATCCAATGAGTCCCCTTTGCTCGTATACAGTATATAATGTACTTTTGTGCCATTCATCAGAGATTACTTCCTCTCTGATGATGAAGTTAATTAGCTCATTGAACACACCTACTCCTTTCTCACCTGAGGCCTTAATCATCTCAGCTAGAATGCCAGAGCATCCTGCAGCTTTTCTGTCCTTCATTAAGTTATTGCACTGCTTACAAAAGCTGGCACAATCACAGGGAGGGGGGAGTATTGGCTTTTCGTTGCTAAGCTTCTCTATTCCATTCAAATTCCATGTTGAATAATCTTTCGTAGTGTATCACAAACTTATTTTACAATGGAAAATAATGCATGAGGAGGGCTGGGTAGGCCTATTAGTATTTTGTGAAATAACTTAAATTAGGTTAGGCTATAGTATACTTCATTAGGTTATTAGGCCTATGAGAAACCAGGCCTAGGCCTAGCTTAATTTTATTTCACTGCTCAACATATTTTTTTTTTTTTTTTGCTTTTGAGCTCTGCATAGGGCTATATTCAGGTAGGCTTGGGTTTTAGTAAAATTGCATTAGGCTATGCTACATATTTTTACTTCTATTGGAAAGCACAGGCCTACACAATAGTACACATGTTAAAGAATTTAACCTAGCCTACCACAATTTAGCCTAGACTGAAAGAACAAACAAAAATAGGCTAGGCTAATTGCAGCTAAATAATTTAGCCTAGCCTCCACAATTTAGCCTAGACTGAAAAAACAAAACAAAAATAGGCTAATTGCAGTTTTGGTAAGAGTTGTAGTTGTGGGCATACCAAAAGCTTTGTTTATATAGCCTAGTCGCACGCTCGCAGTTAGGCCTACATTCGCTTCTAATTTAACTGCTGGGGTAAACTTAGTAAAAGCCACCCTCAATCCGCCGGCCGGTAACAAAACAATTTACCCAACGCCTGGCCGTGAGATACAATAATGGGTTGAAGGGGCTTTATCCCCCTATGACTTATTGTCATCATCATCTATATCACCAGCAGGGGCAAATAACCACAGTCAAATTAGACGCGAATGTAACTGCGAGTGTGCGACTACGTAAATAAAGGGGACGATAGACCTGCTACCACAACTCTTAACGCATTTTTTACTAATGTATTATATTTTTTTATATTTATGGCTTCAACAGTTGAAAGATGACAATTTTATGGTTTATTTTAGGCTATACAAAAACATTTGCTTTGTAACTTAGATACTCATATTTATGCTTATAATTGCAGTACGAGTGGGTTTTTTCTTTTTATATGTAGGCCTAGGCTAAACAAATGTTAGTTTTTGTTTTATAGGCTAAACTAGGCTGAATTTATGCTAATAAATATTAATTGGAGGGAGTAAATCTGTCAAGGAATAGCCTAGATGTGGAAATTTACAGCCAATTTGCTCTAGCCCTTTTTGAGATACAGAGGTTAGAGATCGTTGGATACAATAATATGTTGAGGGGGTCAATCGCCCCCCATGACATATTGTCATCATCATATATATTGCCAGCAGGGGGCAAATAGCCTAGGCCTAGCCTAACTACAAAAAAAATCGCCGTCAAAATAGACGCGAACTTATATTAACTACGGCGATCGACCATTGCCCGCACCGGCCGTCCCCCGGTTATTGTTGAAGTCCTGAGGAACCGTATGACTTTGACGAGCTCTTCCCTCCACTGTCTCCGCATCCCATGTATCGTCGTACGGTACCTCTTCCCCTCCACATCCTACATCTGGTCGTTCTACATATGCCTCCTAAGCCTCGCCTCGTCCCATCACTGAGCATGTGGATGGGCGTCCCTTTCTGGCTTCAAAGATGGATTCCTGCCGACAGCTCCTACTGGATTGTCTGGGGTTGGTTGATAAGGGCACCTCGCTTCAAGACATTGCTCTGGCCCTAGTACCGTGGTTTGTAGGTCTCTGGTTCACCACCTGATGACCTGCTATTGGGTTGTTGCCTTTACAGTGTTGCGGTTCTACGAATGACCTAGAATGAAAGTGACACGGTGGTGAATTTTAACCTTAACTATAAACTAATTTAATTGTGACATAGGATCTCCGCAACCGCGAACTTATATTAACTACGGCGATCGACCATTGCCCGCACCGGCCGTCCCCCGGTTATTGTTGAGGTCCTGAGGAACCGTATGACTTTGACGAGCTCTTCCCTCCGCAGTCTCCGCATCCCATGTATCGTCGTACGGTACCTCTTCCCCTCCACATCCTACATCTGGTCGTCCTACATATGCCTCCTAAGCCTCGCCTCGTCCCGTCACTGAGCATGTGGATGGGCGTCCCTTTCTGGCTTCAAAGATGGATTCCTTCCGACAGCTCCTACTGGATTGTCTGGGGTTGGTTGATAAGGGCACCTCGCTTCAAGACATTGCTCTGGCCCTAGTACCGTGGTTTGTAGGTCTCTGGTTCACCACCTGATGACCTGCTATTGGGTTGTTGCCTTTACAGTGTTACGGTTCCACGAATGACCTAGAATGAAAGTGACACGGTGGTGAATTTTAACCTTAACTATAAACTAATTTAATTGTGACATAGGATCTCCGCGACTACGGTAGGGCCGGAGTGGGCGAGTATTCGCCTGAGGTTGCCCCAAGACAAGACAAGACAAAATTCTAGTGCTGGTTTTACTCAGATTTTGTGAGTTTTAATTTAGCCTAGCCTAGGCCTAAGAGTTCAGAAAATTTGCAAAATGCACCCCATACTAGCCTACCCATAGCCTAATAGGCCTAGTGATTCTTTTTTGGCAGACCACCCACAAATCTTCATATAGCCTAGGCCTAGGCTAGCCTAAGTTCTGGAATGCATGTTGGAATAGCCTTCCTATAAACTGTAGGCTAGGCTACTTCCTTTTAATTTAAGTTTGATTCTTTGGAAAAATCTATTAGGCCTAGACCAGGGCAGGAAAGTAACATTTAAAATGACGTGTAAAAAGTCACCCATAAACGGCGGGCCGCTATGTTATTATAATTTGGGAGCTTATTTCGTCTGTTGATTGACTTTGTCCTTAATTGGGGATCCTATGAATTAGCACAGATGATGATGACTTACCGTACATCATAATACGTGACGGGCCGACGTGGGGGGGCAGATCCGCAGAGACCCCCTCAACATATTTGGTGTCCCACAGTAACTTTTAATAGGATGGATGTAGTTACCGGGTGTACGGTCGTCATGTTTACATAGGGCGATCGTCGCGGTTAACTTCGCGTCTATTTTGACGTCGATTTTTTTCGGCATATTTCATTTTATTCACTTCCTATTATATTTAGGCTACAATCTAGCTTTGGCACGACAATAACCCTAACCTAGTCTTTCTTAAAGATTCTTCTAACCTTCCAGTAGCCTATAGCCTAATTTAGGTAATTTTTAAAGGCACACAATTAAATGGTTGGTATTTTAAACGACACCACTGCAGTATTATGAGAAACAATTTATTAGAGATAATTGGCAACAATAGATTCGCCATATTTTTCTCCATAAGCTATAGTCCGCATGGAGGATTTTCGTTATCGACAAATTGAAAAAATTCCCACTTCACAGACAAAATAGACAAATACACCAAAAATCGGGGTGTTGGGGCAGCAGCCCCCACCCATAATAGCCTACTATAATAGGTTAGGTAAGGTTGTTAGGTTAGGCTAGGCTAATGTCCTTTCAAAGGGGTATAGGCCTATTAAATACTAGGATAGCCTATACCTGGTCAAGGGTAAGTCCTGCTGTAGTCAACTTGAATGCTACCTTAAATTGTAATATTAGACTAGGCATAGCCTATAGAAAAAATAGCCTAGCCTACTTATTTATTGTAGCCTATAATATAGGCCTAGCCCGGTAGAATGTAGAGTTCGGGCATACCGCCACCATTGTTTACACTGCGCAGAGCGGCGACGGAAGCTTGCCATCATGTTCCCGTCTATTTTGACTGCCATTGGATACAATAATTTGTTGAGGGGAGGGCTTTGCGGCAATTTTTTTGGTTGTTTGCCCCCTACTGGCAATATATATGATGATGACAACACGTCATGGGGGCAAAGCCCCCCCTCAACATATTATTGTATCCAATGGCATTCAAAATAGACGGAAACATTATCGCAGGTGTCCGACGCCGACACCGCCGCCGTCATGTTTACATATGTCGATCACCGTGGTTAAAGGCTGGTTCACACATAGCCGAGTCGGTGCGCGAGTCCAACACGAGTCACACTCGTCGATTATCGCCGTCGCTGGAGGCTGAGTCGGCCGCTAGTAGCAATTGTTCCCGAGTCAAGGAGAGTGTAACACGAGTTAACTCGATTCAATACGAGTCAACACGTGTTCATGCAAGAGTCTGTACGAGTAACTGAGAGTCAAAACGAGTGTCAAAATTTTGAAAAATAATGGCCACATTCCAGGGCACATAAACAAAGAGTATGGACGAGTCAACGCGATTGTTACACGGATCAACACGATTTTTATACGGATCAACACGAAAGACAACGCGTTGACTCTCGTTGGATCTCTGTTGCACACGTGTTGACTCGTGTTACATCCGTGTAAACTCTCGTTGATTCTTCCTACATTTTTGAAATAACGGTATTTCAAATGACACTTGCTTTTTCGTGTTACACTCGTGTTTTTTCTCAGTGGATCGTGTTTACTCTTGTTTACTCGTGTTTTTACTTGTGTTTGAATCGTGTAAACTCTGGCATCATGGGGGCACCAAATTTTGGCACTCACATTCGTGCTTTCTAATCTTGTTGATACGTGTTGCATGTGTGTTACATACGTGTTGTTGCGTGTAGACACGTGTTGCTTCGTCAACGTCGAAATGATGACGAAAAGCGACGAATCACCATGACCATAATATTGCTCTTCCTAGCATTTACCTCCAGATTCCGTTTTTCACACACTGTTCCAAACATATTTACCTGACCCTGCAACTCCCATTCACTATCGCTCATCAGAACTGTGTTGTCAGCAACAGTAGTACCGGTACTGTACTGTTGAGGCAACTTCTACTCGTTTCCTTCCCTTATCAGCGGTACACCAACATCCGCTGCTCTTCCTTGTATTTCTTTCATGACTCCATCCATATACTGTACTGGTATATATTGAACGACCATCGGGACATCACATACACCCTTGCTTTAACCCAACATTCAGATTAAAAAACTCGCTCTGTTAATTATCCACACATACTGACACCTTTGCACCCTCATACATGCTCTTAATTGCTTTCAGCAACTTGCCATCTACTCCGTATATTTTCAGTACCGGTACCGGTACTTTCCACATACCTTCTCTATCAATTCTGTCATAGGCCTTCTCCAACTCCATAAATGCAGCATACAACTTTTGTCGCTTCTCCAGATATTTCTCCACAACACATTTCCGGGCAAAAATCTGAGCTACACATCCTCTTCCCTTCCTAAGATGACTACAGTATGCTAACCGTTTCCCCAGCAATACTGACTGAAAATGCCCAAATATATTGCATGTCCTCCAGATTTATCTAAAATATGTAAAATTACACCAAATACCACTACAGTAGCACTGAAATCAATAAAACTCACTAACAGGATAAATAAATGGAAGAAATACTCAAAAAGATTAATATGTTAACCCTTTACCCAGCAATACTGACTGAAAATGCCTAAATAGATTGCATGTGCTCTTCAGATTTATACATACATACGTACATAACATTTTAAGACTGAGTGCTCCACACAGATGGGCAGTTTCAGTCTCTTTTCCTAATGGCGGCGTTCCAGGCAACCCTGTTAAGGGATGCTTTACTTGTCAAGTTTTTGGATTTGAGATCGGCACGTATAGTCCGATCCCAGGTCTTACTCGGTCCACCCCTTGGTGCAGCTCCCTCCGCAATCGCAGACCTGCATCTTTTCACCCAATTTTGTTCATCCATTCTCTCCACATGTCCATACCATCCCAGTTTACTTGTACGCATCTCCTCGCTAATACTCTTTATACCTAAACGTCTCTTCAGCTCATCATTTGTTATTCTGTTGACATCCTTTATCTGAAATATGTAAAATTACACCAATTACCAACTACATTACCAACAAATTTAATAAAGTACACTAACAGGATAAAGAAAATGTAAGAAATAGCCCTAAAGATGAATTTATCTATCTATCTATTGACGGACGCCTTGATCCCCGAAGGATTGGCCATGAACGAAACACCCCTATGCACCTCTGTCCCCAGTCAGTCGACGCCCCTCCTCCCATCCAGCACCGCTTTCACGCATAGGCTATACTTCTTAACTCCATCCTTCCACCTCTCTCTCGGTTTATTTCTCCCTCTGTCCTTCCACCTCACTCGTACACGCTCTTAGTCATTCTCTCGCTTCCCATACGTTCCACATGGCCGAACCATCTCAAGGTGTTCTTTTTCGCACTTTCCAGTACATTCACACCACACCTCTCTCGTACTTCCTCATTCGTCTGTCTATCCCTCCATGTAACTCTGCACACACTTCTCAAGTAACTCATTTCCATCCCTTTCACTCTTGGTTTGAATCTCTCCAACAACGTCCATGCTTCGCTTCCGTAAGTCAGTGTCGGGATTACCACACTGTCATGCAATGACTTCTTCAGTTCCATGCTGACCACCCTATTTCATGTTACTGCTTTCAGCATTCCTACAACCCTCTTCCCCTGTTGCACCCTCTCCCACACTTCTTCATCCATACTCCCATCTTTACTCTGTACACTGCCAAGATACTTAAATGAGCTGACAATATCCATAGCCTGACCGTTCAACTTCACCTCACACTCTGTGGCTTCACCCCTTTCGAAGACCATAACCTTGCTCTTCCCCGCATTTACCTTCAGATTCCATTTTTCGCACACTGTTCCAAAAATATTTACCAGACCCTGCAACTCCCATTCATATCATCAGCAAACAGCAGTACACAAACATCCACTGCTCTTCCTTGTATTTCTTTTATGACTCCATCCATATACTGTATATATAGAACAACCATCTGGACATCACACACCCTTGCTTTACCAAACATTCAGATCAAAGAACTCCCTCTGTTCATTCTTCACATACTGATACCTTTGCACTCTCATACATACTCTTCACTGCTTTCAGCAACTTGCCATCTACTCCATATATTCTCAGTACAGTACTTTCCACATACCTTCTCTATCAACTCTGTCATTCCACTCGTTGCCTTCCCTTATTAGTGGTACACCAACATCCACTGCTCATCCTTGCATTTCTTTTATGACTCCATCCATATACAGTTCAGTATATATTGAACAACCACGGGGACATCACACACCCTTTCTTTAACCCAAAATTCAGATCAAAGAACTCGCTCTGTTCATTCTCAACACATACTGACACCTTTGCACCCTCATACATGCTTTTCACTGCTTTCAGCAACTTGCTATCTGCTCCGTATATTCCAAGTACTTTCTACATACCGGTACCTTCTCTATCAACTCTGTCATAGGCCTTCTCCAAGTCCATGAAGGCAGCATACAACTTTTGTCCCTTCTCAAGATATTTCTCCACAACATATTTCAGGGCAAAGATCTGAGCTACACATCCTCTTCCCTTCCTATGATGAATACTGTATGTTAACCGTTTCCCCAGCAATACTAACTGAAAATGCCCAAATATATTGCATGTGCTCTTCTGATTTATCTAAAATATGTAAAATTATACCAAATACCAACTACATTAGCACAAAACTCAATCAATCACAGAAACAGGATAAAAACATAGAATAAATACCCCAAAATATGAATACGTTAACCCTTTCCCCAGCAATACTTACTGAACATCCACAAATAAATTGCATGTGCTCTCCAGATTTAGCTGAAATATGTGAAATTACACCAAATACTAACTACATTAGCACAAAAATCAATCAAGCACTTTAACAGGATAAATAAAATGGAAGAAATAGCCCAAAAATGAATTTATCTATAGCCTACCGGTATATATTGCCGGACACCTTGATCCCCGAAGGGGTGACCATGAACGAAACGCCTGCGTATTTCAAGCTCGCTTGAGTTATCACTCGATCGTCTTTTAGAGCTTTTTGGCCCGGGGTAATTACCACACCATCGCGTCATAAGGAGTTTGAGGGGGTTAAATTGCTAGATACATAGAGGAAGAGGAATGCCAAGTAAAGCTAAACAAAAATATATAAGATATTTTTAACATCTATCTATCATCTATTGCCTGACGCCGTGATCCCCGAAGGGGTGGCCAAGAACGAACCGCCCCCATGCACCTCTGTCCCCAGTCAGTCGACGCCCCTCCCCCCAACCAGCACCGCCTTCGTTCATGTACTTCCTCACTCCATCCTTCCACCTCTCATTCGGTCTATTTCTCCCTCTCTGTCCCTCCACCTCGCTCTCATACACCCTCTTAGTCATTCTCTCGCTTTCCATACGTTCCATATGGCCGAACCATCTCAAGTTGTTCCTTTTCACACTTTCCAGCACATCTACCTCCACACCACACCTCCTTCTTACTTCCTCATTAGTCTGTCTATCCCTCCATGTAACTCCGCACGCACTCCTTAAGTAATTCATTTCCACTGCTCTCACTCTTGGTCTGAGTCTCTCAACCAACGTCCATGCTTCGCTTCCGTAAGTCAGTGTCGGGATTACCACACTGTCATGCAAGGACTTCTTCACTTCCATACTGACCACCCTATTTCTTGTTACTGCTTTTAGCGTTCCTACAACCCTCTTCCCCTGTTGTACCCTCTCCCGCACTTCTTCATCCATAGTCCCATCTTTACTCAACACACTGCCCAGATACTTAAAAGAGTTGACGATCTCCATAGCCTGACCGTTCAGCTTCACCTCACACTCTGTGACTTCACCCCTTTCGAAGACCATAACCTTGCTCTTCCCCGCATTTACCTTCAAATTCCGTTTTTCGCACATTGTTCCAAACTCATTTACCAGACCCTGCAACTCCCATTCATTATCACTCATCAGAACTGTATCATCCGCAAACAGCAGTATAGGTAGCTTCCACTCAATTCCCTCCCTTTTCAGCGATACACCAACATCCACTGCTCTTGATAGTATTTCTTTTATGACTCCATCCATATATACAGTAAACAACCACGGGGACATCACACACCCCTGTTTCAAACCAACATTCAGGTCAAAGAACTCGCTCTGCTCACTCTCCACACGTACTGCCGCCTTTGCACCCTCATACATGCTCTTCACTGCTTTCAGCAACTTGCCCTCTACTCCGTATATTCTAAGTACTTTCCACAAACCTTCTCTATCCACTCTGTCATAGGCCTTCTCCAAGTCCATAAAGGCAACATACACCTTTTGTTTCTTCTCCAGATACTTCTCCACAACACAATTCAGGGTAAAAATCTGATCTACACATCCTCTTCCCTTCCTAAAAACCTCCCTGCTCGTCGCCTATCCATTTCTCCGTTCTCACTCTCACTCTCTCAATCACTACCGGTACCCTACTGTATACCTTCCCTACTACGCTTAGAAGACATATTCCTCGGTGGTTACCACACACTCCTCTTTCCCCTTTGCCCTTATATAGGGGGACTATTATGCCAGTCTTCCAGTCATCGGGTGCACTCCCCTTCTCCCATGCTAGTTTGCACATTTTCCATACCCATTCTATCACTATCTCACCACCATACCTCAACATTTCCCCACACACTCCATCTGTTCCTGGTGCCCCAA
>CM064525.1:33134036-33204583 GCA_032716605.1 Paralithodes platypus
CAAATAACCACAGTAAAGATTAGACGCGAATGGAACTGGCGAGGCCGTGGTGCAGACTACGTAAGATAAAGGGGACAGATAGACCTCCTACAACGACAACTCTTAACGCATTTGTTTCCTAATGTTAGTAGATAGATTTTTTATATTGGATGCGACTTGCAACAGTTGAAAGATGAAACAATTTTATGGTTTATTTTATGCTATACAAAAACATTTGCTTTGTAACTTAGATAAAACTGCATATTTATGCAAATTATAATTGCAAGTACACAAGAGTGGGTTTATTTCTTTTTTATAATGTATGGGCCTAGGCGAAACAAATGTTAGTTTTTGTTTGGGGGGAGGATATAGGCTAAACTAGGCTGAATTTATGCTAATAAATATTAATTGGAGGGAGCAAATCTGTCAAGGAATAGCCTAGATGTGGAAATTTACAGCCAATTTGCTCTAGCCCTTTTTGAGATACAGAGGTTAGAGATCGTTGGATACAATAATATGTTGAGGGGGTCAATCGCCCCCATGACATATTGTCATCATCATATATATTGCCAGCAGGGGGCAAATAGCCTAGGCCTAGCCTAACTACAAAAAAAATCGCCGTCAAAATAGACGCGAACTTATATTAACTACGGCGATCGACCATTGCCCGCACCGGCCGTCCCCCGGTTATTGTTGAAATCCTGAGGAACCGTATGACTTTGACGAGCTCTTCCCTCCGCTGTCTCTGCATCCCATGTATCGTCGTACGGTACCTCTTCCCCTCCACATCCTACATCTGGTTGTTCTACATATGCCTCGTAAGCCTCGCCTCGTCCCGTCACTGAGCATGTGGATGGGCGTCCCTTTCTGGCTTCAAAGATGGATTCCTTGCCGACAGCTCCTACTGGATTGTCTGGGTTGGTTTGATAAGGGCACCTCGCTTCAAGACATTGCTCTGGCCCTAGTACCGTGGTTTGTAGGTCTCTGGTTCACCACCTGATGACCTGCTATTGGGTTGTTGCCTTTACAGTGTTACGGTTCTACGAATGACCTAGAATGAAAGTGACACGGTGGTGAATTTTAACCTTAACTATAAACTAATTTAATTGTGACATAGGATCCTCCGCAAACCGCGAACTTATATTAACTACGGCGATCGACCATTGCCCGCAACCGGCCGTCCCCCGGTTATTGTTGAGGTCCTGAGGAACCGTATGACTTTGACGAGCTCTTCCCTCCGCAGCATCCGCATCCCATGTATCGTCGTACGGTACCTCTTCCCCTCCACATCCTACATCTGGTCGTCCTACATATGCCTCCTAAGCCTCGCCTCGTCCCGTCACTGAGCATGTGGATGGGCGTCCCTTTCTGGCTTCAAAGATGGATTCCTTCCGACAGCTCCTACTGGATTGTCTGGGGTTGGTTGATAAGGGCACCTCGCTTCAAGACATTGCTCTGGCCCTAGTACCGTGGTTTGTAGGTCTCTGGTTCACCACCTGATGACCTGCTATTGGGTTGTTGCCTTTACAGTGTTACGGTTCCACGAATGACCTAGAATGAAAGTGACACGGTGGTGAATTTTAACCTTAACTATAACTAATTTAATTGTGACATAGGATCTCCGCGACTACGGTAGGGCCGGAGTGGGCGAGTATTCGCCTGAGGTTGCCCCAAGACAAGACAAGACAAAATTCTAGTGCTGGTTTTACTCAGATTTTGTGAGTTTTAATTTAGCCTAGCCTAGGCCTAAGAGTTCAGAAAATTTGCAAAATGCACCCCATACTAGCCTACCCATAGCCTAATAGGCCTAGTGATTCTTTTTTGGCAGACCACCCACAAATCTTCATATAGCCTAGGCCTAGGCTAGCCTAAGTTCTGGAATGCATGTTGGAATAGCCTTCCTATAAACTGTAGGCTAGGCTACTTCCTTTTAATTTAAGTTTGATTCTTTGGAAAAATCTATTAGGCCTAGACCAGGGCAGGAAAGTAACATTTAAAATGACGTGTAAAAAGTCACCCATAAACGGCGGGCCGCTATGTTATTATAATTTGGGAGCTTATTTCGTCTGTTGATTGACTTTGTCCTTAATTGGGGATCCTATGAATTAGCACAGATGATGATGACTTACCGTACATCATAATACGTGACGGGCCGACGTGGGGGGGCAGATCCGCAGAGACCCCCTCAACATATTTGGTGTCCCACAGTAACTTTTAATAGGATGGATGTAGTTACCGGGTGTACGGTCGTCATGTTTACATAGGGCGATCGTCGCGGTTAACTTCGCGTCTATTTTGACGTCGATTTTTTTTCGGCATATTTAATTTTATTCACTTCCTTTTATATTTAGGCTATAATCTAGCTTTGGCACGACAATAACCCTAACCTAGTCTTTCTTAAAGATTCTTCTAATCTTCCAGTAGCCTATAGCCTAATTTAGGTAATTTTTAAAGGCACACAATTAAATGGTTGGTATTTTAAACGACACTACTGCAGTATTATGAGAAACAATTTATTAGAGATAATTGGCAACAATAGATTCGCCATATTTTTCTCCATAAGCTATAGTCCGCATGGAGGATTTTCGTTATCGACAAATTGAAAAAATTCCCACTTCACAGACAAAATAGACAAATACACCAAAAATCGGGGTGTGGGGGCAGCAGCCCCCACCCATAATAGCCTACTATAATAGGTTAGGTAAGGTTGTTAGGTTAGGCTAGGCTAATGTCCTTTAAAAGGGGTATAGGCCTATTAAATACTAGGATAGCCTATACCTGGTCAAGGGTAAGTCCTGCTGTAGTCAACTTGAATGCTACCTTAAATTGTAATATTAGACTAGGCATAGCCTATAGAAAAAATAGCCTAGCCTACTTATTTATTGTAGCCTATAATATAGGCCTAGCCCGGTAGAATGTAGAGTTCGGGCATACCGCCACCATTGTTTACACTGCGCAGAGCGGCGACGGAAGCTTGCCATCATGTTCCCGTCTATTTTGACTGCCATTGGATACAATAATATGTTGAGGGGAGGGCTTTGCGGCAATTTTTTTGGTTGTTTGCCCCCTACTGGCAATATATATGATGATGACAACACGTCATGGGGGCAAAGCCCCCCCTCAACATATTATTGTATCCAATGGCATTCAAAATAGACGGAACATTATCGCAGGTGTCCGACGCCGACACCGCCGCCGTCATGTTTACATATGTCGATCACCGTGGTTAAAGGCTGGTTCACACATAGCCGAGTCGGTGCGCGAGTCCAACACGAGTCACACTCGTCGATTATCGCCGTCGCTGGAGGCTGAGTCGGCCGCTAGTAGCAATTGTTCCCGAGTCAAGGAGAGTGTAACACGAGTTAACTCGATTCAATACGAGTCAACACGTGTTCATGCAAGAGTCTGTACGAGTAACTGAGAGTCAAAACGAGTGTCAAAATTTTGAAAAATAATGGCCACATTCCAGGGCACATAAACAAAGAGTATGGACGAGTCAACGCGATTGTTACACGGATCAACACGATTTTTATACGGATCAACACGAAAGACAACGCGTTGACTCTCGTTGGATCTCTGTTGCACACGTGTTGACTCGTGTTACATCCGTGTAAACTCTCGTTGATTCTTCCTACATTTTTGAAATAACGGTATTTCAAATGACACTTGCTTTTTCGTGTTACACTCGTGTTTTTTTCTCAGTGGATCGTGTTTACTCTTGTTTACTCGTGTTTTTACTTGTGTTTGAATCGTGTAAACTCTGGCATCATGGGGGCACCAAATTTTGGCACTCACATTCGTGCTTTCTAATCTTGTTGATACGTGTTGCATGTGTGTTACATACGTGTTGTTGCGTGTAGACACGTGTTGCTTCGTCAACGTCGAAATGATGACGAAAAGCGACGAATCACCATGACCATAATATTGCTCTTCCTAGCATTTACCTCCAGATTCCGTTTTTCACACACTGTTCCAAACATATTTACCTGACCCTGCAACTCCCATTCACTATCGCTCATCAGAACTGTGTTGTCAGCAACAGTAGTACCGGTACTGTACTGTTGAGGCAACTTCTACTCGTTTCCTTCCCTTATCAGCGGTACACCAACATCCGCTGCTCTTCCTTGTATTTCTTTCATGACTCCATCCATATACTGTACTGGTATATATTGAACAACCATCGGGACATCACATACACCCTTGCTTTAACCCAACATTCAGATTTAAAAACTCGCTCTGTTAATTATCCACACATACTGACACCTTTGCACCCTCATACATGCTCTTAATTGCTTTCAGCAACTTGCCATCTACTCCGTATATTTTCAGTACCGGTACCGGTACTTTCCACATACCTTCTCTATCAATTCTGTCATAGGCCTTCTCCAACTCCATAAATGCAGCATACAACTTTTGTCGCTTCTCCAGATATTTCTCCACAACACATTTCCGGGCAAAAATCTGAGCTACACATCCTCTTCCCTTCCTAAGATGACTACAGTATGCTAACCATTTCCCCAGCAATACTGACTGAAAATGCCCAAATATATTGCATGTCCGATTCAGATTTATCTAAAATATGTAAAATTACACCAAATACCACTACAGTAGCACTGAAATCAATAAAACTCACTAACAGGATAAATAAATGGAAGAAATACTCAAAAAGATTAATATGTTAACCCTTTACCCAGCAATACTGACTGAAAATGCCTAAATAGATTGCATGTGCTCTTCAGATTTATACATACATACGTACATAACATTTTAAGACTGAGTGCTCCACACAGATGGGCAGTTTCAGTCTCTTTTCCTAATGGCGGCATTCCAGGCAACCCTGTTAAGGGATGCTTTACTTGTCAAGTTTTTGGATTTGAGATCGGCACGTATAGTCCGATCCCAGGTCTTACTCGGTCCACCCCTTGGTGCAGCTCCCTCCGCAATCGCAGACCTGCATCTTTTCACCCAATTTTGTTCATCCATTCTCTCCACATGTCCATACCATCCCAGTTTACTTGTACGCATCTCCTCGCTAATACTCTTTATACCTAAACGTCTCTTCAGCTCATCATTTGTTATTCTGTTGACATCCTTTATCTGAAATATGTAAAATTACACCAATTACCAACTACATTACCAACAAATTTAATAAAGTACACTAACAGGATAAAGAAAATGTAAGAAATAGCCCTAAAGATGAATTTATCTATCTATCTATTGACGGACGCCTTGATCCCCGAAGGATTGGCCATGAACGAAACACCCCTATGCACCTCTGTCCCCAGTCAGTCGACGCCCCTCCTCCCATCCAGCACCGCTTTCACGCATAGGCTATACTTCTTAACTCCATCCTTCCACCTCTCTCTCTCGGTTTATTTCTCCCTCTGTCCTTCCACCTCACTCGTACACGCTCTTAGTCATTCTCTCGCTTCCCATACGTTCCACATGGCCGAACCATCTCAAGGTGTTCTTTTTCGCACTTTCCAGTACATTCACACCACACCTCTCTCGTACTTCCTCATTCGTCTGTCTATCCCTCCATGTAACTCTGCACACACTTCTCAAGTAACTCATTTCCATCCCTTTCACTCTTGGTTTGAATCTCTCCAACAACGTCCATGCTTCGCTTCCGTAAGTCAGTGTCGGGATTACCACACTGTCATGCACTGACTTCTTCAGTTCCATGCTGACCACCCTATTTCATGTTACTGCTTTCAGCATTCCTACAACCCTCTTCCCCTGTTGCACCCTCTCCCACACTTCTTCATCCATACTCCCATCTTTACTCTGTACACTGCCAAGATACTTAAATGAGCTGACAATATCCATAGCCTGACCGTTCAACTTCACCTCACACTCTGTGGCTTCACCCCTTTCGAAGACCATAACCTTGCTCTTCCCCGCATTTACCTTCAGATTCCATTTTTCGCACACTGTTCCAAAAATATTTACCAGACCCTGCAACTCCCATTCATATCATCAGCAAACAGCAGTACACAAACATCCACTTCTGTTCCTTGTATTTCTTTTATGACTCCATCCATATACTGTATATATAGAACAACCATCTGGACATCACACACCCTTGCTTTACCAAACATTCAGATCAAAGAACTCCCTCTGTTCATTCTTCACACATACTGATACCTTTGCACTCATCATACATACTCTTCACTGCTTTCAGCAACTTGCCATCTACTCCATATATTCTCAGTACAGTACTTTCCACATACCTTCTCTATCAACTCTGTCATTCCACTCGTTGCCTTCCCTTATTAGTGGTACACCAACATCCACTGCTCATCCTTGCATTTCTTTTATGACTCCATCCATATACAGTTCAGTATATATTGAACAACCACGGGGACATCACACACCCTTTCTTTAACCCAAAATTCAGATCAAAGAACTCGCTCTGTTCATTCTCAACACATACTGACACCTTTGCACCCTCATTCATGCTTTTCACTGCTTTAAGCAACTTGCTATCTGCTCCGTATATTCCAAGTACTTTCTACATACCGGTACCTTCTCTATCAACTCTGTCATAGGCCTTCTCCAAGTCCATGAAGGCAGCATACAACTTTTGTCCCTTCTCAAGATATTTCTCCACAACATATTTCAGGGCAAAGATCTGAGCTACACATCCTCTTCCCTTCCTATGATGAATACTGTATGTTAACTGTTTCCCCAGCAATACTAACTGAAAATGCCCAAATATATTGCATGTGCTCTTCTGATTTATCTAAAATATGTAAAATTATACCAAATACCAACTACATTAGCACAAAACTCAATCAATCACAGAAACAGGATAAAAACATAGAATAAATACCCCAAAATATGAATACGTTAACCCTTTCCCCAGCAATACTTACTGAACATCCACAAATAAATTGCATGTGCTCTCCAGATTTAGCTGAAATATGTGAAATTACACCAAATACTAACTACATTAGCACAAAAATCAATCAAGCACTTTAACAGGATAAATAAAATGGAAGAAATAGCCCAAAAATGAATTTATCTATAGCCTACCGGTATATATTGCCGGACACCTTGATCCCCAAAGGGGTGACCATGAACGAAACGCCTGCGTATTTCAAGCTCGCTTGAGTTATCACTCGATCGTCTTTTAGAGCTTTTTGGCCCGGGGTAATTACCACACCATCGCGTCATAAGGAGTTTGAGGGGGTTAAATTGCTAGATACATAGAGGAAGAGGAATGCCAAGTAAAGCTAAACAAAAATATATAAGATATTTTTAACCCTCTCACGACCATAGGACGCAGAGGTTGCCAGATTAGCAATAAGAAAAAGATTACTCTCACTGTTATAATTACCTCTCCAAAATTAGTTTTCTGCCCACAGCTAACTCAAAGACAACTGCAGAGGTTGAAGTAAACAAACTAAAGGTTTATAGATACCCCTGACGGTAACAAAAAGTATCCCTAATAGGCTCAAAAATCGCGTTCTGCCCGTAATCCCCGAAGGGGTGGCCAAGAACCGCCCCCATGCACCTCTGTCCCCAGTCAGTCGACGCCCCTCCCCCCAACCAGCACCGCCTTCGTTCATGTACTTCCTCACTCCATCCTTCCACCTCTCATTCGGTCTATTTCTCCCTCTCTGTCCCTCCACCTGGCTCTCATACACCCTCTTAGTCATTCTCTCGCTTTCCATACGTTCCATATGGCCGAACCATCTCAAGTTGTTCCTTTTCACACTTTCCAGCACATCTACCTCCACACCACACCTCCTTCTTACTTCCTCATTAGTCTGTCTATCCCTCCATGTAACTCCGCACGCACTCCTTAAGTAATTCATTTCCACTGCTCTCACTCTTGGTCTGAGTCTCTCAACCAACGTCCATGCTTCGCTTCCGTAAGTCAGTGTCGGGATTACCACACTGTCATGCAAGGACTTCTTCACTTCCATACTGACCACCCTATTTCTTGTTACTGCTTTTAGCATTCCTACAACCCTCTTCCCCTGTTGTACCCTCTCCCGCACTTCTTCATCCATAGTCCCATCTTTACTCAAAACACTGCCCAGATACTTAAAAGAGTTGACGATCTCCATAGCCTGACCGTTCACCTTCACCTCACACTCTGTGACTTCACCCCTTTCGAAGACCATAACCTTGCTCTTCCCCGCATTTACCTTCAAATTTAGTTTTTCGCACATTGTTCCAAACTCATTTACCAGACCCTGCAACTCCCATTCATTATCACCCATCAGAACTGTATCATCCGCAAACAGCAGTATAGGTAGCTTCCACTCAATTCCCTCCCTTTTCAGCGATACACCAACATCCACTGCTCTTGATAGTATTTCTTTTATGACTCCATCCATATATACAGTAAACAACCACGGGGACATCACACACCCCTGTTTCAAACCAACATTCAGGTCAAAGAACTCGCTCTGCTCACTTTCCACACGTACTGCCGCCTTTGCACCCTCATACATTCTCTTCACTGCTTTCAGCAACTTGCCCTCTACTCCGTATATTCTAAGTACTTTCCACAAACCTTCTCTATCCACTCTGTCATAGGCCTTCTCCAAGTCCATAAAGGCAACATACACCTTTTGTTTCTTCTCCAGATACTTCTCCACAACACAATTCAGGGTAAAAATCTGATCTACACATCCTCTTCCCTTCCTAAAACCTCCCTGCTCGTCGCCTATCCATTTATCCATTCTCACTCTCACTCTCTCAATCACTACCGGTACCCTACTGTATACCTTCCCTACTACGCTTAGAAGACATATTCCTCGGTGGTTACCACACACTCCTCTTTCCCCTTTGCCCTTATATAGGGGAACTATTATGCCAGTCTTCCAGTCATCGGGTGCACTCCCCTTCTCCCATGCTAGTTTGCACATTTTCCATACCCATTCTATCACTGTCTCACCACCATACCTCAACATTTCCCCACACACTCCATCTATTCCTGGTGGTTTCCCCAACTTCACTCTTTTCAAGGTTTCCCACACTTCTGACCTCCTGATCCCCACCTCTTCTTCCACTACTTCTCTTCTTCTCCCTCCCATACCATATCCAGCTATGTTTGCTGGCTCTTCATTCCTTACATTTAGCAACTCACTGAAGTACTCCCTCCATCTTTCGACTCTCTCTTGCTTCTCGGCTAGCATTCTCCCATTCTTATCTTTCACACCCTTACTGTTTCCCTTGCTACCTTCCCTAACTTTCTTGACTTCTTCCCAGAACAGTTTCTTACTCTCCCTCCATTTTACACTCAGGTGCTCGTTTCTGTCTCTCGGAATCTTCATTCCCTCTACTACCCAACCACTCTCTATATGCTTTCTTCTTTTCTTCCACAGCTATTCTTACCTCTTCTGTCCACCATGCTGTACCTTTCACTCCCCTCCCTCTTCTCCTCACTCCACACACCTCCTCACATGCTGCACAGATCTCATCCTTAAACACCTTGCTCATCTCCTCCACTTCCTCCATAACTTCCAGGTCGAACCCACCTAGTCGTCTTTCCACTGCGCTCCTGTACTCCTCCCTGACTTCCTCCTCCTGCAACCTCTCCACCCTCTTCACCATTCCACCCTCTCCTCTCGCCTCCCTCCAGCTCTCCTCACCCACTTCTTTTGTATCCTAACCTTAGCTACCACTACATAATGATCAGACAGACCCCCTCCAATACCCCTATACACCCTAGCATCCATCACAGATTTCTTCATTCGTTCATCCACACATACATAATCAATCAATGACTTTCGTTCCACCACTGTCTTATCCTTCATCGTCAACATCCGTTTCCACGTGTACCTGTGGATCATTCTGTGTCGGAAGGTGTTGGCTATCCACAGCCTCCTCCCCACACATACGTCCACAAGTGCACTACCATTCCCATTCACCTCTGATGGTACCCCCCACCCTCCCACCACTCCCTCAACTTTCCTATCACCCACCTTACCATTCATATCCCCAATCAGAAATATTCTTTCGTTATTGTTAAAACTTCTCCAGGCACGCCTCCACATTCATCCAGAACTTCTCTTTCTTTCTTTCAAGTATATCCTCTGTCGGGGCATACACGCATAAAATCAATACAATATTTTTAACATGAGGTTGCTTATAATAATTTGTACCTCTGCAGTTTCTCCATGGCTAACGAAAAAGGTCACATTCCTAAGAAACCCCAACCAAAAAGGCCAAGCTTCTGTACAGAAAAAATGCCACACCATTACCCTTATGGTGACCCTATCAAATAATCAAAACAACCACACTTCTTAACCCAATTCCCGCGGGGCCCCTCATATGACGGAGACGATTTTCCGGCTATTTTGTAGCCTGTGAGCCAGGCCAGCTTTTGCAAGCAGCACGGATGGACGTCAGCCGGAGCCTACAGGCCCCGCCACGACACTGAGGTTTGTGTGAGAGAGAGTTCACTTATGTGCAGCGTCACACATAGCGAAAACAGAAAATAATTGGTAATTATTAGCGATTTCACCTAGGCCTATCGGATTTGGTAATTTTTAGCAATTTTGCCCTTCGTTTGCAAGATCATTACAAGAAAACCAGACGTCTTACAGGGATGATTCAGGAGTAATTTGAAAGCTATTACCGTACTTTCACGAATACATAATTGTATTACGCTCTGGCTTTTGCTTATGCATGAAAATGAGCAGGGAATGAAGGCAATTTCGGGCAATTATGCCTACTCGTACAGGAGTCCTTGGAGCGGCTTCGGTCGCGCCGGGAATTTCCACACCTCACACCACACACACACATCACACAGTTTTTCCTACACCGAGAAATGACTCTCCGGCTGTCATTTCTCGAAGACTTCTTCCAGCCGGAGACATTGAGAGCAACCCAGGACCCACCTACACATACATATGTCCAACTTGCTCAAAACCCATCACTCCGAGTCGCCACACTAATGGTTCAGTTCTCTGCAATTCATGCAGGAACTGGACCCACTTCACCTGCACAACACTTGCCTCCAAGAAACACTACACGAACACCTGGACCTGTTCCTCATGCCCCTCCCTCTCCCAGTCAAATCCCTCGCCTAAAACCCGTCCACCTCTCCTCCCCAACCCACCTAACCTTCCCATATCATCCACTCCCCCCCTAAAACCTGTCCACCTCTCCTCCCTAACCCACCTAACCTTCCCATACCATCCACATCCTCAACTCAACATACCACACCCCATCCTAATCCATTCCAACCCCCATCTCCTGCTCCCCAATCCCCACCCCCACCTCACCCATCCCACCCCCCACCCCCTCCCTCACCCCCACCCCCACCCCCCCCCTCACCCCTACCCCATCCTCGTGCAGCAGCACCCAACATACATCGTGCACATAACATTAACATTCTCCAATTGAATATAGATAGCATCAACACAAAGAAACACGAACTCTCACACTTCATCAAACAACACAACATCCACATTGCCATCTTACAAGAAACAAAACTCCGCACAACACAAAAAACACCCACATTTCATGATTTCACCACCACCAGACAAGACCGGGCTGTCGGCGGAGGCGGTGGACTCATCACCCTGGTACACAAAGAAATATCATACATAGTTACCAGTGTACAAACCAAATCCCTCCTCCCCCCAAATGATAACACAACAGAAATACAATCAATTAAAATACGCACTGGCAACAACTCCAACATAACCATCATAAACACATACATCCCCTACAGTACCAAATGAATACAGACCACACTTACAACACATCACAAACACCCCACACATCATCCTGGGTGGTGACTTCAACGCCAAGACGTCGGCCTGGTTTGTCGACAACCCTGACACAGACAGAGGGCTGGTACTACAAAACCAAACTGTTAACCTCATCATCCTTAACGACATCCATCAACATACCCATATTCCTCACCAAGCCCTCTATAACCCATCATCTCCAGACATCACCTTTTGCTCCCCAGAACTCGCCCCCACAACATCCTGGAGGGTGGTCAGAACCTTAGGCTCTGACCACCTCCCGATCATTATCACCACCAAAACCAGACTCACCCCAGCTAACCACAAACACACATACACCAATTATAAAAGACCTAACTGGGAAGCATTCACAAATGAGACAGAACAACACTTCACAACTCTAAACAGTACACCCATCACTAACATCAACAATGCTGTACACATACTCAATAAAACTATCCAAAACACTGACAAGAAACACATTCCAAGAGGTAACAGAAAAAGACACAACACCAAATTCACACCAGAAATTCAAACCTCATCAGACAATGCGACATACTGAAACACTCCCCAGCACCCCATACACAAGACATCACACAACAAATCCAAGCACTCAACACCCAAACTAACAACAAAATACAAGAACAACAAAAACTAAATTGGAATAACTTCCTACAAACACTTGATCACAAAACAAACCCCAAAAAACTCTACAAAACACTAAACAGCATCACACTTTCCAACAGCAACACAACACAATCACATGCTGCAATCACAACAACAGACTCTACTCCTTCATGTAAACAACAAGCAAACACTTTCATCAATCACTTCTCACATGTCAGTCACCTAAAACCTCACAAAGACGACCGACGTGTCATCCGACGTAAGAGACAATTCCCCACAGACCCTGACTATACACCCTTCACCAATCACCAGACAAAGCATTATCATCAACAATCTCAAGCACTCACCCGCTTGTGGCCTAGACAACATAAGCAACATACACCTCAGACACCTGGGACCACAAGGCATACAAGCACTCACTAACATATCAAACTACAGTTATTCACACAACACAATACCAGACATTTGGAAGCATGGTCTCATCACCACATTCCCCAAACCCAACAAAGACCCCACGCTACCCTCCTCGCACCGCCCCATCACACTCCTCTGCTCCCCCTCCAAAGTCATGGAACGCCTAGCATTACAACTAATTACACCCGACCTACCCCTAGCTCCAACACAACATGGCTTTAGGCCACTGCACTCCACAAACATTCTTCTCACAGACCTTACACAAAGAGCTTTTGACGGCACCAACTCAGCTAGACCACCACACAGATCACTATTAGCCACACTCGACATTAGTAAAGCCTTCGATGCCATCCCCCGCTACAACCTAACAAACAAAATCTACAACACAAACATGCACAACAACACAAAAAGGTGGCTGGCCAACTTCCTAGCAGGCATATGTGCACACGTATCTTTTGCCGGTCAGTCATCTAAAATCAGAAACTTTCCAAACGGAGTCCCACAAGGATCCGTCCTATCGCCCGCACTCTTCAATCTGTAAATGCACGATATAACTACACCCAATACGCCCCAAATAAACTTAGCCTCCTATGCAGATGACATAACACTCACATGCACACACCATGACCCAAAAAGAGCAACAGATCTCCTTCAACCCTATCTCAACACACTACATGGCTGGTGCACTACAAACAGACTTAATCTACCCCCAGCCAAATCCACCGCAACCCTGCTCACAAGCTGGACAGGAGAACACAAATACATCCCTCAACTCACCATAAACAACACACCCCTAACACATACACACACACACAAAATCCTAGGAGTAACATATGATACTCATATGACATTCAAACAGCACACCACAAACATTAAAAAGAAACTGACACCCAGACTTAACGCCCTCAGCTCACACAAAATTTGGACACAACAAAGAAACTACCACCACAGTATATAAACAATACATAAGATCAGTGATGGAATACGCAAGCCCAGCCTGGGCTTCTAACCTAGGTGAAACACATCATAAGACCTTACAGACTATTCAAAACAAAGCCCTGAAGATCATTACAGGCTGCACAGCTACTGCACCCACAGATCACCTACATCAAGAAACCAAAATCCTCAAAGTCAAAGACCATCTGGACATGAGAGGCACTCAATTCCTGGCAGCAGCCTCCACGAACCAAGACCACCCACTAAACTACATGGCAGCACACCCACAGACACCAAGAAATATCAAAACAACACCCAGCACACGGTATCACACACAATTACTGTCCTCTCTCCCACCCCGAACCACCTTCCAGAAGCACATCCATACTCATATCTCTCGCCGATCCATCCACTCACTCACAGACAACACGCAGCTGCAAGCACGACCTCCCGAAATCCATCCTTCCAAATCCTCCCTTCCTCGCGAGGACAGAGTCCACCTGGCCAGGCTGAGATGCGGACACCATCCAGCTCTCCTGAGCTATCAGAAGAGACTGGATGACTCCGTTGTCGATGCCTGCCCGGGAGGTAACACAGCACCCCATACCATTAAACACATAATAGAAGACTGCATTTCACACAACCACTTACGCCAACAACACAATCTACACTCAATGAAAGCTCTGTGGGAAAGCCCGATCATGGCCATGGCCTTCCTCAGGGACTCGGGGCTGTTCGGCCAGGCAGCTTAAGGAACAACAACAACAACAACAACTCGTACAGGATTAATAGCTTTAACCCAAAATGGTCACACTCCTTAATGGTCTAAGTGGCCATAGCCAAAATGGCTACACCATATTCCTTCTGTACTTTCTCCATGCCCGATGAGATACATGATATTTTGATATATGTGGCACAGCCCTTGTATCCAACACAATACCCTGCGTGCAATCCCGCTCGAACCCCGCACAACGTTGCTTGCAATTTTAATTATTTGTATTATTATTATTTTTATTATTATTATAATTATGATTTTATTAATTTGTACTAGTAGAGTTGTTAGAGTGTACGCATGTTTGTATGTCTGATTTTGCTGGTTCCTACTGATGTATTCTACCCATATATAGGCTAAGCCTCCCCTCCCCCAATGCTTATGCCCCCTCCCTGTCCTGTCTCTTCCCTCCCACTCCTCCCCCGCCACCAGTCTTGACGGATATTTAACCCTTAACCAACGGCGCACGACATATGTCGAGTTAAATAAATATGGACTATGTGGCGGTGCACCACATAAGTCGAGTGCCATTTTCAGCACGTAATGTTGCTCCGAGAGAGAGCTGAGCAGTGGGACGAGCGTAGTAACCTCATGACCGCTCCCCACCACGGCCGTGGGTGTACTGAGCTGTATTTCACCCTTCTCCACCTCCTCTCACTCGCTACATAGGGAATTATGTAAGGAAATTACCTTTTTTTAGGGTTTTTGCACTCGTGTTGCACGATCGTTGCAAGAGAACCAGTGGTCGTACAAGGATGGTTCGGGTGTCATTGGAAAGCTCTGTTTATGCCCTTTCAGGGATAGATACTTGTTTTACGCTCTGGGTCTTGTTAATGCATGAAAATTAGCACGGAAACAACCCTATTTAGGGTAAAAACCCCCCGCTGGGCGGCACAGTGTAAAATACCCTACCACCCGCTCTTTGTGTGTTAAGGCCTCCTATGTACCAGTATTTGTTAGTGACCTGATGAAGCTATCTGCGAAACATTGTCAATAAAGTGCTCTTCCTCAGATGGTGTTTTTTATCCACTGGATGACTCCGTTGGTGACGCCTGTCCAGAATGTAACAAAGCACCCCATACTATTAAACACATCATAGAAGACTGCATTCCACACAATCACTTACGCCAACAACATAATCTACACTCCTTGAGAGCCCTGTGGGAAAGCCCGGTCTCGGCCATGGCCTTCCTTAGGGACTCGGGGCTGTTCGGCCAGGCAGCTTAGGGAACGACAACAACAACATGTTGAATGTCATTATGAAACCATGCTATTCGATGTGTGAAGTATCCATTGTGATTAAGAGTCAAGTACATTGCGTTTATTAATCTAAATTATCTAAATTATAATGTAGCACTCAGTTGTAGATATAACTTATTATTTTACACGCCTTTGGATATTGACTTTCCAGTATACTTTCAATGTAACTATTCCCCTTGCTGCACATATTCTCATTTTTTTTTATATCCCATACTCCTGCCTCCTAATTATTATATTCCACCATCAGCTTCATCTTTGTTCCCCCACAGTATTCCTAATTCTTTCGTCTTACTCTCGATTTATTCGCCCGTGTTATACATACCCAATTAGTTTTGTCCGCACTATTGTGTATTGTTTAGAATAGGCCTACAGCTAAAACCTTTGCCATTGAAGATGCCAATAAAAACATTATTTGACAGTATGATAACGTCCCTGACCGAAATTATTAATCAATATAATTTAAATTTCACATAGAAGAAATTGAAGATCAAACATATAAATAATCTTCAATATTGACGATCAAATACATTTGTTTGAATTTATTGTTTATGATAAAATAAACTACTATATTTACAAGTTATTCAAACCACACACGAGTCACCAAGTTCATTAGTAAATAACCTATTTCACTGTTGGTGGGTCCATTAACGACCTTATTGTGATCTTGAACTTTTACTGTTTAACGAACCTGCTCCATAGATTACCTGATCAAATAGCCAGTATAGATCACTGTCTGTCAAAAAAATACAATTATTGTCTTACCTTGGCATATGAATAACATGAAAGGCGTGTGTTTATTTCATCTATCTATCTATCTATCTATTGCCTGACGCCGTGATCCCCGAAGGGGTGGCCACGACGCCCCTCCCCGTAACCAGCACCGCCCTCGTTCATATACTTCCTCACTCCATCCTTCCACCTCTCCTTCGGTCTACCTCTCCCTCTCTGTCCCTCCACCTCGCTCTCATACACCCTCTTAGTCATTCTCTCGCTTTCCATACGTTCCATATGGCCGAACCATCTCAAGTTGTTCCTTTTCACACTTTCCAGCACATCTACCTCCACACCACACCTCCTTCTTACTTCTTCATTAGTCTGTCTATCCCTCCATGTAACTCTGCACGCACTTCTTAAGTGATTCATTTCCACTGCTCTCACTCTTGATCTGAGTCTCTTCTCAAACGTCCATGCTTCGCTTCCGTAAGTCAGTGTCGGGATTACCACATTGTCATGCAAGGACTTCTTCACTTCCAAACTGACCACCCTATTTCTTGTTACTGCTTTCAGTGTTCCTACAACCCTCTTCCCCTGTTGTACCTTCTCCCGCACTTCTTCATCCATAGTCCCATCTTTACTCAACACACTGCCCAGATACTTAAAAGAGTTGACGATCTCCATAGCCTGACCATTCAGCTTCACCTCACACTCTGTGACTTCACCCCTTTCAAAGACCATAACCTTGCCTCTTCCCCACAGTTACCTTCAAATTCCGTTTTTCGCACAGTGTTCCAAACTCATTTACCAGACCCTGCAACTCCCATTCATTATCACACATCAGAACAGTATCATCCGCAAACAGCAGTATAGTTAGCTTCCACTCGTTTCCCTCCCTTTTCAGCGATACACCAACATCTACTGCTCTTGATAGTATTTCTTTCATGACTCCATCCATATATACAGTAAACAACCATGTGGACATCACACACCCTTGTTTCAAACCAACATTCAGGTCAAAAAACTCGCTCTGCTCACTCTCCACACGTTTATTTCATGACTTTGTCTATTAAAATGAAAACACGCTGTACATCCTTTTTTATTATTTTCACTCCAACACCTAACACCTCCAAACGAAAATAATGAAAGCATGTATTACATCTCAAGATTATACTATTTATTATGAAATAATTATAACCATCTATCATATTATTTTAAGGTGTTTTAGTTACAGTATCTAGATTTATATGGGGGACTGTACATTACAGAGGTCAGAAGATCATTCACCCCTATGACGTATTGTCTGGTCAGATCCTGTCACACACATTCTGCTGAAATGACACTCTCTGTACTTTCTCCAACGCCATCTTGTAACCACGGGTAGCCATCTTGTAACTGGGAGGTGAATTATAGGTGTGGCTTGGAGGTGGTGAGAAGGTGAGAGATAGGGAGAGCAGGCAGATAGAATCGAACATCCAGGGTGATAACATATACCCAGAGATACCCTCTTGAGTTAGGGTTTACTCTTATATTACTTTATAGTACTTCTGTATATCTATCAGATTGTTACTTAAATATATCAAAGTGGTTTTGGACCAGAGATCTTTAATTATATTCCCTTTACCTATATCTATCAATATAATATATATATATGGTAATCGGTGGTGACAGCATTATAACTACTTATATATATCAATCGATTAATCTATCATCAACGAACAGAGAGAGGCCATCGACACCTTCAGTCAGCCTTATATAGAGTCAACAGTTAACCCTTATCATAAATATAGGATCGTAACTCAAAACGTCCTAATACTCCTACCTGGAGTTAACCCTATGAATACATTTGACTACTCCGAATAGTCTTACGTAACACATGTGATCCACCAAAATTCGACCCTGGGTTACCACACACAAATTTTAAACACTCTAACCATTACCCCATCAACATAGTTATAAGTACAGCACATGACTTCGATTAATATCCATTTATCGAATACTGAACATTAATCTTATCATGTACTATACCCAACCGTATTTATGAATAGCCTAATGATGAAGTAAGAGGAAAGGATATCCATGGTAGTAGAGTCATTTTCAGAGCTTCCGTGACCGTGTTTAGGATACCAAAGTTTCTCAGTGAATTTAACAAGGGCAACTGATACTAAAAAAAATAAGCCCCCATACACCTCACCAAAATGACGGGAAATTTGTTATTTTAGACGTTTTTCAAAATGGCCGCCGCCGTCATCTTAAATTTTTTATAAAGTTCTATTTCTTGAAGTGAATGGCCAAAAATGACAATTTTGGTGTCTATTCCCACTAATTTTGGTGTCAGAAGATCAATGGCATGGCACAATTAAAAAATAATTAATAAATAATTACCAAATAATTAAGTAAATAAGAAAATCATTAATAAAATCAATGGGATGGCATAATTCATGATTTAGAGTCCCATTAACCTCAAATCTAAGACAAATATGATGTTGTTAAATCCACTGAGAAACTTTGGTGTCCTAAATTAATAAAACATGAGACCTACTGCATTAAGATGCACTATCACTGCTGGACAAATATGATGCACAACTGTCAGAATCACTTCCGCTGTCATCATCGCTGCTCTCCATTTGTGGATGACTTGGAGTTTTTAGAAGATCCAGGAATGATGGAAGTGCAGGTTGGGTATAGCGTACTGGGAGGCATAAGCCATTTACAAGGTGCCATCCATGGCCAATTGGTGATGGATGATTCTGAAGCTGGAAATTCTTCTGCAGATATGTGAGGTAATTGGTGCGCTCTAAGTGTGGTCGTAGACTGTCAGAATCAGGTACCAGTCTGATGATCTTCTTTTTCTTGAGTACTGACCACTTTGCTGCTCTCACCTCTGCTAGGGCCTTGTGTTTGGTTGGTGTCACAATAGATGTACCGGATAACAAATTTCTGTAAGTCATTGATGATTTCCTGTGTGACTGGGATGATTGTGCCACAACTTTTAAGGAGGTTGCGAGCTTCTGATGATTTTTCTACACGGTCAACAATAGTTTTCTTGCCTATTCCATAAAAGCCGGAGTTATGGTCGCATCCGGTAAGAACATAAAGTGGGATCAAAGACTCCGCCATTGCCTCACTACACAAACACCGAGCATTTATCAGCTGAGATTTGCGTTTCAAGCACAAGAGTCCTGATATTTGCCGAGCCACATAGGCTGCCTGAACGTAGTTATCAGTATCTTCAGTGTCTATGACAACTGCTTCTGTATACCCTTCTGACCGCAGCTTACCATAAAGAGTGAACAGAGCTGTGTCTGCTTCTGCATGGGCGTATGTGAGATTCTGCAAAACTTCATCTGTGGTGAGATTCCTTGCTGGTTTGCCAACAACACAGTGTATGAGCTGAATAGTGGTTGTAGATGCCTTTCTTTTGAAAGCAGCCTTGACAAATGCTTGAAGGCGAACTTTATTCTCTGGCTTACCAAGAAGAGCATGAAAGTCTCTATTAGAAGGAAATTTGTCCTCTGACTTCATAAACACATTGTAAATGGACTGATTTTTTTGACGGTGTTGTCGTTCATTATCTTTGATGGAGAAGTCTTGCTCGTACGAGTCATTAACCAAGATAACACATTCTGCATTCGAATGTCTATTCAGGAACTGTGTCCAGATGTTGTTCATCCGTTATCCTTGGTCTGATGGGTGGTTCACCACGCTTGACTGTTTTGTATGGTTCAATTCTTTGCATCTGGCTCCCAAGTTCTTTGAGGCTATCAGAGAGGTACGAAGGCAAGGTTCTATTTGCAACTGGTCTATCATCATCTAGGGTAGGTAGATTTAGCTTAGGTAGGTCTGGCTGAACAAACATGACATTTGTACGATGTGATTGGCCACTTCCAGTCAAAGTGTCACTTTTGAAGTCATCGTTGTCGACTATACATATTGCCGGTGATCCTTCAGAAAGTTCAAAAGGACACTCAGTTGAATGCTTCAGGTCAGTAACTGCCCAGAAATCTCTAAGCAAAAGCACATCATTGTAACTGATTCCCAGGCCATCCTTATGTAATATGCCTACCATTTCTCTGCTCTTTGACATACCATGTAGCAGTACACCGAGGTTTGTCTCAAATGCAGTACGTCTTCCAGTGATGTAGCTGGTCAAAATAGATGCAATTGATCTGACTTGGGGCTTGTCATCGACTTCAGACTTTGTGGGGTGCTTTAACCAAGTGATGAGCTTCAAGAGGAGATCATTCAGGTCTTCATATTCTTCTAGCTAATGTATGTATGGAGGCCAAGGAACAGTTTTTGTTTTGATGATCTGATCTCTGAGTCGCCCAGCTACATTCTTCACCAGCTGATCGTCACTTACACCTAGAGAGGATATTGCAGCCTCAAGATATGAACCTGCAGCTCTTGCATCATATACCAGTTCACTCACATTCTTCTGACCTCGTTCATGAAATGCTATGTCATCTCCAAATTCCTTGATCAGAATTTCCTTCACGAAACTGGACTTTGCTGTGGAATAGTAACCATAATTTGAAGTAATGCCTTTGTAATCCTTTACAAGACCTTGCAGTGTACGGATTTCATGATCTTCAAAGATAACTTGACGGACATGATGAAAGAAGATATTTTGGGCCTCTCGAAGATTAACATGTTGCAGATGCTCTGTTTTTTCATCAGGAAAAGACTCCTTCAGAGGGTTGCTGACATAATTGCGCCAACATTCACGATGATAACGAATTTCCAATCCAAACGCCGTTCGTCTGCCTGGGATAGATGCAAGTAGGGTATTCAATCTTTCTCTTATAGGCTCATCTGACAAACAAACTGTATGCAACTTGAACCGGTTCCATGCGTCTACTGTTGACAGCAGCAAAAGTTTGGACTTGCCAGGATTACTGGTTTTTTGTGGTCCTTTCATACACCACATACAGAAATTCTTATCATGAACCACTCCAGTACTAGAACGAAGCTTTTTAGGCACATTTCCTGGGAGTTGTTGACTTGAAGTTGATGCTTGAACTTCTTCCTGTTCAGATTTCCGTTTACGATTCTGTGCTTGCTGAATATAGCGATTACTACTGATCTGGGTGTAACATTTACTATGCATGTACAGGCCTTTAGGCCCCTTGTCCCACTCCACTGCTGCATAGGCATGCTGAAATTTATCAAGTTCCTTCCACCGAAAACACTTGCTCCTTAGATTCTCCCACTTTGTATCAGATGTCTTGTCCGTACTATCATCAGCTATACAGGGATGTTGACATAATATGCATTTTAATCCAGGTCCTGGGTCAGGCACATCACTAACTCCTCTACGTTCCATGCTTATGATTCTTCACGCCAAATTCGATGCAACAAACCTGAAAAAGAAGGAATTGATCAGTCAACATTCTTGGTTTACATTTTAAATTATATATTATATTATTTGAGTAAGTTTCAGAGGATCCGTGACCGTGTTTAGGATACCAAAGTTTCTCAGTGGATTTAACAACATCATATTTGTCTTAGATGTTGAGGTTAATGGGACTCTAAATCATGAATTATGCCATCCCATTGATTTTCTTAATTATTTTCTTATTTTCTTAATTATTTGGTAATTAGTTATTAATTATTTTTTAATTATGCCATCCCATTGGTTTTCTGACACCAAAATTAGTGGGAATAGACACCAAAATTGTCATTTTTGGCCATTCACTTCAAGAAATAGAACTTTATCAATTTTTTAAGATGATGGTGGCGGCCATTTTGAAAAACGTCTAAAATAACAACTTTCCCGTCATTTTGGTGAGGTGTATGGGGGCTTATTTTTTTTAGCATCAGTTGCCCTTGTTAAATTCACTGAGAAACTTTGGTATCCTAAACACGTCACGGAAGCTCTGAAAATGACTCTACTATGGGGCACAGATCATATAGACCGACCTCGCTACGAAATATCCCTGAACATGTAAAAATATCAGGTTATCACGCACCTCATTTGTTAGCTACGTATATATTTGATTAACATTGTTCTCTCAAACAGTTTCGCTTCTGAAACTCAATAAACATTGCTTCATCTTGCCCACATCAACCATTAGTTATATTTTAGTTTTCATCTCTCAGCCCACTTCACCTTTCCTTCACATATTCCACCAAACAGGTAGTAGCTTATCTCACCACACAATTTATATTACTTAACCCTTCCTGGCCAGTATCGGAGACTCCGGAGAGAGAAGAGGGCAATATATATCCCACCAGGGAAAAACACATTTACTATAATACCGACACAGAATACCAGGTCCAGTGCTGCACCTTTAACGCCTTCTGTACCGGCGCTGACTTTCAAACATTACTCTGCCTACTATTAGACAATTGTATTACGTTTAAAATGGGCCTCTATAAATCGACAGGCTTTGAACTATCTCACTTAACCATCCTTACTACCACAGATCCTCATGGTTTTGTCCTGTCTCAAATTACCTTCCTAATATTCATTAATGATCTCCTCAACTGTACCTCTAGTCTTATTGACTTCTAATCTGACGATTCTACCCTACACTATTCAACTAATTTTTCACTTTAACCCATCATGCAATCACTTCAGAGGCCACACAACTAGGTCGTTGAACGTCAATCTTCTGATTTGTCAATTATTTCTGATTTAGGGCAGTGAATATCGTGTTACTTTCAATGCCTCCAAGACCCAATTTCTTCATTTAAGTAATGGTCGCAATCTTTCACAACTCTATCAATTACTCTTCAATAATACACATATCAACCCTTCATCTTCTTCCAATATTCTTGGTGTATCATTTTCACCCGACCTTTCATGGAAAGATCATATTACCACTCTTGCTAAGACAGCTTCCCAGAAATTAGGTGTGCTCAACCGTCTATGTGGGTTTTTTCACCCCGCACAGCTTCTTGCTCTGTATAGGGGCACAGTGCATCCATGTATCGAATTTTGTTCGCATGTGTGAAGAGGTTTCGTCAATACCGCACTTCTCGAAAGAGTAGAGCCAAAAGCCTTTCGCCTAATCAACTCACTTCAGACTTACTAGTTCCCTACAATCTCTTTCTACTCAATAAACTCGCCCGTCGGGGCAAAATCAAAATCATTCTTTCTACATTCTTTCACTCTTCTATCACTATTACAACAATCAGTGTTCTTCAGAGCTTTCTCAGTGCATTCCTCCTTCCATGCGTAGAGTGCGAGGCACCTGCCTTTCAAAACATTTCCACCCCTATTCTGTCCAGCTCTCCAACTCAAGAATTGGCAAATTTTTTCATTTTTTTCTCTATTCAACAATAATATTGAACGCTGTAACTCTCTCCTTCAATCAATCTTTCCTTCGTCCTATGACTTGGACTGTTTCAAGCTTCGTGTGTCCAGGCATGTTCACCCCAACAACCATTGAATTTGGCTCTGTCCCTGTTTTAGCTATGGAGGAGACACTCGTTACAGGCAGCCTGCCTTTTGTCTCCTTCATCTACATAGGAAAAAATAAAGTCCGAGAGCTTACTTACACAGCAACTTTGACCCAATCTAGGTTCCCGTGAATCCTCAACACCCTTACGATGTTCTGGAGATCATTAATTAAATATTTGACTGTATTGTTTATTGGATTATTATTATTATGTCTCTCTTCTGGCATAATAGTCCCCCTCTATAAGGACAAAAGGGAAAGAGGAGTGTGTGGAAACCACCGAGGAATATGTCTTTTAAGCGTAGTAGGGAAGGTGTACAGTAGGGTTGTGATTGAGAGAGTGAGAGTGAGACGGAGAAATGGATAGGCGATATTCAGGGACGTTTTAGGAAGGGAAGAGGATGTGTAGCTCAGATTTTTACCCTGAATTGTGTTGTGGAGAAATATCTGGAGAACCTACAAAAGGTGTATGTTGCCTTTATGGACTTGGAGAAGGCCAGAGTGGATAGAAAAGGTATGTGGAAAGTACTTAGAATATACGGAGTACATGGCAAGTTGTTGAAAGCAGTGAAGAGCATGTATGAAGGTGCAATGGCGGCAGTACGTGTGGAGAATGAGCAGAGCGAGTTCTTTGACCTGAATGTTGGGTTGAAACAGGGGTGTGTGATGTCCCCGTGGTTGTTTACTGTATATATAGATGGAGTCATGAAAGAAATACTAGGAAGATCAGTATATCGCTGAAAAGGGAGGGAAATGAGTGGAAGCTGCCTATACTGCTGTTTGCGGATGATACAGTTCTGATGAGCGATAATGAATGGGAGTTGCAGGGTCTGGTAAATGAGTTTGGAACAGTGTGTGAAAAACGGAATTTGAAGGTAAATGCGGGGAAGAGCAAGATTATAGTCTTCGAAAGGGGTGAAGTCACACAGTGTGAGGTGAAGTTGAACGGTCAGGCTATGGAGATCGTCAGCTCTTTTAAGTATCTGGGCAGTGTGTTGAGTAAAGATGGGACTATGGATGAAGTAGTGCGGGAGAGGGTGCAACAGGGGAAGAGGGTTGTAGGAACGTTGAAAGCAGTAACAAGAAATAGGGTGGACAGTATGGAAGTGAAGAAGTCCTTGCATGACAGTGTGGTAATCCCGACACTAACTTACGGAAGCGAAGCATGGGGGTTCGGGAAGAGACTCAGACCAAGAGTGAGAGCGGTGGAAATTGGTTACTTGAGAAGTGCGTGCAGAGTTACATGGAGGGATAGACAGACGAATGAGGAAGTAAGAAGGAGGTGTGGTGTGGAGGTAGATGTGCTGGAAAGTGTGAAAAGGAACAACTTGAGATGGTTCGGCCATATGGAACGTATGGAAAGCGAGAGAATGACTAAGAGGGTGTACGAGAGCGAGGTGGAAGGACAGAGAGGGAGAGGTGCACCGAAGGAGAGGTGGAAGGATGGAGTGAGGAAGTATCAGTTGCCCTCTGACCCTTGACCAGTGCGGACGTCCCCAGTGACCGCTAGTGAACCTGTTTACCCTTAGTGAGGTCCTAGTGAACTTTCTTAGTGATGGCTGTTGTTGATGAGTCTGCTGTCTCCTCCCATACTCTCCAGCTTTGCAAGAAAGACTGGAGAGTGTGGAGCAGGAGATTCAGTGTCTCAAAGATGAAAATTTGGCCTTGAGACTAGCTATGGCGGAGAAGAAGTGTGAGGCTACCGGAAGTGTTCCCAGGGATCGTGAAGCCCCTTGGAAAGTGGTGTCAACCAGTGCAACGGCCTGCAAGCTGAAAAGGCAGCCACTCAAGACCCACAACAACTTCAGCACCTTGGCTGATGAGAGTGATGGCGAGGAAGTGGCGATCATCGAGGCAGTGAGAGGGGAGGGGGGGAAGTCTGCTGCTGTTGCTGCTACAACTCCTGCTACACGCCGACAACGGAAAAAAGCTAAGTTCATTGTCGGTGATTCAATGGTTAGGTACCTTGACGGGGCTACTAACACTCATGTTAGTAAAGTTGTCTGCCTACCTGGAGCCGGAGTCGGGAGGGTGGCAGAGAAGATGGATGGTGTCCTAGAAGTGGGTGGGGAGGACCCCATCATCTTCATCAACGCGGGATCCAATGACATATGGAGATGCAGGACTGAGGAGTTGCTGACCAAGTACCAGGAAATGCTGGAGAGGATCAAGGAGAAGGGTGGATTTACTGTGGTACACAGTATCCTGCCAAGAAGAGGGGTACGGAAGGAATGGTCCTCCAGGGCTATTGGTGTAAATAGCCGGCTGGAGAAGTATTGCAAGGCAAAGTCAATACCATTCCTAGATAACTGGACCCACTTCTATGGTAAGGATGAACTGTATGCCCAGGATGGAGTACATCTTTCTCGACTAGGAGTTTCGACCTTGGCCAGCTCACTGGACAAGATTGTTGCGGGTTTCGTTAAAATAACCTGGGTGTGTAAGTAAAATACTGTCTCCATATAGAGCAGGTACTTCATGTGACAAACCAGTGAGTAAAATAGAAATAATCAGTCAAGATAGTGCGAATATAGTGATGTGTAATAGTAGTATCGATAACACTACACATGTAACTGATAGTAAAGATGAGATTACTGATAGAGTAGAATTTCCGTCTAGAGCTAGTAGTTCAACAGGAAATAATAAGTTAGCTAAAAACAATAGAAAATTAGTTGCAAATAAAAGTAATAGGTTGAAGGTATATTATACAAATTGTAGGAGTTTATGTAACAAAATGAACGAACTTAGAGCACTTGTTAGCACAGAAAATATAGACATAATAGCGCTAACTGAAACGTGGATTAATACAGAATCTAGGCATTTTTTAGCAGAATTTGATATTCCAGGATATAGTTTGTTTAAATATGACCGAACAAGTAGGAGGGGCGGGGGTATAGCAGTGTTTGTCAGGAGTACATTAAAAAGCTGTATTAAATCAGGTATTAGACTAAATAATGATAATGAAAGTGTTTGGGTTGAGGTTAACGAAGGTAGTGAGACCATAGTTATTGGAGTTATATATAGACCGCCTAATATGAGTAGAAATGGCGGAACATCGTTATGGGAGGAAATTAAAATAGCATCAAGGTTTAGCAATGTGTGCATTATGGGGGATTTTAATTTTCCGAACATTGATTGGCAGCACCAAATAGGCGACTCCGATTCAGTAGAGTTTATTGAGGTAGTACAAGATAGTTTTTTATTTCAATTCATAGATACGCCGACTAGAGGTATTAATATTCTTGATTTACTTTTCAGTAACAATGAACATATGATAAATAATGTAGAGATTGGTGACCACCTAGGAAATAGCGATCATAAATCTATTTATTTTAATATACAATAGACAGGGAATGCTAAAGAGAATAGGACACTTATCCCAGATTTCAGAAAAGCCGATTATGGTGGGCTAAGAAGAGACTTAAGGGTGGACCCTATTGTTAAGCAATTAAGTCAGGATATGCCAGAGTTAAACTTGCCACCTACATATAACCAGTTTATTGCTTCACTCCACAATGCTCAAAATAAATATATCCCTAAAAGAAAATTTAGATCGCCGCAGAACCAACCAAAATGGATGACTAATAAGCTAATAGATATTATAGGAAAAAAGAAAGGAATATATAGAAAAATAAAGAAAGGCGAAAATCATCTACATATATACTATCAGACTCTATCAAGACAGGTCAAAAAGGAAATCAGGAAAGCAAAAAGAAATTATGAAATAAGGATAGCCAGTGACTCAAAAAATAACCCTAAAGCTTTTTACCAACTATATAAATCTAAAGTTAGAGATGTAATAGGTCCCCTAAAAACTTCAATAGGAGAAATAACAGAAAATGATTTAGAAATGTGCAGTACATTAAATAGTCAGTTTCTTTCCGTTTTCACTAATTACAATTTGGCACAGATTCCAGAAGTCAATATGGTATATAGTGATAGTATAGAAAATATGTTAAGTACAGTTAGTATAAGTAGAAATGATGTGCTTAAGGAAATTGACAGACTGAAACCTCAGAAATCGCCTGGTCCTGACGAGGTATATGCTAGAGTATTAGAAGAATGCAGAGATGAGTTAAGTAGCCCATTAGCATTTTTATTTAACAAGTCTTTAGAAACAGGTTTAGTTCCAGAAGCTTGGAAGCTTGCAAATGTAGTTCCGATCTTCAAAAAAGGTGATAAATCGACAGCATCCAATTACCGTCCCATTAGTCTCACATCAATCATAGGAAAGTTGCTAGAGTCTATTATTGCTAGGAAAATTAGAAGCCATTTAGACAAATTTAACTTAATAAATTCTTCTCAGCATGGATTCACTCAGGGACGTTCTTGCCTTACTAATTTGCTTAGCTTTTTCTCAGAGGTATATGAAGCAGTAGATAGTGACAAGTCATATGATATTATTTATTTAGATTTCAGTAAAGCTTTCGACAGAGTCCCTCATGAGAGATTGATGAGAAAGGTTGAGGCACATGGAATAGGAGGATCGTTGTTGGGATGGATTAGGTCATGGCTAATTGGTAGGAAACAGAGAGTCAGCATAAATGGTACGAAGTCAGAGTGGGGAGCAGTCAAAAGTGGTGTCCCCCAGGGATCGGTATTAGGGTCCCCTGTTGTTTCTTATATACATAAATGACCTAGATTTAGGTATGACTAGTAGGATAAGTAAATTCGCAGACGATACTAAAATGGGGAGATCAATTGATTCAGATAGCGATATAGAGTGCCTCCAAAGGGATCTAGATACCTTACATGAATGGTCAGTAAATTGGCAGATGAAGTTTAACATTGAAAAATGCAAGGTATTAAAGATAGGGAAGATGCAAACAAATGTTAAATATAAACTAGCTAATTTAGAATTAGAAAATTCAGACTGTGAGAAAGATCTAGGTGTGTTTGTTAGCAATGATTTGAAGCCTAGAAAACAGTGTATAAGCGTTCGTAATAAGGCAAACAGGATTCTCGGGTTCATCTCTAGGAGTGTGAGTAACAGAACTGCTGATGTTATCTTAAAACTTTACTTGTCATTAGTGAGACCCCATATGGATTATGCTGTCCAATTTTGGTGTCCTTATTACAGAATGGACATAGATTCATTGGAGAGAGTACAGCGTAGAATGACAAAAATGATCCATAATATTAGAAATCTTTCGTATGAAAAAGGTTGAAGAAATTAGGTTTACATTCGTTAGAGAGACGCAGAGTTAGAGGGGATATGATAGAGGTGTTCAAGTAGGTTAGTGGGATTAACAAAGGGGACATGACAAATGTACTAAAGCTCAGTGATAGCGAAAGAACTCGTACCAATGGTTTCAAATTAGATAAATTTCGTTTCAGAAAAGATATAGGCAAATATTGGTTTGGTAACAGAGTTGTAGATGGGTGGAATGGACTACCAAGTGCTATAGTGGGGTCTAAAACGGTAGGGAGCTTTAAGATAAAATTGGATAAGCATATGGACGAGAAGGGTTGGGTGTGAAGGGGGATCAGCCGGGTTGGGCCAATCAGCACTCTGCATACCCCCATAATCCTGCGTTAATCTCTAACCGTTTTGGTAAGATGATCCTCAGGGTATTAGAGTGTTGAGCCTATAATTGGGCTTTGTAATTGAACTGGGGTTGTGTGGGACAGGGATCTGCCTTGCTTAGGCCAATCGGCTTTCTGCAGACTCCCATTTTCTTATGTTCTTATGTTCTTATATGGATGAAGGCGGTGCTGGTTGGGCGTTGACTGACTGGGGACAGAGGTGTATGGGGGCAGTTCGTTCGTGGTCACACCTTCGGGGATCACGGCGTCAGGCAATAGATAGATAGATAGATGTCTCTCTACTCACATATAATATTAGTTTACTTTTACACTTATAATAAAATAAACTTTTTAGTTTTTGTAAGCACAAATATATTGCAGCATCTTTACATACATAAGGATTGACTTAGTTTCACGCAAAATTATTTAATCTCGTACTCATTTATCACCTACAGTATATGGTTATACGGAAAGCCTTTTGTATCATTAAATCCCGTCCACTCTCCGACTCTGCGATCTCTCTCTCTTCGCCGCAATGTTGCATCTCTCTTGCTATTCTACCGCTACTACAATAGTCAGAGTTCCTCAGAGCTCTTTCAATGTATATCACCTCCTCTACGTAGGGTACATAGTACCCGTTTTGCAACACAATCCCAGCCCTACTCTGTGCAACTCTCCAACCCAAGAGTGAAACGATACTTCCAATCTTTCTTCTATTCAATAGCTGAGCTTGGAACTCTCTCCCTGAATCCATGTTTCCCTCATCCTATGACTTAAATTGCTTTAAACTCCGTGTGTCCAGACATTTTGGCTCGAAAATTCCTTGATTTTGACCCTGTCACCCTCTCAACTCTGGGGGAGGCACTCATCACAGGCAGGTTTGCCTTTTGTCTCCCTCATCCACATAGATAAGAAAAAAAAAACATACAATATTTCATTAATATTAATGTTGGCTATTTCCTTGCTATTTAGGATGAAGATGGCTTGTGGGTAAGACAAAACGCGTCCCCACTCAATAAAAATATATGTACGGTACTACGCTGGTTATACTGTCTACGCTTCCCTCTTAACAAGAACATTGCTTATATATATATACCCTCATTGTTCCCTGATTCAAAAGCATTGTAAGAATATTCCAATATTCAAAATATGCTACACGGGGGCAATGCCTAGCGAGTTAATTGCTCAATAGGTGGCGTTCTGAGAGTGAGGGTCCGAGTCTAGGGGATGAGAGAGTGAAGCACTGAGGAGAAACAGGCTCAGATGTGGGGCTGCTTCGAGTTGTGAGTGGGCTACCGGAGCCCATGCATTGTGCGAAGGCAAGATGGCGGGGGCTGGTTGTACCTGAAAGTGCTTCACATGTCATATTCCCTAGACTGGAACGAGACCTCACAGGTTCCACCGTGTTGAACAGTTGAATATACAGGCTCTCAGCCTATGCCCGAGAGGGAGTAAGTGGGTAAAAAAAAAAAAATATATATATATATATATACAGTATATACAGTATATATATATATATATATATATATATATATATATATATATATATATATTATATATATTGTTTATTTAATGACAAATATAATAGTCAAGGCTAGGACACGAACCTTTACAGGCAGGAGGTCTGTCACCATTACCACTGCGATGGTTAAAAGGAAATATCTGGTACTTTTACCTGTGTTTCTCCCCAACCATACACGAATGGGGGACAGACTTTTAGTCGAAATCCGGCTGGTGGGGGAGATACACAGGTAGAAGTACCAGATTTTTCCTTTTAATCATCGCAGTGGTAATGGTGACAGATATGACTGTATCGGTTCGAATCCTAGCCCTGGCTATTATATTTGTCATCAAATAAACAACTTGTCATGCTTAGGAGAACCGGATTTCTATTTAAAAACTGTCTGTAATATATAGAGAGAGGGCTGGAGGAACAGATGAGTGATAATGATAATTATAATATAAATTGAACACATTGAAATAAAGTACATCAACACAAGATAGACTCGCCTACTAGAGGTAATAATATCCTCGATTTAGTTCTCAGTAATAATGAACAAATGATAAATAATGTAGAGATAGGAGACCAACTAGGAAATAGTGATCAAAAATCAATTTATTTTAACATACAATGGACAGGAAAGGCTAAAGAGAATACGACACTTATCCCAGATTTCAGAAAAGCCAATTATGGTGGATTAAGAAGAGCCTTAAGAGTTGATCCATTGGTTAAACTATTAAGTGGACCCAGGTGCGCTAATGAACATACTCTCTCTCAGATACCTGTCTTAACTCAGGATAATTTGACAGCTACATATAATCATTTTATTTCTTCACTCCACAATGCGCAAAATAAATATATCCCCAAAAGAAAATTTAGATCAATTATTATGTTCCTTCCAACAACCAACTATACTCCTAAAATCGATTAATGAAATTTACAAACACATGTGGCAGTCCGTGGATTCGAATCCAGGATGCTCACACCGAAAACAACACCTTATGCATCGCACCACAGAACCAACCCAAATGGATGAATAATAGACTATTAGACCTTCTAGGAAAAAAGAGAGGACTATATCGAAAAATTAAGAAAGGCGAAATTCACCTACTTGCTTACTATCAGAATCTATCAAGAGAGGTTAAAAAAGGTATAAGGACAGACAAAAGAAATTATGAAATCATGATAGCCAATGACTAAAAAATAAACCTAAGGCTTTTTACCAGCTATATAAATCTAAAGTTAGAGATAAAATAGGCCCCCTTAAAACTTCGATAGGAGAAATGACAGAAAATGATTTAGAAATGTGCAGTACATTAAATAGTCAGTTTCTATCCGTTTTCACTAATGAAAATTTGGCACAGATTCCAGAAGTCCGTAAGGTATATAGCGATAGTATAGAAAATAGGTTAAGTACGGTTACTATAAGTAGAAATGATGTGCTTAAGGAAATTGACAGACTGAAACCTCAGAAATCGCCTGGTCCCGATGAGGTATATGCTAGAGTATTAAAAGAATGCAGAGATGAGTTAAGTTACCCATTAACATTTCTTTTTAACAATTCATTAGAAACAGGTATAGTTCCAGAAGCTTGGAAGCTTGCAAAAATGTAGTTCCGATTTTCAAAAAAGGTGATAAATCAATAGCATCCAATTACCGTCCCATTAGTCTCACTTCAATCATAGGAAAGCTACTAGAGTCAATTATTGCTAGGAAAATGAGAAACCACTTAGAAACATTTAACTTAATCAATTCTTCTCAGCATTGATTCACTCAGGGACGTTCTTGCCTTACTAATTTGCTTAGTTTTTTCTCAGAGGTATATGAAGCAGTAGATAATGACAAGTCATATGATATTATATATTTAGATTTCAGTAAAGCTTTCGACAGAGTCCCTCATTAGAGATTGATGAGAAAGGTTGAGGCACATGGAATAGGTGGGGCGTTGTTAGGATGGATTAGGTCATGGCTAATTGGTAGGAAGCAGAGAGTCAGCATAAATGGTACTAAGTCAGAATGGGGATCAGTCAAGAGTGGTGTCCCCCAGGGATCTGTATTAGGTCCTCTGTTGTTTATTATATACATAAATGACCTTGATTTAGGTTTAACTAGTAGGATAAGTAAATTTGCAGACGATACCAAAATGGGGAGAAAAATTGATTCAGTTAGAGATATAGAGTGTCTGCAAAGGGATCTAGATACCTTACACGAATGGTCAGCAAAATGGCAGATGAAGTTTAACATTGACAAATGCAAGGTATTAAAGATAGGGAAGATGCATACACATTTTAAATATAAACTAGCTAATATGGAATTAGAAAACTCAGACTGTGAGAAAGATCTAGGTGTGTTTGTTAGCAATGATTTGAAGCCTAGAAAACAATGTATAAGCGTTTGTAACAAGGCAAACAGGATTCTCGGGTTCATAATTATCTAGGAGTGTGAGTAACAGAACTGCTGATGTTATCAATGTACGCAAGGGATGGGGTTCATCTTTCACGGTTAGGGGTTTCCACATTAGCTAGTTCTTTAGATAGGGTGGTTGTGGGGTTTTGAACAGTAATATTGAGAGTGTAAATGAGAGGTTAAATGGAACAATTTTAGCGTCAGGCAAAAGCGATAAGGATATTCAGTCTCATGCTAAAAATGATGACTATATTGCAAATGATAGTAGTGATGGTGCAACGGAAGATGGAAATGTCGTTAGAAATAAAGGTAAATTAGGTATAAAGAAAAGAAGTAAATTGAGAGTATATTACACAAACTGTAGGAGTCTATGTAACAAAATGAACGAACTTAGAGCCCTTGTTAGCAAAGAAAATATAGACATAATAGCGCTAACTGAAACATGGATTAATACAGAAACCAGGCATTTTTTAGCAGAATTTCATATACCAGGATATAGTTTGTTTAAATATGACCGAACAAGTAAGAGGGGTGGCGGTATAGCAGTGTTTGTCAGGAGTACATTAAAAAGCTGTATTAAATCAGGTATTAGACTAAATAACGACAATGAAAGTGTTTGGGTAGAGGTTAACGAAGGTAGTGAGACCATAGTTATTGGAGTTATGTATAGACAGCCATATATGAGTAGAAATGACGGAACGTCATTATGGGAGGAAATTAAAATGGCATCAAGGTTTAGCAATGTGTGCATTATGGGGGATTTTAATTTTCCGAATATAGATTGGCAGCATCAAATAGGAGACTCTGATTCTGAGGAGTTTATAGAGGTAGTACAAGATAGTTTTTTATTTCAATTCATAGATACGCCGACTAGAGGCAATACTATTCTCGATTTAGTTTTCAGTAACAATGAACATATGGTAAATAATGTAGAGATAAGGGACCACCTAGGAAATAGTGACCACAATTCGGTGTATTTTAATATACAATGGAAAGGTAATACCAGTGAGAATACAACATTAATACCTGACTTCAGAAAAGCCAATTATGGTGGGTTAAGAAGAGCCCTATTAGCGGACCCTATGGTCAAAAAATTAAGTCGATCCAGGTGTCCAAATGAGTGTACTCCTTCTCAGGCACCTGTCATCTTCAGTCAGGAAGAGACGTCAACCTTGGTAGATACATACGATAATTTTATCGAGTCAGTATTCAATGCACAAAATAAATATATCCCCAAAAGAAAATTTAGATCAACACAGAACCAACACAAATGGATGAATAATAGACTATTAGATCTTCTAGGACAAAAGAGAGGAATATATAGAAAAATTAAAAAAGGCGAAATTCACCTACTTGCTTACTATCAGAATCTATCAAGACAGGTAAAAAAGGATATTAGGAAAGAAAAAAGAAATTATGAAATTAAGGTTGCCAATGACTCAAAAAATAATCCTAAAGCTTTTTACCAACTATATAAATCCAAGGTTAGAGATGTAATTGGTCCCCTTAAAACTTCGATAGGAGAAATGACAGAAAATGATTTAGAAATGTGCAGTACATTAAATAGTCAATTTCTTTCCGTTTTCACTAATGAAAATTTGGCACAGTTTCCAGAAGTCCGTAAGGTATATAGAGATAGTATAGAAAATAGGTTAAGTACGGTTACTATAAGTAGAAATGATGTGCTTAAGGAAATTGACAAACTGAAACCTCATAAATCGCCTGGTCCTGATGAGGTATATGCTAGAGTATTAAAAGAATGTAGGGATGAGTTAAGTTACCCATTAACATTTCTATTTAACAAGTCATTAGAGACAGGTATAGTTCCAGAAGCTTGGAAGCTTGCAAACGTAGTTCCGATCTTCAAAAAAGGTGACAAATCAATAGCATCCAATTACCGTCCCATTAGTCTTACATCAATCATAGGAAAGCAATTAGAGTCAATTATTGCTAGTAAAATTAGAAACCACTTAGATACATTTAATTTAATAAATTCTTCTCAGCATGGATTCACTCAGGGACGTTCTTGCCTTACTAATTTGCTTAGTTTTTTCTCAGAGGTATATGAAGCAGCAGATAATGACAAGTCATATGATATAATATATTTAGATTTCAGTAAAGCTTTCGACAGAGTCCCCCATGAGAGATTGATGAGAAAGGTTGAGGCGCATGGAATAGGTGGGGCGTTGTTGGGATGGATTAGGTCATAGCTAATTGGTAGGAAGCAGAGAGTCAGCATAAATGGTACGAAGTCAGAATGGGGAGCAGTCAAAAGTGGTGTCCCCCAGGGATCTGTATTAGGTCCTCTGTTGTTTGTTATATACATAAATGACCTTGATTTAGGTATAACTAGTAGGATAAGTAAATTTGCAGACGATACCAAAATGGGGAGAACAATTGATTCAGATAGAGATATAGAGTGCCTCCAAACGGATCTAGATACCTTACACGAATGGTCAGTAAATTGGCAGATGAAGTTTAACATTGACAAATGCAAGGTATTAAAGATAGGGAAGATGCATACAAATGTTAAATATAAACTAGCTAATATGGAATTAGAAAACGCGAATTGTGAGAAAGATCTAGGTGTGTTTGTTAGCAATGATTTGAAGCCTAGAAAACAGTGTATAAGCGTTCGAAACACGGCAAACAGGATTCTCGGGTTCATCTCTAGGAGTGTGAGTAACAGAACTGCTGATGTTATCTTAAAACTTTACTTGTCATTAGTGAGACCCCATATGGATTATGCTGTTCAATTTTGGTGTCCTTATTACAGAATGGACATAGATTCATTGGAGAGAGTACAACGTAGAATGACAAAAATTATCCATAATATTAGAAATATTCTGTATAAAGAAAGGTTGAAGAAATTAGGCGTACATTCTTTAGAGAGACGTAGAGTTAGAGGGGATATGATAGAGGTGTTCAAGTGGGTTAGTGGGATTAACAAAGGGGACATGACAAATGTACTAAAGCTCAGTGATAGCGAAAGAACTCGTACCAATGGTTTCAAATTAGATAAATTTCGTTTCAGAAAAGATATAGGCAAATATTGGTTTGGTAACAGAGTTGTAGATGGATGGAATGGACTACCAAGTGCTATAGTGGGATTAACAACGATAGGGAGCTTTAAGATAACATTGGATAAGCATTAGGACGAGAAAGGTTGGGTGTGAAGGGGGATCAGCCGGGTTGGGCCAATCAGCGCTCTGCAGACCCCGTAATCCTGCGTTAATCTCTAACCGTTTTGGTAAGATGATCCTCAGGGTATTATAATGTTGAGCCTATAATAGGGCTTTGTAATTGGGGTTGTGTAGGACAGGGATCTGCCTTGCTTAGCCCAATCGGCTTTCTGCAGACTCCCATTTTCTTATGTTCTTATGTTCTTAAAACTTTACTTGTCATTAGTGAGACCCCATATGGATTATGCTGTTCAATTTTGGTGTCCTTATTACAGAATGGACATAGATTCATTGGAGAGAGTACAACGTAGAATGACAAAAATTATCCATAATATTAGAAATCTTCCGTATGAAGAAAGGTTGAAGAAATTAGGCTTACATTCGTTAGAGAGACGCAGAGTTAGAGGTGACATGATAGAGGTATTCAAGTGGGTTAGTGGAATTAATAAAGGAGACATGAAACATGTACTAAAGCTCAGTGATAGCGAAATAACTCGTACAAATGGTTTCAAATTAGATAAATTTCGTTTCAGAAAAGATATAGGCAAATATTGGTTTGGTAACAGAGTTGTAGATGGGTGGAATAGGCTACCAAGTGATATAGTGGGATCAAGAACGATAGGGAGCTTTAAGATAAAATTAGATAGGCATATGGACGAGATTGGTTGGGTGTGAGGGGAATATACCAGGTGTGGGCCAATCGGCGCTCAGCAGACCCCCGTAATCTTGTGTTAATCTCTGACCGTTTTGGTGGGGTCAGTACTCAAGGTATTAGTGAGATGGGTCTATAATTGGGCCTTGTAATTAGGGTTGGGTGTGACAGGGATCTGCCTTGTATGGGCCGATCGGCTTTTTGCAGACTCCCATTTTCTTATGTTCTTATGTTCTTATGTTCTTAAGATTATCAGTTTAAATGTAAATAGACGTGGATGATATAATAAGTGTTCAAGGATTGGACTTATTATGTATGACACGAACGAATATTATACTGTAGAATACCAAGACATTTGTGTGTGTGTGTGTGTGTGTGCGATAATGCGATTATACAAGACCTAGACTGTAAAGAGCAAATTTAGAAACATTTCAATGGAATAATAATTATATATTCAACCATGTTGAAACCCCCAAACCATTACTACCAACAATACAGCCCACACACCTCTCCTGCGACCAAACTGTTCCAGGGATCGAGTTGGCAATGTAACAATGAACGATTGCTTCTGGAAATAACTTTGTGTAACCAGAGACCTGGGAAAGGCTGATTGCCCCGGCTTTTTGTGGAGCTGGTGTATGTATAGATGTGGTGGAACAGGTAATCATAGAGTGAGTTGGCGACGGTGGTACACTAGGCTTATATTACAATCGTTAATAATTATAATTGATGATTAGTGATCAAATAAATAAACAGTTTAAAGTAACGACTATCACTCAAATTAGGGCAGACACTATTATAGGCAGCTTTGCAGTTTGTGTCTGTCATACACATAGTAAGAAAAATATTGAATCTAATGCAGTTTGGGAATGGACTTGGGGATGGGTGGTTGGTGACTTTACAAGACAGTGGAAGGGTTAACGATTGTGCTAACTTGATATACTGTATACTCTGTATATATATATATATATATATATATATATATATATATATATATATATATAGATATATATTGTGTTATGCTCTTCTTATCATGCAGGCTCTTCCCACAGTCATATACTGGCTGTGACTGTACTGTCTGTTGTCCGTGACTGTACCCCCCTCCCGCCTCGCCTGCCTCGCTCGCTCACCCGGGTTCACTCTCTCTACTCCTATCCTATCAAAGGAAGCCGTCTTAACTCCAGACTGAACCCCCTCAATGAACCGTATGACCCACAATGGCATACAGGACTTTAATAGTTCGGCTCCTCACCACTACGTACCCACATGCGCTTCTTGGTACATCACACATAAAGAGAGGTGACATAGGGTTTGATCTGGAGAGCTTAGGGAGTTCACTTCTGGTGGTGTTCTCGACGGGTGGTGCTTATTGGATTCTACAAGCCTGGATTGTCCGCCTCACCTTTCTCGACGTACTGCCTGTTGGGGCCTAGCAGTGTGGAGATGATAGGGGTGGTTGTGAGTTGCTCCAGGACTTAAACCCATTTTAACTAAATATTAACATTTAATTTGATATTTTATTTGTTTTAGTTTTCTTTAATATTTCTTTATAATTAAATATTTACTTTATTTATAAACATTAAATTAACTTAGTTTATTTATTAACGAAATTAACTTTTGATTTAATTGTTTAACGTATTAATTTTAAAACTTGAATAACACCTTGTAAGTAAAACTTTATTTTATTAAAATTCTTTTATAAATATATTGGTTATAATTATTCCCCTGTTTTTTATAATTATGTATTAGTGTGAGTGTTTCTTTGTTGTTTTACTCTGGTGACTATTTATTCTTTTGCTCAAGCCATACTAATATTTTGTTTTACCTATATACCTGGGAGTGTTATAATAGTGCCTGCTAGGGGGTGTCTGGTGGGGAGAGGATATACTCTAATAATCACTTAGATTATAGAGACATATATTATCATAGTGCCATAAGAACTTGGGTTTCTGGTACTTTTTTTTTTTAAGAGACAACGAACGGAGGAAGGAAAAACACAGATAAAACAAAAAGGTCCATGTGCCTAAAGGCATCCTCCATTCATAAAATGTTTGTAACAACTGGATTTAAACATTTGTAGATTGTAAGTTTGTGGAAAGCAATTCGAGGGAAGTGAATTCCAAAGAGTAGTAGTTCTAGGGATAAATTAATTTTGATAAGCAGAAGTTCTGCATTGTGGAGGAGAAAGTGTAAATTCATGGGCGCTCTCAGCTGCCCTAGTTCTACGGGGAAAGATGTGGAGAGGCGGCACAATTGAAGCAAGTTCCTCGGAACAATTGCTGTGAAAATATCTGTAGAATAATGCAAGGGATGCAACGTTTCTTCGTATGGATAATGTAGGAAGGTCCTGTGTGATTGCAGGGTTATTGATTAATCTAATAGCTTTATTTTGAATTCTGTCCAACTGCCTCAATGCAACCACTCCACTTCCACTCCACAGAGGTGAACAGTAATCCATCTGAAAACGCACATGACTTTTATATATTACGGCCAACTGCTCGTCAGTGAAGAATTCTCGAACTCTGTACAGGAGTCCCAGTTTTTTAGAGGCATTCTTAGCAATGCTTCTAACATAATGTGTCCAGCTCAAGTTAGTAGTTAATGTTACACCGAGAATGTCAATACTAGGGGAAGTGGGAATATTTACATCATTAAAAATATATGGGAGTCAGTGAGATTCTGTCGGTTAGAAAATTTAATGTACTTGGTTTTCTGTGCATTAAAGGAAACTAGATTCTTTTGTCCCCATTCAATTCTAGAAAGGTCCTGGTTCAGAGAAATTGCAGTGCTTATTTTTGAATTTATAAGATCGGGTTGGGTGAAAGAATTGGTAAATGTGAAGGAACTGTGGAGTGTTGAGTCATCTGCATAGGAATGTATTGGATTATGAGTGGTAGATATGAGATCATTGATATGAATGAGGAAAAGAGTTGGGGCCAAAACTGATCCCTGGGGAACACCAGCATTTATTGAGTGAAATTGAGAATAAAGGCCATCTACCATTACACATATTTTTCTGTTATGAAGATAAGAAGAAATTAGAGGAACTAATGATGCAAGGCCGTAGTGTGACATCTTCGACAAGTATAACGCACTAGTTAGCGTCTATATCCTCTCACGTCTGTCTTTGTGTTGTCCCTCTGGGGTGTCTACACCTCTGGATAATCAGGTCGAATTACTTGTAAACTATTACCTAGCTTCTAGTCCCAGAGGGGCGTAACAATAGATATATATACAGTATATATATATATATATATATATATACTGTACTGTATATACACATAAAATAGGTTGCCGAGTGAGCGTGACCCTGATTATGTGAATAACAAAGAGCTTGTATGTGTGCGTTTGGCTTTCCATTTGGGGGGTATACTGTACGTTATGTGGGTGTTTATGTATTTGATAATTATGTCCGTGTCTTTTTTTTTTTTTTTTCGTAGATATGATAAAGTAAACACAAGCAGGGGCAGATATTCCGTCCCTGCCTATTTTAAATGTGTGATACCAGTAAGTAAATCAAGGCCTATGATTGGCTAATCTGCGTTAGCCCGTCCGTCAGTCTCGTCTTTCGCTTACTCTCCCGTTTATCATGTTATTGTTTCGCTTGTGTTTACTTTATGATATATAAATTATTATTGTGTTTCATGTGATATTTAATAGCTCTTTAGATTCGGATAAAACTATAATTTATTAATTAATCATTAAAATTATTCAACGTATATAGTTTAATGAATAAATAAGGAATAATAAAGATAATAATAAGAAATTATCAGCTCTGCCGCTCATTTTGGCCAGTGAGCTTGGGTACTGGTGGTGTAATGGTTAAGGTGGCCAAAATATGTGTGTGATAACCCGGGTTCGAATCCCGGTGGATCATATATACTTTAATTAATTTCATTGGGGGTGTGGTGGTGAGATTAATAAAAATAATATGATAGCCAATCAATAGCCTCGATGCAAACACTAGTTAGGAGCCTGATGCACGGGTCGATTGAATGGAGTATAGTACAACATACCTGTGCCTACTGGTATACTTAATTAATCTGCACCACGTTCATATTGCACTTTTACCATTACGCAGTGTCTTGAAAATTTCTTGCAAACTAAATTTTATAAATATGAACAAACTATTCACCTGAGAAAATTGTGTCTTCCTGTCGTCATCTATAGCTGACAGGATTCTCTTGCCCTTCCTTTTCCCCTTCGAAGAGGAAAACTTGCCGTCTCCTCTTACGCCTCAACGTCGATCACATAGGCTGGTTGCTGGGAGACCAACGTGGCGCTTGACGTCTTCCTGAACTGCAGTGAAATAGAAGTAGAGAAATATTTAAATGCATGTTTGTATATTCAATAAATGCCTATATAACTTATACCTATTTCTGTGTCTGTCATTCCCAACAATAAGAGATAAGATAAAGAGTTATGTGGTAAGGCAAATAATATAAATAAATTAACAAACCATATTATATTATTGTGAAGAAATATAATATAAGATTGATATCCATGTCCCTTAAGGGGAGCGTCCGCCATGTTTTTCAAAATGGTCCGATAATTTTCATGTTTATACAGGTGATAGTTACTACTTCTAGGAATAACATATCCAAATATGAATCAAATCAAATCACTATATTTTCATGTTTATACAGGTGATAGTTACTACTTCTAGGAATAACATATCCAAATATGAATCAAATCAAATCACTATTTTTTTTTGCTACCTCGGATTTTCGCAATTCTTGCAAATTTGCTGACCGCTATAGGAAGTTTATTTTTATTTCAATTTTAATAAGTAGGATATCAATGGAAAGAGGAGAAAAAATGCAATAAATATTTGTGAAATTTTTCATACACCCTATATTTTTGCCGCTAATATTTTTGTTTTTTGAAAGTATTGAAAGGTTGCAAGCCTCCTGTCAAAATTTTTATTGGTGTATCAAAAATCTGTAACAAAGATTTATTGCATTTGTTCTCCTCTTTCTAATGATATCTTACTTATTAAAATTGGACCTAAAATACACTTTTTATAGGGAAAAATGCTAGTATAACTATAGTTTTGAGAAAAAGTCGAAAAACTAAATTTTTCGCTTACCCAACAATTCCTCTTTCAAATGACGATTTATTGCAACTATTTGCTCTTGATTGATTTGATACATGCTTTGGCACTAAAATCCAGTGCAATTTACTAAGTCTAAGTGAATAATATGCCACCTGGACCCCCCAAAAGGTATTTTATTCATTTGACGCCAATGACGTCATGAACAGCATACCTCATTTATGCCAAGTTAGGCCATTTTCGATTATTCTAGGTTGTGTTAGGGTTGGTTTTGATGGGTTACATCTGTTTAGTGTTGAATATACTGTATATGTTTGATGATGATGATGGCTTTGATGATGATGATGATGATGGGTTGGATGATGATGATGATGGCTTAGCTGATGATGATGATGGCTTAGATGATGATGAAGATTGTGGAAGTGCTATTGCTGATGGTGATGGTGCTGCTGATGAATGATGAGCTGAGGGCAGACACCTCTGTTGACTGTAATTTGTTTATATTTGTGCATAATAACGCAATTGTAATGGGTATATTAATTCCCAAGGGGGGAAGAGTAGGGGGAAAGAAGGTAAGTCTCCCCACAGAGGACTTACTGAGGCAGCCGCTGCTCCCCAACCCAAAGTGGCCTCTGCTACCACTACCACTACCACCGCTGCTACTGCCTCAAGACCCCCTTCTGCCTCTGCTGCCACTACATCTTGGACAAAAGGTAAGTCTATTTCAATTGTTGGCGATTCCATGGTCAGACACCCAGGTAGGTCTACCTGTACTAATGTTAGGAAGCTTGTCTGTCTCCCTGGTGCCGGGGTTAGGAGAGTGTTAGAGAAAGTGGATGACATCATGAAAGATATTGGATATAGGTCAATTATCTGTCTCAGTACAGGGAGTAATGATGTATGTAAACGTAGGACTGAGGAGCTGCTCACTCAGTACTGGGAAGTGTTAGATAAGGTTAGGAAAAAGGGAGGTATTCCTGTTGTACACGGCATCCTACCTAGAAGAGGGGTATGAAAGGAATGGTCATCCAGAGCTATTGGTATCAATAGCTGTCTAGAGAAATATTGTAAAGAAACTGCAATTCCATTCCTGGACAACTGGTTTCTCTTCTATGGTAAGGATAAGCTGTATGCTCAGGATGGGGTTCACCTTTCTCGTTTAGGGGTGTCTACTTTGCCTAGATCACTAGATAAGATTGTTAGTACAAAGGAGTACAAATGAAATCAAGCAACAACAGGTCTAGTGACCCTTCTAGGCTGCTTGTCCTCCAAAACACTGAGGATCAAGTGTCCAAACAGTGGTTTAGAGTGGGTAAGGGAACATTGGAAAGGGAACTACTGCCCTGGAACTAATGTCCGTGGCAGGATTAGGAAGTTAGTAGGGGACAGATGGGTTAGTGACTGAGGGGAGGATAAAATAAAGTTATTAATTTACAAACGCAGTCAGTCGCGGGTTTGATGGGAGATATTTGTCTAGGCGAAGTTTAAATGAATCAACGGTGCTGCAGTCTATAACATCTCGGGGAAGCCCATTCCATAAGTTGACAACTCGATTGAAGAAGAATTTTTAGCTTCGTGTGAGTTAAAAGATTTACCAATAATTTGGCACCCGTTTCCCCGCGTGTAATTTGATTGGTCGATAGTGAAGTACTTACTACAGTTCATATTGTCGATGCCTTTGATGATTTTGAACACTTGAATTAAGTCGCCTCTTAATCTGCGCTGGGTTAAAGGAAATAGATTTAATTCTCTAAGATGCTCCTCGTATGGTTTGTTCTTTAGGCTAGGTATCATTTTGGTAACTCTACGTTGAACTCGTTCTAGCTTGTCTATATCTTTTTGGTAATAAGGGCACCAGGATTGAACGCAGTATTCCAGAAGAGGGCGGACTAAGGAATTGTAAAGGGGTAGGATAACGTCTTTGGATTTATGCTCAAATGACCTGCCTACTGTATAAAGCCAATTATTTTGTTTGCCTTCTTAACAACTTCTGAACATTGTTGACTCGGTTTTAGGTTACTCGATATTGTTACTCCCAGATCGGTTTCTCTGTTTACATTCTTAAGCTGAGTGCCATTCATCAAATAGTTTGCTTTCTCATTTAGGTATCCGATATGTAGTACTTTACATTTATCCGCATTGAAACTCATTTGCCAAATTTGGGCCCAACATGAAAACTTATCTAGATTGTGTTGCATATCGTCAACTTGTTCTTTTGAGAGTACGCTATTTGCAATTTTTGTATCGTCAACAAATTTTGAGATTGTACAGGTGAGACCCTCATCTATGTCGTTGATGTAAATTAGAAAGATAATTGGTCCAAGTACCGATCCCTGGGGTACCCCGCTACTTACATTGGTCCATTTAGATGCCTTACCGTTTATGACTACTCTTTGCTTTCTGTCGCTGAGCCAATTTTCTATACTTTTCAACACACCGTCTTGTATTCCATGCGATTTTAGTTTTAGCAGTAAACTTTTGTGGGGAACTTTGTCAAAGGCCTTTTGAAAATCAAGGTATATAATATCTACAGCTTTACTCTCATTGTAGAGGTTGAGGATATCGTGGAAGAAGTCTAAGAGGTTTGCTAACCCGGCAAGTGCTGAAACACTAATAAGAGTTTTACCGCTGCGCTGCGGAACCCCTTATATAATCCCGGTTTTTGAACACGTACCAAAACCGCGGTCTTACAGCCAGGCGGCTACAAATTGGTGCGAGTGTAGTACGACTTGGCACCTCTCGATACCACCACCCCACACACTCGGCCCGCACACAGGCAAGCGGTACACACGCACGCACCTACACACGCATTGGAGCCTACACCACCCTCACTCTCTCGCCCTGATGACACAATCAGCCCTCCTTCTGGTGGTGACAGCGGCCGTGGAAGGCAGAGAGTGGCTGCCAAAGACCCTAGCTACCATTACTACGGCACGAGTAGGTCCGAGGACGAGGAACCTGCACGTAAAGCACGTAAAACACGTGCAAGCAAGGGCAGTGCACAGAGTCATTGTCTTTCTGGGACACTGCCAACACCACCCAGGCAACTGCTACCACCACTACCAACACCACTGCCACCACTGCCACCACTACCACCGACGCAGGAGGCCGCCCTTAGGCTGCAGGACCTGCGGGGGCCACTGGGAATACAGGGAAGGGCATGGGTAAAAAAACTTTTACCTCTGCAACTACCACCGTGCCACCACCACCACCACCACCAGCCGCCCCTGCCGGCCCTGCTGCCCCTGGCCGTGCCCCTGCCCCTGCCAAAGGGAAGAAAGGGACGAAGGGCAAGGCGACAAAGGCGACAGGGACCACCATAATATTGCCATCCAGGACCTCTGCTGGCCCTGCTGGCCCTTCTGCCCCTGCCCCTGGCCCTGCCTAAGGGAAGAAAGGGACGAAGGGCAAGGCGACAACGGCGACAGGTACAACAATAATTGCACATACAGCTGGCTGACCTTGGCTTGCCAGCGACTCACAGACACAACTTCCCTCCCTCCCTCCCTCTCACGGTCCATCCACCCACCCACCAACCACATCTCTCCCATAACCTCCGTTCCCGCCTGTAAATTCTCTCATAATTCGCTTATATGTCGCATATTTGGTCTATATGCGGCATATTCCTTGGTATATGGGTGGCCTACATACGTACACGTACTTTATATAGCATGAGAGGGCTGAAAATATGATATATATATGTGATATTTCAGCCAGCACACCCTGTACTCTTCATACCTTCCCGCCTAAACTCTCTACATGTGTTCCCGCCTCTAAACTCATTCAGAATTCGCTTATATGTCGCATATTTGGTCTATATGCGGCATATTCCTTGGTATATGGGTGACCAACATACGTACACATACGTACACATAAGTACACATACTCTATATAGCATAACAGTGCTCAAAATAGGATAAATACGCGGAATTACGGCATAACCCACCATCCCCTCCTACCCCCTGGGCGCGTGAATATTCACCCGGGAAATCTTGCCGCGCGATGACAATCTGGCCGCGCGATGCCATTCGCTCCATTTTTTTCAACTACGGACCCCCCCCCCCCCCAGACATTTTTTGTAGGGTCAAATATAAATGGCTCGATGCGCGCGAACGATGGAGAGAGTACAACGTAGAATGACAAAAATGATCCATAATATTAGAAATCTTCCGTATAAAGAAAGGTTGAAGAAATTAGGCTTACATTCGTTAGAGAGACGCAGAGTTAGAGGGGATATGATAGAGGTGTTCAAGTGGGTTAGTGGGATTAACAAAGGGGACATGACAAATGTACTAAAGCTCAGTGATAGCGAAAGAACTCGTACCAATGGTTTCAAATTAGATAAATTTCGTTTCAGAAAAGATATAGGCAAATATTGGTTTGGTAACAGAGTTGTAGATGGGTGGAATGGACTACCAAGTGCTATAGTGGGATTAAAAACGATAGGGAGCTTTAAGATAAAATTGGATAAGCATATGGACGAGAAGGGTTGGGTGTGAAGGGGGATCAGCAGGGTTGGGCCAATCAGCGCTCTGCAGACCCCCGTAATCCTGCGTTAATCTCTAACCGTTTTGGTAAGATGATCCTCAGGGTATTAGAGTGTTGAGCCTATAATTGGGCTTTGTAATTGGGGTTGTGTGGGACAGGGATCTGCCTTGCTTAGGCCAATCGGCTTTCTGCAGACTCCCATTTTCTTATGTTCTTATGTTCTTATGTAACATTCCCTACACGTTGATGTACTTTTCATCGATATTTGCAAGGGGCGCCCAAATCGTCATACCTCCGCACAGGGATGCCTGTATACTATAGGGGCTGCGCAGCGGAGAGGTTAAACAGGAAAGTTTTTTACGAAAGCTGTGTTGAGTATCTTTAACTTAAGTATGTTATTTTCGTCTAAGTGATTTTTACGAGTCTGTCTCTTATGATTGTTTCTAGCATTTTACATACAACTGAGTTTAAGCTAATTGGACGATAGTTACTGGGTAGGGATTTTCTGCCTTTTTTGAATATCGGTGTTACGTTGGCTAGCTTCCACTGATCAGGCATAGTTCCAGACTGCAGGAATTTATTGAATAGCAATGTCAGTGGTTTAGAGAGCTCATCCTTAGCTTCCTTTAGGACTCTAGGTGAGATTGTATCAGGTCCAGGCGTTTTATTTACCTTGAGTTTATCTAAACAATTCAATACTTCTCTCTCTGTAACGGTGATATTGCTTAGAACAACTATATTATCAATCTGAATCGGCGATGGTGTAGCGATATCAGTGAGGTCTTCCGTTGTAAAAACTGATGCAAAGAAGGTATTGAGGGCATTACTCATTTGTACTTCGTCTTTGGTGTAATATCCATTTTCATCGACTAACGGTCCAACAGTTGAAGTAACTACTTTTTCTTTCTGATATAACTATAGAATTCTTTCGGGTTTGTTTTACTTTGATTCACAACATGTAACTCCAGGGTCTTTTTACTTTGCTTAACCCGGCAAGCGCTATAGGCCTCACGGAAGGCTTCCTATATGGAACGCGATAGGCCTCACGGAAGCAAGACCATAAAAAAAGCCTTCCATAAAAAAAAAGGGCCTATCAAAACAAAGGAATTTGTCTCTAGGTGAGATAATTCCCCTCCAGTACTCATCCATGTAAATCTCACCCACCCCCCTCCCCTCCTTCCCCACCTTATTCCCCCCTCCCTCCCCTCCTCAATTATCACCTATTTTTCCTCTTATTATCATCATTTATCGGTTATTTTTCTCTCCCGCGATAATGTAGCACAAGTGGGTTGCAGAAAAGATCGTTATGCAACACCCAGACACCGGCCCACACCGCCCCGCTCGTCTCAGTTACCTCACAGACAGCGAGAGAGGAGGGTTGCCTGTGGCTCTCTCTCACCTGAGATTATGACCGGGTGGCCAATATCTTCGTTTTTCACCACCCAAATGCTTTTCCCATTTATTTTAGCACTCTTGAAGGTTCATATATACATCATATATGTAAAATAAAAGCATACCGAAAACAAATAATGCTCTATATTGTAAATATAACGAATTCTGTCAGAATCCAAGGCTAGAAATGCACAAATAACTACCCTAGCCCCTAGGTCTATTTAGCACTTGTCAGGTTAATTAACTTTTTGGCTTTGCGTCGTAGCTCTACAAATTTCACCCGTTCTTCGTCATTTTGTAAGGATTTTAATCTATCATTAGCAAACTTGTTAGCAAGCAGACAGTTTGAAATATCTTTATTCCAACATTTGGGCTTATTATTATGGCCTGTACGCCGTATTTTCGATGGTATGCAGTCCTGCACTGCTTTTAGGTAAGTGGTTTCGAATAATTCCCAAGATGTATTTATGTCGTTATTGTTAATTATAAAGCTCCAGTCAGTTTCTTTAAACATAGCTCTAAGTTTATGAAAGTTTGCTTTCTTGAAATTAGGGACTTTTTCGATGCTGCTATTTGGCTCGTTACTAGTAAATTTAAAGTGAAACTGATTGTACGATGGTCGCTGTTACTGAATTCATCACCAACATTCAAATTGTCTATTAATTCTTCTTTTGTTGCAAGTACAAGGTCAAGAACGATATTACCACGGGTCGGCGATCGAACAAATTGATAGAGTGAACTCTCTTGCAAGTTCGCATACAAGTCATGTCCGGAGTGTGAAGTAAGAGTATCGCCCCACTTTGTCACAGGTAAATTAAAGTCGCCAAAAAATACGGTATCTTGTGAGTTACTTATATCTGCAATTTTTTCATAAATTTCTCGGTCAGTTTGCACTGATTGATTTGGAGGTCTGTATATTAATACAAGTATTATTTTTGTACCTTTATTTTTCTTATTAGCACAAAAAATGTGTCGACGTTCACAATTTGAGGTTTTGACAAGAGGGTCGGGTTAAGACTTTTGTTGTTGTGGGGTTTTGTAAAAGAAACCAGTGAGTACAATAGACAATCAAATAGAATCCCAGCCACATGTAACTGATATTAATGACGAGAATACTGATAAAATAAAATTTCCGTCTACTGTAAGTCTAGTAGCTCAACAGGAAATAGTAAGTTAGTTAAAAACAATAGAAAATTAGTTGCAAATAAAAGTAATAGGTTGAGGGGATATTATACAAATTGCAGAAGTTTATGTAACAAAATGAACGAACTTAGAACACTTGTTACCAAAGAAAATATTGACATAATAGCGCTAACTGAAACGTGGATTAATACAGAATCCAGGCATTTTTTTAGCAGAATTTGATATACCAGGATATAGTTTGTTTAAATGTGACCGAACAAGTAGGAGGGGCGGCAGTATAGCAGTGTTTGTCAGGAGTACATTACAAAGTTGTATTAATTATTATGTTCCTTCCAACAACCAACCATACTCCTAAAATCGATTAATGAAATTTACAAACACATGTGGCAGTCCGTGGATTCGAACCCAGGATGCTCACACCGAAAATCAACACCTTATACATCTCACCACGAAGACAGTTAAAGGAAATCAGGTATTAGACCATATCATGATAATGAATGTGTTTGGGTAGAGGTTAACGAAGGTAGTGAGAGCATAGTTATTGGAGTTATGTATAGACCCCCAAATATGAGTAGAAATGACGGAACAACATTATGGGAGGAAATTAAAATGGCATCAAGGTTTAGCAATGTGTGCATTATGGGGATTTTAATTTTCCGAATATTGATTGGCAGCATCAAATAGGCGACTCTGATTCCGAAGAGTTTAGTGAGGTAGTACAAGATAGTTGTTTTATTTCAATTCATAGAAACGCCTACTAGAGGTAATAAAATTCTCGATTTAGTGTTCAGTAACAATGAACATAATATATATAATGTAGAGATTGGAGACCAGCTAGGAAATAGCGACCACAATTATGTGTATTTTAATATACAATGGAAAGGTAATACCAGAGAGAATACGACATTAATACCTGACTTCAGAAAAGCCAATTATGGTGGGTTAAGAAGAATCCTATTAGCGGACCCTATGGTCAATAAATTAAGTCGATCCAGGTGTCAAAATGAGTGTACCCCTTCTCAGGAACCTGTCAGCTTAAGTCAGGAAGAGACATCAAACTTGGTAGATACATACGATAATTTTATCAAGTCAGTATTCAATGCGCAAAATAAATATATCCCCAAAAGAAAATTGAGATCAACACAGAACCAACCCAAATGGATGAACAATAGACTAGTATATCTTCTAGGAAAACAGAGAGGAATATATATAGAAAAATTAAGGAAGGCGAAATTCATCTACTTGCTTACTATCAGAATTTATCAAGACAGGTAAAAAAAGGATATTAGGAAAGACAAAAGAAATTATGAAATCAAGGTTGCCAATGACTCAAAAAATAATCCTAAAGCTTTTTACCAACTATATCAATCCAAGGTTAGAGATGTAATTGGTCCCCTCAAAACTTCGATAGGAGAAATGACAGAAAATGATTTAGAAATGTGCAGTACATTAAATAGTAAACTTCTTTCCGTTTTCACTAACGAATATTTGGCACAGTTTCCAGAAGTCCGTAAGGTATATAGCGATAGTATAGAAAATAGGTTAAGTATGGTTACTATAAATAGAAATGATGTGCTTAAGGAAATTGACAGACTGAAACCTCATAAATCGCCTGGTCCTGTTAAGGTATATGCTAGACTCTAAACGCATGCAGAGATGAGTTAAGTTACCCATTAACATTTCTATTTAACAAGTCATTAGAGACAGGCTTAGTTCCAGAAGCTTGGAAGCTTGCAATTGTAGTTCCGATCTTCAAAAAAAGTAATAAATCAATAGCATCCAATTACCGTCCCATTAGTCTCACATCAATCATAGGAAAGCTACTAGAGTCAATTATTGATAGTAAAATTAGAAACCACTTAGAAACATTTAATTTAATAAATTCTTCTCAGCATAGAATCACTCCGGGACGTTCTTGCCTTACTAATTTGCTTAGTTTTTTCTCAGAGGTATATGCAGCAGTAGATAATGACAAGTCATATGATATAATATATTTAGATTTCAGTAAATCTTTCGACAGAGTCCCTCATGAGATATTGATGAGAAAGGTTGAGGCGCATGGAATAGGTGGTGCGTTGTTGGGATGGATTAGGTCATGGCTAATTGGTAGGAAGCAGAGAGGCAGCATAAATGGTACCAAGGCAGAATGGGGAGCAGTCAAAAGTGGTGCCCCCCAGGGATCTGTATTAGGTCCTCTGTTGTTTGTTATATACATAAATTACCTTAATTTAGGTATAACTAGTAGGAAAAGTAAATTTGCAGACGATACCAAAATGGGAAGAAAAATTGATTCAGATAGAGATATAGAGTGCCTCCAAAGGGATCTAGATACCTTACACGAATGGTCAGTAAATTGGCAGATGAAGTTTAACATTGACAAATGCAAGGTGTTAAAGATAGGTAAGATGCATACAAATGTTAAATATAAACTAGCTAATATGGATTAGAAAACTCAGATTGTGAGAAAGATCTAGGTGTGTTTGTTATTAAAGATTTGAAGCCTAGAAAACAGTGTATAAGCGTTCGTAACAAGGCAAACAGGATTCTCGGGTTCATCTCTAAGAGCGTGAGTAAAAGAACTGCTGATGTTATCTTAAAACTTTACTTGTCATTAGTGAGACCCCATATGGATTATGCTGTTCAATGTTGGTGTCCTTATTACAGAATGGACATAAATTCATTGGAGAGAGTACAACATAGAATGACAAAAATAATTTCTAATATTAGAAATCTTCCGTATGAAGAAAGATTGAAGAAATTATGCTTACATTTGTTAGAGAGACGCAGAGTTAGAGAGGATATGAGAGGTGTTCAAGTGGGTTAGTGGGATAAATAAAGGGGACATGAAAAATGTACCAAAGCTCAGTGATAGCGAAAAAACTTGAACAAATGGTTTCAAATTAGATACATTTCGTTTGAGAAAGGATATAGGTAAATATTGGTTTGGTAACAGAGTTGTAGATAGGTGGAATAGGTTACCAAGTGCTATAGTGGGATCAAGCACGATAAAGGGAGCTTTAGGATACAATTAGATAGGCATATGGACGAGAAGGGTTGGGTGTGAGGGGGATCTGACAGCTGTTGGCCAATCGGCACTCTGTAAACCCCCGTTTTCTGACCTCTGACCGTTTCGATGAAGTCAGTCCTAATGGTGTTACTGAGCTAGGCTTTATAAGCCCAGCTTATAAGGCCTTATAGTTAGGGTTAAGTGTGAGAGGGATCGTCCTTGTTTGGGCCAATCGGCTTTCTGCAGACTCCCATTTTCTTATGTTCTTATACCACGATACCCCATATACGTCGCGAGTCCGCCGATGGGTAGGGGGGGGGGGGATACCCTGTATTTAGGGTATTTTTTTTATTTTTCGAGTGTAAAACTTTGCCATATGACTCCTACACTACTGCCATCACTGTAGCAATGACAAATATAATTTTCGGATTTTCCAACCCTTATGCTGGGGTCACACATTCCCGTATATGTTCCTGTATGCTCCCGTACGAAGGTTTATTGGTAGTTGGTAACCGATTACGTAAAACGTAAGGGCATAGTACGCAAAACGTAAATGAAATTGTGTATAGTCGTGGGAGTTGGTACGCATGACGGGAGTAGCCACGCTGGTCGGGGAGGTGGTGGGTGCGGCCAAGGCCGCCCGGTATGTTTTGAATTTGAAATCACAGTCGGCTCACGCGCTCCCGTATGTCAAAAGTCGGGTAATCTTACGTCTGACCGGGCGAGCGGCTACGTCTGACGGGAGCAGCCCCGTCAGACGTAGCCGCTCGCCCGGTCAGATGTAAGCTGCTCCCGTCAATCGTAAAATATTCCAGTCAAACGGGAAAGTTTACGTTAGTCCGGGCGCATCTGGCAGCACCGCCGCACTGCGGGTTGGCGGGAAGATGCGGCAACATTGTACGGAGGGGTATATAAGGACCAGCGGGGGACACTCCAGTCACACCTCTCACCACACCGGAGCAGCAACCAACAAGCCAACCCTGCCACCCTCTGCACCCTGCCCTGCCCTGCCCTGCCCTGCACTGTACCTCCAGCCACCCTCTGCACACTGCCCTGCCCTGCCCTGCCCTGTACCATGCATAAGAAAGGCGTGAAGAAGGCCAGGAAGGCTTCCCCTGCCACCTCGACGCCTGCCACCTCGATGTCTGCCACCTCACCGCCTGCCACCTCGACATCTGCCACCTCACTGCCTGCCACCTAGACGTCTGCCACCTCACCGCCTGCCACCTCGACGTCTGCCACCTCACCAACTCACCCCTCAACGCCTGCCACCTCTCCGCCTGCCACCTCACCTTTTGACCCCTCTCAGCCTGGCCCCTCCAACTCTGCCACCTCACCGCCTGCCCTCTTGACGCCTGATGAAGATGAAGTTATTATCGACCTCGGCCCCGATAGTGGAGAGCTCGACACTGTCGAAGAGGTTCCTGAGGATGAGAGTGAGGAAGACGAGGAGGAAGAAGAAGAACCTGCACCTTCCAACAGCGTACAGGCCCCACCAAAGAAACGGCGCCGGAAGAAGAGCAACATAATACTGACGGAGGAGACTGAGCGTATGCTGGCAGATTGGATTGAACTGGATGCGCCTTTTATTTACAACAAGGGTGACCCCAGGCACAAGAACAAGGAGCATATTGAGGCTGTATGGACGGAGAAGGCTGCGACCATAGATCCACCAATGACCGCCTTCGACTTGAAGACGTGGTTGGGATCTCTCCGCTCCAGGTTCGGCCGGCTCAGCAAGGTGAAGAGTGGTGCTGGGGCCAAACGACTGACGGAGAGGGAAAAGTGGATCCTCAACATGTTCCACTTCATGAAGCCACACATCGTGCGTCAAAATAAGCCCCTGACACTTGGTATGCCTGAGGTACGTTGATATTTGTTATGTTTTCAAACCCTTTCACAGTGACAGTGTCAGGTTTTGTTTTTTTCGTAATTATTTTGCTTATAATGATGCTATTATTGTGTTCAATTTATTGTGTTAACTTAAACATTTTTATAATGAAACGCATAATAACTCAAACCAGTTTATTCATGTTATTTAAAGGTTACAAGGATGAATGGTTATGTTGAATGTTATTTTAAAGTTCATAAATAATGTACATGTTACTAATTATACATTCTTGTCCCAACAGTCTGCTGCCCAAGCTGCCGCACCGGAGCCTGCCGCTGTTCCTGTCCCTGATCCCACCCCAGCACCTGCCGCCCAAGTCTACGAAGTGGATGACCCCTCTGCCGGCAGTCAGGAGGAGGAGGACACACCCCAAACCATCGCCCAGCCTGCGCGGAAGGTGAAGAAGGGGAAGCCTCCTGGTGCTGTCCCTTCAACTACAGCACACGGGACCCTGGAGCAAGTGAGTAGAGGAAATATTAGTTACATTGTTCATTGTTGGCAACCCATTGCAATTCCATGCTATTATTAGATAAAGTGTTTCTGTTTCCAAAGTTATTAGAATAACATAAAGTAATAATAATACTAAAGATGTCATGATTTCGCACCATACTATCAACAATAACTTTGAACATATTGGCTACCCAGAATACCACAAAATTTCATTAGTTAAAATTAATACTTGGTCAAATATGAAAATATTATGTTTCGTGTGTTTAATGTTCTCTTGTTCCTTGTTCAAGGTCCTTGAAAATTCGGAGAAGCTGCGCCAGAACCTGGGTCAGGCTTTCGATGTGGTCGAGGACCCGGACCACAAGTATTGGCGCCACTCCCTGGAGGGCATGGCCAAAGACTGTGTGGGGCTGCCTCCAGCTTATAACATCCAACTGAAGTTGGAACTCTTGGCAGCCATCGACCGGTTCAAGCTTGCCCATGCGGAGGGAGTGGCCCGGCCTGGTCCGGACCTCTTGCTCCATGCCCACAGGAGCTTTGGCTTTCCGGCACCCCAACCCCAGGCACAGCAGCATCCTATACAACCGACAGTGATGTACCAGGGCACTCCGGCAACCACCCTGCCTCCTCCCACCATGCCTCCTCCCACCCTGCCGACCCAGCCCCAGCCTGCTGCTGGGGGCATCGTGCTACCTGCACACCAGATTGCAGCCTTGTAGTCATTGCTGGTGCCGCCACGTGTAGCGACACCCCCTCGCCAATTCGTCCCGCCTACTGCCTCCACACCCAGCCACACGTCGTTCGACCTGGGGCAGTTTGGCACCACCTTCATTGATCTTTTTTTTTTTTTTTTTTTTTTTTTTAATGATGTAAATATTCCCACTTCCCCTAGTATTGACATTCTCGGTGTAACATTAACTACTAACTTGAGCTGGACACATTATGTTAGAAGCATTGCTAAGAATGCCTTTAAAAAACTGGGACTCCTGTACAGAGTTCGAGAATTCTTCACTGACGAGCAGTTGGCCGTAATATATAAAAGTCATGTGCGTTCTCAGATGGATTACTGTTCACCTCTGTGGGGTGGAAGTGGAGTGGTTGCATTGAGGCAGTTGGACAAAATTCAAAATAAAGCTATTAGATTAATCAATAACCCTGCAATCACACAGGACCTTCCTACATTATCCATACGAAGAAACGTTGCATCCCTTGCATTATTCTACAGATATTTTCACAGCAATTGTTCCGAGGAACTTGCTTCAATTGTGCCGCCTCTCCACATCTTTCCCCGTAGATCTAGGGCAGCTGAGAGCGCCCATGAATTTACACTTTCTCCTCCACAATGCAGAACTTCTGCTTATCAGAATTCATTTATCCCCAGAGCTACTACTCTTTGGAATTCACTTCCTCGAATTGCTTTCCACAAACTTACAATCTACAAATGTTTAAATCCAGTTGTTACAAACATTTTATGAATGGAGGATGCCTTTAGGCACATGGACCTTTTTGTTTTATCTCTGTTTTTCCTTCCTCCGTTCATTATCTCTTAACAAAAAAAAAAAAAAAAAAAAAAAATGTCGGCCCAACAATCACCTGCATCTTTCAATCCAGGTACGCCCGGGTCGGCCATAGATCCCGTTAATCAAACCCTGGAGACCCCCAAGAAGTAGCCCTACCCTCTCTATATGTAAATAAATGTTAATTTGTATTTTGAAAAAATATATGTATTTGTGTAATGACGTGTGTGTTTCTATTTCCAATATTTTATCATAATTATTGATTAATAAGATGACAAATAAAATCTATAATGAAAGTAATGAGTAAGCCTAAAAAAGAAATAATTAATTTAAACACAATAATGATAATATGGTTAATAATAATTATGAAAATCCTTGACTGACAACTTAAATTAAATATAACTGTAAAACAAAAAGTACAAAACAAAGGAAACGTGGAAAAAATACAAAAAGTGAATGAAATATAAAAGTCAAAGATGGAAAATTAAATAAGCATGGTACAATTTAAGTAATTAAAGGAAATATAAAAATATAAAATAAAAAAAATATGGAAGAACCTAAAACATTAAAGAAAATCCAAATTAAAAGATAAAAGTACAATACAAAGCAAACTGGCAAAGACTCGATAACTTAAATGTAAGATGAAACTAAAATATAAAGCAAAATAATAAGTAAACAGAGGAAAATCTTACAATTTTCAATGAAGTATTAAAGTAAGTGTAACTCACCTAAATCCTGTCATCCTGCCAAGCCACAGATCCTTGAGGGGAAGAGAAGTAGGTCTTGAGGTAGTTGTGTTGTGCCTTGGCAAGCATGGTTGCAGTGTTGCGGGACACGGGTGGGATGTTGTTTCCTACAGGTGGGTCACTCCTCCAGGCGGCAGGTATGAGTTGGTGGGTGTGTGGGTCCTCTTGATCTACCTCTGATTGGGGTGGGCCTCGTCCTCGTAGGATGTTGTGTTGTGTTGTGCATTGAGGCAGTTGGACAAAATTCAAAATAAAGCTATTAGATTAATCAATAACCCAGCAATTACACAGGACCTTCCTACATTATCCATACGAAGAAATGTTGCATCCCTTGCATTATTCTACAGATATTTTCACAGCAATTGTTCCGAGGAACTTGCTTCAATTGTGCCGCCTCTCCACATCTTTCCCCGTAGAACTAGGGCAGCTGAGAGCGCCCATGAATTTACACTTTCTCCTCCACAATGCAGAACTTCTGCATATCAGAATTCATTTATCCCCAGAGCTACTACTCTTTGGAATTCACTTCCCTCGAATTGCTTTCCACAAACTTACAATCTACAAATGTTTAAATCCAGTTGTTACAAACATTTTATGAATGGAGGATGCCTTTAGGCACATGGACCTTTTTGTTTTATCTGTGTTTTTCCTTCCTCCGTTCGTTGTCTCTTTAAAAAAAAAAAAAAAAAAAAAAAAAAATGCATGAGGCCAACACAACAACCTCTACACGTTCAGGTTTCAGAGACATTGCAGTGTGGAAAACCCGGAGGCAGTTGGCAAGAATGCCAAAGGCGTTCTCTACCGTCCGGCGGGCCATGCTGATTCTGTAGTTGTATATTCGTTCCGGTTTCGTGAGGGATCGTAGGGGGGGGGATGTAGGCGCGCAGAGGGAATGCATCATCACCTACTAAGAAGTAGTCCGTGGGTGGTCCAGTGGGATCGATAGAGATGACCTCGGCGGGTGGCAGATTTGCGTTCTGTCTCTCAAGCAACTTAGACAGACTGGTGTGTGCAAAGCCACCACCATCAGACTCTGACCCTATGGCACCAACGTCGACGTAAATGAACTTGTAGTTGGAATCAACAATTGCCATCAGGACAATGGAAAAAAACTTCTTGTAGTTGAAGTAATATGTGCCACCAAAGTTTGGGTTTTGGATCCGTATGTGTTTGCCATCAATGGCTCCTACACAATGCGGCAGATTCCATCGTTCCTCATAGCTGCTGGCAACCTCCTTCCATTCCATTCCATTCCAACTTCCTTCCATTTGACGAGGTATATGCTAGAGTATTAAAAGAATGCAGAGATGAGTTAAGTAGCCCATTAGCATTTTTATTTAACAAGTCATTAGAAACAGGTTTAGTTCCAGAAGCTTGGAAGCTTGCAAATGTAGTTCCGATCTTCAAAAAAGGTGATAAATCGATAGCATCCAATTACCTTCCCATTAGTCTCACATCAATCATAGGAATGTTGCTAGAGTCTATTATTGCTAGGAAAATTAGAAGCCACTTAGTAAAATTTAACTTAATAAATTCTTCTCAGCATGGATTCACTCAGGGACGTTCTTGCCTTACTAATTTGCTTAGCTTTTTCTCAGAGGTATATGAAGCAGTAGATAGTGACAAGTCATATGATATTATATATTTAGATTTCAGTAAAGCTTTCGACAGAGTCCCTCATGAGAGATTGATGAGAAAGGTTGAGGCACATGGAATAGGAGGGTCGTTGTTGGGATGGATTAGGTCATGGCTAATTGATAGGAAACAGAGAGTCAGCATAAATAGTACCAAGCCAGAATGGGGAGCAGTCAAAATTGGTGGCCCCCAGGGATCGGTATTAGGTCCCCTGTTGTTTCTTATATACATAAATTACCTAGATTTAGGTATAACTAGTAGGATAAGTAAATTCGCAGACGATACTAAAATGGGGAGATCAATTGATTCAGATAGCGATATAGAGTGCCTCCAAAGGGATCTAGATACCTTACATGAATGGTCAGTAAATTGGCAGATGAAGTTTAACATTGAAAAATGCAAGGTACTAAAGATAGGGAGGATGCAAACAAATGTTAAAAATAAACTACCTAATTTAGAATTAGAAAATTCAGACTGCGAAAAAGATCTCGGTGTGTTTGTTAGCAATGATTTGAAGCCTAGAAAACAGTGTATAAGCGTTCGTAATAAGGCAAACAGGATTCTCGGGTTTATCTCTAGGAGTGTGAGTAACAGAACTGCTGATGTTATCTTAAAACTTTACTTGTCATTAGTGAGACCCCATATGGATTATGCTGTCCAATTTTGGTGTCCTTATTACAGAATGGACATAGATTCATTGGAGAGAGTTCAGAGTAGAATGACAAAAATGATCCATAATATTAGAAATCTTCCGTATGAAGAAAGGTTGAAGAAATTAGGTTTACATTCGTTAGAGAGACGCAGAGTTAGAGGGGATATGATAGAGGTGTTCAAGTGGGTTAGTGGGATTAACAAAGGGGACATGACAAATGTACTAAAGATCAGTGATAGCGAAAGAACTCGTACCAATGGTTTCAAATTAGATAAATTTCGTTTCAGAAAAGATATAGGCAAATATTGGTTTGGTAACAGAGTTGTAGATGGGTGGAATGGACTACCAAGTGCTATAGTGGGATTACAAACGGTAGGGAGCTTTAAGATAAAATTGGATAAGCATATGGACGAGAAGGGTTGGGTGTGAAGGGGGATCAGCTGGGTTGGGCCAATCAGCGCTCTGCAGACCCCCGTAATCCTGCGTTAATCTCTAACCGTTTTGGTAAGATGATCCTCAGGGTATTAGAGTGTTGAGCCTATAATTGGGCTTTGTAATTGGGGTTGTGTGGGACAGGGAGCTGCCTTGCTTAGGCCAATCGGCTTTCTGCAGACTCCCATTTTCTTATGATCTTATGTTCTTATTCAGCAGGCGATTGTGGCGTCTTGATCTCCTGATCTCCGTAGGCAGAAATGATGGCATGGCAGGTGTCTGGAACAATTTGGCTGATGGTGTTGTGGGCAACACGAAAGTTGTATTGCAGGCTCTTATAGGAATCACCCGTAGCGAGGAAACGTAGGGTGATGGCCACCCGCAGACCAGGAGGAATGGGTTTCCGCCAGAACGTAGGTTTCCTCTGAATGAGGGGGGTGACACGTTCCACTATCTCATCAAATAGTTGTTTGTCTACCCGGGTGAAGTTTTTGTACAATTGTGGACATTCTGTGGCCAACTCTTGCATCAGCTTCTCATAATGGCCATGTTCAGGCCATGGTCAGGTCATAATGGTCATGTTGTAGATATGGCCACACCCACACTGTCCTCTTGCTCCTTTCCTTCTTCTTCTCTTGTTAATCTTTGATGGATGTAGTTTGCTATTGCAAGCAGTTCTAACATTTCTATGTAGGAAATTATCCATTTCATGAGCCGAGTGTTATGCCTGTTCTCCGGTTTGATTAGGGAGTTCACCATCTTGAACTCCTCCAGGATGTATTCCGCGATGTTGTTCATGGTGCCGAGTCAGGAGTGGGAATGGGAAAGTTGTGGCCAGCCCTGCCCTTTTGTACTTCCCAGAATCCAACCCAGACCTACGTGGTTGACAAAGACTGTTTTGTCTGTGTTTGAACAGACGGGGTGTGCCTACGATTGTCCGGAAATGGTCCATGTAAGTCCTAAAAACTCCCAAGACGTACGGCCTCAGCTACGCAGAACTTGTGGGGGCGTGGCCATGGGCGTGGCCTGTGTTCCCGCAAATCGGGCAGCCCAGGCGGACTAACGGGGACATGCTTACGCAAGTCGCAAGCATGTACGTAGTTCCATACGACTACATTACGTCTGACGTAACACTGGCCCCGTCACGGTACGTCTGTCGGGAAGTGCAATAGTCGTGGTCTATACGGGCGTACACGGCCGGACTACGCCCGTCCGAACACAAAATTGGCGATTACGACTGACGGGAGCTGTCGGGAGCGATATACGGGAATGTGTGACCCCAGGCATTACCCTTATACCCCTATGGCGGACGCTCCCCTTAACCCATTGAGCCCTATCTGAAATATAACTTAACCCGGCAAGCACGATAAGCCTCACGGAAGTATCTGTATAGCGTATGCGATAGGCCTCACGGAAGAAAGACCATGAAGAAACTCTTCCAAAACACCCCAGGGGCTCTCAAAACAAAGGATTAGGTGAGATAATTTTCCTCTAGTACCTCCTAACAGTCATCCACATTTGTCCCCTCCCTCCCCCGTTTTCCCTCTCCTCAATAATCGGCTATGATTCCATTTATTTCCCTCATTTACCGGTTATTTTCCACTCCAATTATTCTCAGGCGGGCCTGGGGACAGGGGAGAGTCATCTATAGACTCTCTAGCAGTATGAGATCTCTCTCGGGTCGGTCAGTACCTTGCTAGACGTTGCACAGGAAAGATGTATATCTCCTGGCCGGTCGACCCATAATAGAACCGGGCAGTGAAAATATACGTTTTCCACCACCCAATTGCTGTTTCCACTTCTTTTATTGCTCTTCTATAATCATATGTTAATCATATAAGTAAAATAAATGCACATGGAGAAGAATTAATGCTTTCTATGGTAAATATATCAAATTCTGTCAGAATCGAAGGCAATTAATTCGCATCCTGTGTCGCACCCAGAACAAGTGTTCTCTTCACTCACACCTGCTCAGACCACTACAACAATATCTGAATATACACTCACCCTGCTCTCAACAGTTCTATTGTTCACAACCTTCTGGAGTTACACTCGCTTTCATATTACTTTTCTTTGCCACTATATTTTAGAACCGTTTTATTAAAATATTCCCAAAAGATGCATTTGGACATTATCAGCGTCAGTTAGAGTCAACTTATGGCTTCGAGAAAACGCAGACAAAACTTTGTTTTGCAATTGGATATTAATAGTGGAAGTAAATGTTTATATGCCACACAGAGAATGCTTAGACTACATGTTCTCAAATGTGTATGTACATATGCTGTACATATACTCCTAAGAAACATATTATGGTTGTGACATGTGGTGGAGTGGTCTTGCCACTGGCCTGTTAATCCAAAGGTCCCGGGTTCAAATCCCGATGTATCAATGGGAAGATATTATTGGGATGGAATTTGTGCTGTACCTAGTATCAGTGCATTACCACAAGCCCACCGAAACGTCAATAAAATACCCTCATTGTTCCCTGATTAAATAGCACTGTATGAATATTCCCATATTCAAAATATGCTACAGGGGTGCAATGCCTGGTGAGTTATCTGCTCAACAGGTGGCGTTGTGTGTGTGTAAGTGTGAGAGTCCGAGTGTAGGCGGTAAGACAGTGAAGCACGGGAACGAGGTGGCTTCAGAGATGGGGTCGTTTCGGGCGATGAGTGAGCACCATGCCTAATGTGAAGGCAAGATGGCAGGTGCTCGTTGTACTCTACGTGCTTCACATGTCTCACTCCCTAGACTGGAACAAGACCTCACGGGCTTCACTGTTCATTGTAAAGCGGTGAATGTTAAGGCTCTCAGCCTATGCCCGAGAGGTAGTAAGTTTGAATATAGAAAAAAAAAAAAAAAAAAAAAAAAAATCTTAATTAGGTCCATACACATTAAATCCAAATTAATAACCTATTGAAACAGAATTCAAGCGACAATGTAATACATTTAGAAAATATATGAATTCACAGTATGAAGGTGTCATTTTATACCACACACACACATACACACACAGAGAACACACACGCACACACATTTATACTAATTGTCATTATGCCTTCCTGTTACTCGACACGTTGGTGACATGATTGTGATTTGTTGGCTGCAGTGAGGCTTGGAAGACAAAGGGGGAGAGAGAAACAAGTGGAGAAGGTGAGTGGCAGACGGTATGAAGTGTACAGTGAATGACTATTGTACATCAGAGAGAGAGAGAGAGAGAGAGAGAGAGTAGACATGCAAGAAGGAAGACTTTCAAATTAATTTACAAGAATTATAAGATTCACAACCCAATTGGACAAGTCAGGGGACGTTAAGCTAAATGGCTCCAGCAATTGATAAAGCAGGGTCAACCAACAAATATATATGTAAGCAACTGTTGTCTTGCTCTGTTGGGAAATTATGATAGGTTATGGAACACACACAAAAGACAGAAAAAAAAAAAAAAAAAAAAAAAAAAAATATATATATATTATATATATATATATATATATAGAGAGAGAGAGAGAGAGGAAGAGAGAGAGAGAGAGAGAGAGAGAGAGAGAGAGATTGTTAACAATGAAAATGAAATATATATTATATCTTGCAAGAGTTGTAAAAAGGATTATATAGGAGAAACAGGACGAAGTTTAATGAACAGAATAGATGAACACAAGAAAGATGTAAGCAGACACAGAACTTCCAACTCCGTGGTCCTACATACAGTATAGGCAGTCACAAACATCTGCCGAAATGGGAGGAAGCAAAACAGATAAGGATAGGTTTAAATACAAATATGAGAAAAACAATAGAAGCCGCCTATTTAACTCAAAAAGACGTGACCAACCATAGGGAGGGATTTTGTCAGGTGGTCAGTGCATGCGACAAATATAGCTCTAAGACAAAGGTTGGAAAGGTCAACTAGGATTAAGGATATTAGTAGGTAAAGCAGGACAAATAAATACTCACAATATGGCAATGCTGGTCTATATTGCCAATAAGGAATGTCCACAGTTTTACATACATATGTGAGCAAACTAAATCTATGTTAGTCTCTCTGAAGATGAGTTGTCCATATCCCAAAATGTTAGAGAATACAGAATTAAAGCTCTTTCCTGTGTTTTCCCCCACCCAATCCACCTACCTGTCGGTATGAATCATCCATATTGATTTATATAGATATATATATATATATATATATATATATATATATATATATATATATATATATATACAGTATATACATCAATACATTAATAAATAGACAGGCTATTTGCCTTTGCATATTAACTCTTAACCACAACGTCGTGTACTAAGATATAATATGAATACAAGGTACAGGGTACCGGATAATTTACCCGGTAGACATAATCCCTTGAGTAAATAATCCACCTGATAAAAATAAAAACTGACCCTAGAAAGTGAAATATCCCGGCATTACCAGTGACAACCAATTGTCATTCAATTCTCCCTACCAATTAATGCCTACAGTGGCCGATAGAGGCGCTGAACGCAAGGTTTACCGTGGTGCTTTGTGGGAAATGGGCGACATCGCGGAGCTATCCACCCTCTCTCTCCTTCAACAATTCTATAATATATGCAGTTAGTCGAAATTTCTGTAGCTGACACATACTTTGGTCTATCCATACTTTTGTTTTATATATTTTAAAATCATCCATATTCATAAATAACGTATAAAACAATACAAAGTCAGCAGGTATTTTCCCGCCAATTTTGTTATGATAATTAATCAGCTTATAATTATGTTTGTAGTCATTATCAGCTGCATATGGACTTTCCCTTTATTACTACACTATATAAGCACTTAGTGTAGTCGTATACTGTATAATAAAAACGTGTAGAATCACACCCACATTGAGATAAACTGTGCATATCCTAGGTGTTGGGTATAGTGATGTCTACAGTCGTAGCTCTGGCGCTAGTTCAGAAGCGTCCACCAGAGGTCTCAAGGGAATTGTTGGTAGGGAGAATTACTGTGCGAGCAACAATGCTTCTTCTCCAAACATATACATCAGTATTCCTTCCTCCTTCCTAATATTGGCCGGGATGTCAATAGTTCAGTAGGATGGTCAAATGTTTTTAGGGTCATATTTTTTAAATGACAGCCTAATATTCGGTCGCACGCAAAAAAAAAAAACAAAAAAAAACATGGTTACGTGGAAATAGAAATGGCATGCCTACCCAAACATTTGCCCAGGCACCTTAAAGTGTGACTGACCGTTGTTCGCTCGGCCCACAGTTAGAGCTAAATTCATAAAATACCATTAAGACATTTAGGCGTACACATTTGGAGCACATAGATATACAATGTAGCTATAACCCTTGTCTATCGGGGCCCGACTTAAGTCCGTATCTAAAAATCTTGAATATGTGGCGGGGCCTGACTTAAGTCTGTGTGCAATTTTTGAGCAAGAATGGCTCTGAGAGAGAGACGAGCGACGGGAGGAGCGTAGGTTACCTCGTTACCGCTCGGCACGGACCCCACGCGCCTACTGACATCTTTTCCACACACATCCACCCTCCCTACCTCGCCACACAGGGAATTATGTGAGGAAATTACCATATTTTAGGTTTTTTTCACTCGTGTTGCACGATCGTTGCAAGAGAACGCGTGGTCGTAGAAGGATGGTTCTGGTGTCATTGGAAAGTTCAATTTACGCCCTTTCAGGGATACATAATTGTATTACGCTCTGGCTCTTGATTATGCATGAAAAAGAGCACGGAAACAAGGTCATTTAGGGTAAAAAAAAAACTCGCTGGGCGGGTAGTGGAAAAAAACTGACTGTTAATATATAAAAGGAAAAACTTAAATTTTATCTAGTAAATAGATAATAATAAGATCCACATATAAGTATTGAGATTGTTTGCACTCGTTTACTATTATGTTGTAATGTTATTCTTTCTTTTATAATTGCCTTTTCTTCTGGCTGTGTTTACATTATATACTAATAGTAGTAATACATGATTGAGGACATTGCCTCCCTCAATCACATAGAAAAAAAAAATAAAAAATATATATATATGGGGGATGACATCAAATTTGTCACATAATGAAGACATAATTCCATGTTTCTAATGATAATGTCAGACAGGCAGGGAGAGTGGTATCTTGACCAGGATTCGAACCCACTCATTCTAGGTATATTTGGGAGAGTTGGGCACCGTAACCACTCCCTCCCAGGTCAAAAATTGCCTCCACGGACAAATGATTGGTTGCCTGAATGCGCCATCATGTGCCACTTGTTGTTACAATATGATTGATAAGAATGAGAAGTAGAATATATGTACAGTACACGCTCAGATTAATATGCAGGATTCGAAACTGCATTATAAATCGTACTCTTGTGCATAATGTTTTAATTGTCTTGATAGCGTAATGCATAAATGCACGGAATTTCGGTGTGAGTATCCTAGGTTCGAGTCCTTGGAGTGCCACATGTATTTGTTGATTTCATTAATTGAGTTTAGAAGTAAAGTTGGTTGGTGATAAAATATTAATATAATAGTATTCAATTACACATTGTTAGGGGGAGATTGTAGGCACCAATCAAACAGGCTAGACTGGGGAGAGACTATAGACATGTGGCAAGGCGTCGCTGTAACTCCTGTTTCATGTGAATGGCCTCTCTCTCACTAATTTCGTGTGTACCTCACTTACACAGAGAGTAATCTAGTTAGTTCTTGCAAGCTCTCTCTCTCATTAACACTTCACCACACAAGCACACTATACTTCTTTCCGATACACCAGAATTCTCGCCCGGGAGGATCCCCCAGAGTGGAGTCTGAGGGTGAGTGTGTTACATGTTGTCACGGCGTATGCCCCATTGATTGATTGATTGCTGATCATGGCCGATTTCCATGCCCCTCCATTGTCCCTTCTCACTTCTTTTGCATATTCAGCCTTGAGGATAATAAGTTGTTGTTGTTGTTGTTGTTCCCCAAGCTGCCTGGCCGAACAACCCCAAGGCCCCGAGTAAGGCCAAGGCCATAAACGAGCGCCCCCACAGAACCCTCCCTGCCGACCACAATAAAGCCTGGGTGACCGAAGCCACTCCATGGCGGGGAGCTGAGAGGGTGCGTAAACGCCCGGGAAACCAAAGCCCCACCCAGGGCCCTGTGCCCCTCAGCAATTATGAAGAGAAAGTTGAGGGGCAAAGGAGTAATGTGACGCTTTAGCTTCCAATCTTGGTAAATTGGGAAGTCAATCTACGGAAGAGACGCCGTCACTTGAGATCTATAAAATATATAAGTAAAAGGAACAGTCAGAGTAAGCTATGGGTATGGCAGAGATCGCTCAGGTCTCACTCTGATAGACCAGCCCATCGCCAGAGGATAATAAGTAAACAGATAGTACAGCAAGGATTCAATAGCACACACAGAGAGAGAGAGAGAGAGAGAGAGAGAGAGAGAGAGAGAGAGAGAGAGAGAGAGAGAGAGAGAGAGAGAGAGAGAGAGAGAGAGAGAGAGAGAGAGAGATTATATCTTACCTCCACCCCTCTCACTATGCCTTATTCCCCTCTAGCACCTCCTTAACTTGCATTGTACTTCATAAAAACAAGCTTGTTGCATGTTATGTTTCTTTACATTTGTATACATATTATTTAGATACTCAGTTTCATGATATTATTTAGAAATACTTAGTACATTCATTAATATAATTTAGATAAATATAGTATAATTACTCTCATAACATTGATATTACTTTTAACTTTGTTTAATTAAACTGTGTTATTAAAATTAAAGGGTGAGTGCTGGTTCTATCCATAGTGAGGTTTGGAATATAACCAATCCTAGCCATTTCTGTTCTGTCTCTTTACTGTCTCCTTTTTTCCTTTCGAGACAGATAAGTGGCGAGGGAATGCAAAAGTGGTCCCGGACCCTAAGAACTGGAACTCTTAAATGTTCTTTCAGTTCGGGCTCTGTTTCCAGTCGGCCACCCCCAGCTATGGAGTATGTGCCTGAGTATACAGTATCTACATACATACATTATTAATTCCATTGTTTACAACACCATTATGTGCTTAGCTTAAAACGGAAATAATGTATACTAATTTGACTTATCAACAATGTGTGTGTATTAGATGTTAGGCAATTAAACGATGTGAATTGTCTGGTGTATTAGCTACTGTTATATTGTATGAGGGATCTCGTTTTACACGCGCTTTACTGACACACATCTACAGTATATGTTCAAAATGTGTGTACTTAATATTATTCATCAACTTCTCTCCTATGTCCTCTCAATGATCGGCCACTTTTTAAATGTAATAAAGGAATATATATATATATGTTGAATTGAAATCTTTATTATAGTCTAAAATAGTAACATTGTTTAAAGAATAATATATATATATATATACTGTATGTAAGTGCCACCACTAATAAATAGTAAAGAATACTGTATTTTAGGTGTGTTTACCGTTGCCACGCACGAGTTGTACATGAAGGTACTCACATTATTATACGTCCTGGTTGTCCTTGTCTGGCGTGAGGCGAGTGTACACAGAGTGTTGCTGCCTTCATGCTCGGATTAAGGGGTAAAACTCGCGTTTATGGACCCCTTCACCCTTAGATTATCATACTAGTTTTGAGTTTTTTAAAACGTTATTTCCATTATTTGGCGATTTTGAGACCTTTCACCCCATTTTTTGGTCATCTTTAAACCTTTCTTGCCATTTAGGTGTAAATTTTTACCTGGCGAGCGATAGCGAGTCTGTAGTTTCAGAAGTAACCGGCCTTCGGCCGTGACATTTTTCTACCGAAAAAAATAAAAAATTATCTTGGAAAGGGGGTCTAGGGGGTATTGTAATAAGATTGATGGATGTCTAGCGAGGAAACTCTTAAAATAAATATATAAATACATACTAAAGCCCAAAAACCAAACACTACCCCTAAAGTGCGGCTGGCTGTAGTGGCCATGCTGCATAAACAAAGACTAAGCCTGTGTGTGTGTGTGTGTGTGTGTGTGGCGTAGTGCGTGTGTGTGTGTGTGCGTGTGTGCGTGTGTGTGTGCGTGTGTGTGTGCGTGTGTGTGTGTGTGTGCGTGTATGTGTGTGTGTGTGCGTGTATGTGTGCGGGTGTGTGCGCGGTATGCGTGTGTGTGTGTGTGTGTGTGCGTGTATATAATAATAATAATAATAATAAATAACCCGGTTATTAAAGCATGGCAGCCTCATGAGCTGAAAATACACATTTTACAATTTAGTGATGAACATGAGATGTACAGATATGAGGATGGTAATCTTAGTTTACAAACAAAATAAATAAATACCTAAGATGCATGTGCAGAATACAAATTATCATAAAAATAACCATGAGAGTAAGTGATATACAGTAATATACACAGTTTATTACTACTCATATACAGAAACATACGTATATACACGTACGTGCGCACATACATATACCGACATATATTAGGAACATAAGAACATGCAGTAAGTGTGCACACGTCCGGATACACAAACGCTCACGTATGCACACAACATACATACATACAGAAACGGTTTGGTAAGTCAGGTAAAGAGGGTGCGGGTACTACAATGGTATGTGTGTGTGTGTGTGCGTGTATGTGTGTGTGTGCGTGTATGTGTGTGCGTGTGTGTGTGCGTGTATGTGTGTGTGTGTGTGTGCGCGCGCGAATCTTTAATTGTGTCATAGTGTAAATGAGTGAACTAGTGACTAGATCCTTATGTATCTGTAATGTATTAATTTACTGTCTTGTATTCGACAATGATTTCGATGAATGTTCAAGTCCTATAGTATTTTAAACAATATACTTTATTTCATATCATCAATACTGGAAGACTATAGAATCGACATCAACGACGAAACAAATAATACAAGACTGCATTGAATATTATTTACTCACAATACATTGTGTGCTAAATGTATATAAACCTCCAATGATCATGAACATTATTGCATCGGATAATCAAGTGAGATTACATGCCAATTACTGTATAATTTACAATTTTTTGTTATATTAATTTCACCACAACACCAAACACCTCCAATTAAATTACTGAAAACATAAATTATGTGATACACCAGGATTCGAACCCGGGTTATCACACACATATTTTTAGACACCACTACCATTACCCCACCAAGACGGTTAAAGGTTTATGCACACGCCCACGACTTATTATCCATTATCGAATACTGGATATTAATCTAATTTTGTAATATTCCCACCGCACTATGGTAGCCTAAAGTTTAATATGAATATTATAAACACTATTCAACTAACTTATACAACTTAACAAACAAATTATATTTGTATATATATATATACAGTATATAATTATATATATACTATATATATATATATATATATATATATATATATACATATGTACTGTATATACACTTATACAGTATACTGTATATATATATATATACAGTATATATATACAGTATATATATATATTATATATATATATATATATATATAGATATATATATATATATACTAACGAAAATTCTGTGGACAACTGAAGGTTGACAAAAATATAAGTGAGAACTGACCAATCTATACTGAAAATCAAGAAATATACTAAACATTTTGAAAATAGCTATCAATCAGCTTCGAAGTTACCCCTCATTACAATAAACCCTAAATGACATTATCACTAAGCTACAGAGACACACAATTAAGAATGATTTGAAATGGAGGGGAATGATCTCACCTAATCACATGTTGCTTTGTTTTGAGTGCCACTGGGGTGTTTTGAAAGATTTTTGTTATGTGCTGGCTCTATAGAGGATGCTTGCATTGCACCACAAAAACCTCTATAGAGGATGCTCCTCGTTTATGGGTTATTATATTGTCAATATTTATTCTTCCTTATACCCATACTATTTGTTGATGATACTACTATATTTCGTAATGGAAAACAAATATTGATTAACTTATAAATTTAATGAAGAATGAAATTAAAACAAATATTGGAGTGGGTAAATTCTAAGAAACTCATTAAATATGTCAAAAACACATTACATGATTTTTAATACAAAAGGGAAACCAACAAGAACGGAAATGGTTTG